>VWPW01020750.1:0-40023 GCA_013389825.1 Crypturellus undulatus
TCTTGTTGCTGCAAAAGGTGCATCTACTTTTTTTTAACAAAGGGAGGACATGAAATCATTCAAAATAATGAGTGGAAGAAGGATCCAGGTTTCCACCAGTCCTTGGGAGCTGCATGAATCAAGTGTTGGACCAATAGATACAGAGATCTTCTGTGAACAAGTATTGTAGTTTATCAAGAGAAGCACGATGTTCAGTTCAGCTCATGATTATCTTCCTTGTAAGGAAAAGTTAACCAATGGAGGTTCATCTACAGCTAAGTAATTATATTTGGCCTTTTTGGGGGGTGATAATTAGAATGGAAACGATTTCCTAACTGCCTTTGGAAACAGAAGGAAGTCTTTTGAATCACTTTCTGAAAATTAGCCTGCACTGCGAATGTTAGAGGTCCTGATACATTAATATAAAGTTTATGGGATAATATATATAGTTGGAAAAAAAAAGATAAAATTTTGAGCAGGCAAGTTCTTCTTCAGGTGTAAAACCAAAAGTAAAGATCAATTTTAACCCAAGTATGAGTGGGACCTAAGCTATTAAAGATTCATTGAAAGTATTGCAGAATAAAGATGAAAGGTATTGCTATATCAGTTTTGTTGAAGTTGCACAGTACAAAAAGAATGAAAGTACCTACTGAAGCTCTCATCAGCCAGCTCCCGCTCCATTTCTTACCTTAATCTTTATTTGCACTGCTCTCAGATTCTCTCTTGGTTTCTATTTAGTTTGTGGGCTTTTGATAAAGAAGCTATTTAAGAAAACAGAATCTACCAAAAAAACCTTCTTGGTCTATAAGACATGTGCATCATAAAAGATTACCTTCTTTTTGATAATATTTCATGGTGGGAAGGCAAATTCTTTCCTGATTTAAACAAGACCAAAAAAAAAAAAAAAAAAAANTGACAACAAATGACTTTTCTGAGCACTCTGAATTCTACTAGTAGGTAGTGGTGATTTTTTATCAGTTCCCTTCTCCAAAGAGTCTCTGAAATAGATCAGTTCTTGATAGAGTAGAGTACAGAATCCCTGCCTTGCTCCTTCTAACTGTTACCTATATGGAAACTAAACATCTCTTTCTTTGTGTGTCTTGCATACCTCATTTTGACTGGGGTGGGGCAACCTCATAGATATATAGAAAGACCTAGAGCTTCTCTTGTGGTATTGTCCATAAGTTGTGGTTCAGAAGCCAGAAACAGTGATGGATAGCTTTTGGCCCTGTGTTTCAAACCAGTACATTACTCTGTATGGGGGCCACTTTTGGAAAAACAGTTAATAAAGAAAAAAAAAATGAACACAGGAATCCTCCTCATACACAGTGTGTCTTTTAGGAAGAATAGAGAAAGTTCCTTTATATCTACATCAGAAAGCTGTGAACTGGCACTAACCTATGCTGGGTACCAGCAGGAGAATGGAAGAATTTACAGATGTACATTTTGAAGTGGGAAAGCCCTCAGACAAGGTTGCTGATCCAGATCCAGCTGTTACATCTGTGATCTTTACAGTGTCAAATAAGACCACTATTCTCTCAATCACCTATAATGAATAAGGAGATGATCAGCTGTCTTTTTTGTCATCATCATGACTGAGAACTAAACACTTTCATAGCATAATGCAGCTGCAGACAAATCCATCTGGCTTTGCAAGCAAAACACTCACCTCTGGAGAGCTTTGAGAGAGTTCTTGAGAACTCTGCTGAAGAGTTTTAAAGGGAGATCAGGAACCTGTCTTTAGGGCAGTCATAGAATTTCACCTTGCTTTTTTCCCTGTTTTTGATCATCTGAATTCATGTTAGAAATATATATGTGTATGTATATACATTTATGTACATAAAAATGTAGTATGTAAAATGTAGAATGTAACATATGTTATATAATTACTATACAACAGATGAAGACTGGGGAAGCATGGCCTGCATTTAGAATGATGTTAAGTTTGATTGGGTGTTTAGGATGGAGGAAACTGGGAATGCTTAAGAAAGGTACCTATTTTTATGGGTCATCCCCAAGTTGTTATCTTGATGATAACCTTTGAGAATGGCAATATATACTATGTGAAATCCTCATCTTGGAATTATTTGTATTTTGGTTTGCTTACTTGAAATTGAGGATATCAGACATACTGGTATATTAAAAGAATGAGGTGGTTGCTCAGGCGTTGGAAAATGCAAGAACTGACATTATCTCTGAAAATTCAATTCTATATTTTGTGTATGCACTATGGCATTGCTTCTAATCACACATTTCTGTATTCTTTCTCATGGCATCCTTGTTTTAATTACTATAGAGCATGAAGGTGCTTTGGGAATGCGTAACAGGGTGAGGGAGATGGCAATATATTAGATACATCATTACAAATGTTGGAACACAGTCAGTAAACAAGCCAGGGTAAGGATGTTTTTTTTAGTTATACAACCAAATCTGCCTTAGAGAACTGGTCTGGATCTCTATTTCTGCCATAATATCCCAGTTATGCTGAGTTAATCACAGCTCACAGTCACTCTTAATAAAAACTCCTAGACTACTTCTGTACTGCTAAATAGGCCAGGCTCTGAATGCAAAATGCACAACATGGCTTGCATCTATGTGGATAACGTCTCTTAGTCCTGCAAAGAGGTGGCCTGGTCTATTTTGCCAACTGGGAACAGTCCATGGCCCTGATCATTTTCTGAGGCCATGTCCAAGCAAGGAGCTAACTTGCACAAGCTCAAGTACAGCCAGTGCCTTACAAACATAAAAGAAAAAGAAATAGTTATGGCACAGGGCTTGAGCTGCCATCCACAGTCTTGTTAGTTTACTAGAAAAGATGAAGCTTTCCTGCCTGTTCCTGTTTCCCTGGTGAAAGGCTGTATGCCTCTACCTGCATCTGAGGTTTGAGGTTTACAGGAACACTGAATGTCCTACATCAAGTTAAATACTTTCAGAAAAGAAGCAGACAGAGCAGCCAGGCTCGTGGCACCTCAGATTAGGCATCCAAGATTAGTGAAGAGTTTTGAATGTCTTTCTATGCCTTCTCATCCCCTTGGTAAAATGAGGACAACATGAGCACTGTGAAAACGCTGTTAGTCAGCTCTGTGAACCTCTCAAATGCTCTGCTGGGAAGCACCTTAGAAAAGCAGACGAGGAAATAATAATAAATTCATATTCATAGCAGGGTTTGAATACTGTGCAGGAAGGAAGGCCTGGGGCCAAGCACAGAGCTGTGAGGATCTGTTGAACAGCTAACAGGAACTAACTAGCTGACAGACTTCAAAATACTGAACAGCAGCCCTGTGCAGTGAATGAGAAAGGATAGATGGATATAAAGAAGTTGAAGATAGATATTTGTGGAGATGGATGGATGGCTGGATGGACTAATTCTACAGGTCGGATTCACCTTGCATAAAAAAAGTCTCCTTGAGAAAACAAAAAAAAATAAATTTAACAGCCGAAGTGCTGCAGTGGGTTTCCAAATCCACAAAAGTGGGATGATGTAAGTCCACTCTGTGCAGATCAATCTTGGGTTCAGAAATGGACTCTCCTGTTTATTTATGTATTTATTTAGGGGCTTATTTGTGTGCTTGGATTGCCTCCAGACCTGAACTGGTCCGTCAGCAGAATGTGTGAAGACGAGACAAAGTGCCATGTTAGGGATCCTGGCATTGTATCCCAGGACACCCAGTGGTGACAGCCATGCCCCATTCTGTGAAAGGTGCTACTGTGGTGCAAGAACATCAAACTGAAGCAGCCCAAGCAGCTCTCCTGTGGCATTTCTCACGTGTGGGTGTCCACATTTGGAATGACAATATCCTTGGAGCACAGGTAGGACCAGGTGTATACCATTAGACCTAGGGTGCCCCCACTGCCTAACATCAAAGTTCTTTTAGGGGCAGTTGCAATAAATAGCATACTGTGCAGCCACATCTGATAATCTGCCTCATCACATTCTTTTTTAATTCCCAGTACTGAAGGATTGGTTTGAAGCCCAGAGCACTAAGTTTTTAATTTCTTTCAAAACTCTTTTTCTTTTTTTCTTTTCTTTCTTCTGGCATTAACTTGTATAAGTGGTCATTTCCATTAGTCACATAAATGACCATTCCTTCTTTGAAGTTCATTAAATGAGTACCCACAAAGCCCCTGCAGAAATGATTTCCTCCATCTAATTACACTGCAAGAAAAATATTTTAAATCACTATATAAATGTGTATGTGAGTAGGTATGTACAAACCTATACATAGCTTTTAAAATATTCTAGATGTGGACTATGTGACTTGGATGGAGAAGTGGATAGAATAGCAATGGATATAGCTGGACGGATAAATAGAAGATAGATGCTGCTAACATATTCTTGTCTAATACATTGTTAAGCTACAAAAGAAAGCAGGAGTCCCTGTGTACAATGTATAGATTTTCTTTAATGTGAGTTATTGGGAAAAGGCAGAGCTGTCTCTTTAACTGGAGAGCTGCAAACAGCTGTTCCTTATGCATACATGCTTGCCTGGTCTGAAAGTTTTGGTAAGTCAGTGCATAACTGACAGTTAGATTTATCTCCCCAATAAGCAATCAACATTATAATAAAGGAAAAATGCTTTCAGTGCACCTTTGAGAGTGCATCAGAAATTAATCTAAACATCAAATTAATTATAGTTTGTAAATGAATAGTGGCTCACAGCCCTAATACTTCTCCCGCTCCTCCTCCTCCCCCCAAAACCTCCCCCAACAGACTGCAATGGCTGGAGGTGCTGTACTGTGAGTTTGATAAAAAGCTCCTTTTCTTTCTTACTCTCAGGACTATTAGCTAGAGAAGTGTCCCTTTTTTTTATTCTGCTGGCCTGAAGTCTCAGCCCAGCTGCTTTGTATTAAAACAGAGCATGTCTAGCAAACAAACTCTTGTGCCTCCTTCTCTTTACCTGGAAGCTCTAAGCACCCCTTCGATGGTGGTTTTTTTTTTCCCACTGACCTAGTTTCCAATGAATCTGGACACCTCACGAGTCTTTCCTTGCAGCCTGGCTGTCTGTACCAGGCTCTGGAGAACACAACAGACCACAGCAAGTTGGTGCTGAGCTGACCTGAAACATCCTGGTGAGGAGGAGGGTCAGGCATGTCTAATGTGCCTGGAAAATTGGCTCCAGATTGTCTCTACTCAGGCACTCAAATCAGTGGGCTCCTTCACTACACTTGAGCTCTGGTCTGTAGCCCATAGCTCTATGGCATGGGCAATTTCAGACCATCTGAAATTGCACAGGGATCCAAGACAGAATTTATTGCTACCAGATCATTCAAAGCGGCCAAATTCCATGGATTACAGGGAGAAAGTTTGGGGTAGAGACTTTTCTTGAGAACTTTGAAATTTAAAGTAAAAAGAAAAGGAAAAATCTGAATTTAATCATAGTACTATTAACAGCAGAAAGCAGAGCACAACCTCTTTCCCAAATGGTTTCCAGTAACTTATCTGTTGAGAAAGGTTTTTTCCAAAGGGAAAGAAATTACTTTGAGCTCATAAATAATTATCATCTGCGGATTTTAAAGCATTGCAAAAAGGAGCCAGTGTCCTGCTAAAAGATGGGGAAACTGAGGTACATAGACCAGCTGACCCATGATCACCCAGACAGGACAGTACATAGGACTGGAATTTCTGACTCTTCCACAATGCTGCTCCCGCACTTGCTCATTTTCCTCGACAAATTTAAGGAGAACTGACTTTTTCATTAAATGAGAAACTGGCAGCTTTGGCAGGATACACTGGAGGCACATTGTGAGGAGGCGCTGAGCAGCATTTTTCCTGTGTACCTCAGCGTCTACTGCTCCACTCCCACGTCTTATGGAGTGCTGCCAATGCACTTCAGACCTGACCTACAGTGCCCCTGGTCCCAGGTCCCTGCAGAGTTTTGCTGATGCCCCAGTCTCTTGATGTTTACCTTGTTCCTATTCAACTTCCAGGTTGAAATGCTGTAGACAATTGTGACCTGTTTGCTGCCCTGCATCTCCCACCCCAGCTTTCTGCCACCACACTGCAGTCTTGAACTGCCACAATATGTTTTTAATAATATGATACAAGCTCTTCTTATTCCCTAGACCTTCACCTGAGCTTCACTCTCTCCTGTGTCCAGCTATCATTCCTCACAGCTTTTCTCACCTTTAATCTCCCTCCTTTGGCTCCTTTGTTTCTTTTCACAAGCTAGAAGACAGAAAATGTTGAGTAGGAAATAAAAGGAAAATATTTAACAGAGAGAGCAATTAACTGCTATGTCCCTCAGCAAGTGGTGTCTTCTTTCTTTTGGCATCTTCAAAGAACACAGGACAGTTCTACCAGATGGCATGGTCCACTAGCAGCTGTAGAGTGCGCTCTCAGGAGGAAACTGGGATGAAGCTTGATGTCCGTGTTACACCAAGAGTTAAATAAGATGGTCCCTTTAGTCCATTTAATTTTGTGCTTCTAAGAAGACATCTCAGTATGTAGTCATAACACTTATTGCTATATTTCATATGAGACATTTCAAAAATGGTTGGGACAACACTATGTTAGTGCATGTCTGGGATGCACAGAAGAGGACAAAAATGACCAGAGGACACAGTCACTGACAATCCAGGATGGCAGACTATGAACTGAACCATTTTTTTTTTCTATAGGCACAACAGAGCCTCTCAACTTGTTGTACTTCGGAGAGAAAAGGATACTGAAATGCTTCCCATGCCAGCGGATATGGGGAACCTGCACAAACCACAGACACAAGCGCAGTGGCAGCTGCTCATTGACGTGCAAAGAGCCATCAGAGGCAGGTGCTTGTCACTCAGAGACGGGGGCCTGAACAAATGGATGCCACTTGCACCGCTATAGCAATTTTTCTGTTTTTAATTTATCTACATCTTATTTGACACCTTAGGGTAATCATTTGGCCTCTGCAGTTCCATCTATGTCCTCGTTTTTCTAATTTCTGTCATGTCTTCCTAATTAATATCGCCTAAACCTATCCTTTTCTCACTCTCTGTTAAAACATTTTCCTAGAACATGGTTGTCTCTATATTTCACTATTTTAATGTCTTCAAATGCCTTCTCAAAATGTGTCCTATGTGACAACAGTGAGGACTTATGAAATTAGGTCTGTATCGTAGCACCATCCTACCACAGAGGCAGAGTTAGCCATGTGTGGGTAAAGTGAAGACTTGCTCTTCTCACATTTACTTATCCTAGCAGCCTTAATTACATCATTTTACCACAGCTTGTCTTTGTAACTGGTACATAAACTGGTCACACTTAAATAATCTGTATGTCTGAGAAGGGAAATATCACTTCAACTGTTATGACCAACATACAGATATGCTGCATGACCTTGGGGAATGAGTAGATATCTACAAACAGGAAAACTCACACACGTGGTGGGAAGGCAAGAGGCTCAGTGCAGTCTCTGCCTTGAGCAGAGACAAGATACAGCTCTAGGATCCTACAGATATTGAAGCTCAGACTGCCATAAAGTGTGTCTAAGTATAAGACCCAGGATCCTGTATCAACCCGCCTTGTAAAAGGGAGTCACTGGCTTCAAGAGCGTCTGATTAAGTGTATTTTTTCCTGAGTGAAAGAACAATCCCTGTGGTGGTCCTGGCATTTTCCTTGGCATAGAGAGCATGCCTCAAGTAAGGAGGAACAGGCTGACAGTAAGAGAAGTCTGTGTGAAGAGGCTGCAGATATTTGCTGGACAGTGAGTGAAGGAATAGCAGGTAAAGAGAGAGAAGGACAGAGGTGTGAAAGGCTTTGAAGGTGAAATCAATAAGTTTGAACACAGGAGGGATGAAAAGGCAGCTCCTGAGGAGAATCTCAAAGAGATGCTGGTGTGGTCAGTGCAGTGGAGCTTCAGCCCTTGATACGGGTAGGATGTGGGTCACTAGGAGGCAGAAGTGAGATCTACACTGGAACGTATTTCAGTTGCTTTGGGAAAGGGGAAAAAAAACAGGCTTCTGAAATTGTAGGAGAAAATGCAGAATTTGGATCAAGTGTGGAGGTGTGCAGCAAGATGAAAGTCTTGGGCAAAGACAGGTCCTGATTTAAATGAGTGGGAAGATAAGGTTGTTTCGCCAACAGTCTTACACATTCTAGCAAGCAGACCTGCAGTGGAAAACAATAGATGTAATTTGAGTGTTTTCACATTGTATACATGCATTTTCACCTCACTGGCGTTTGCTGCAGTTACTATTCCTCGCTGCTCTGTGTCAGTCTGGAGGCAGCCTCTGAATGGGAATGTGAAAGGCTTCCTGACCACAGTGGAGTTTCTGCAGAGCACATAAGTGCTAAATTGTTCTCTGCAGGATGTCTGACTCCAGGAAACCAGGAGAAAGGCTTATGACTAATCTCGTTTCCTAACGCTCCCATGGATACCCCTTCCCTGTCCTGCTTTTAGTGGCCAAAGCAAATTCTGTACCTGTCTTTGTGCTGGTAGTGCAGTGGAGATTCTTTTTCTGAGATGCTATACCACTGATTCGCTCACTTTGGGCCAGTTACTTACGGGTGGTACAAAAGTGAGAGGAAAGCAGCAAAGAAAGTATTTCCTGTGGAAAAAGCCTGGTGACATTTTTCTACAGAATTTTTAAGTTCGTCTTAAACAGGACTTCTTGACAATTTCTCAACAACCTGAGGCTAGACTATGTTACAGCAATTTACTTAGGATCTGCATAGCAGATATATTTTAAAAGGTCATATAATGGTGGAATATCTTTCTGGGGCGAGACAGAATTGTCCCTCTAGGCTACCACTTGCAGAGTTCTATCTGGGTTTAAAAAAAAAGAAACAGAATGCAAATGCCGTGTTTTTACGTGTTGAGTTTTGGGAAAAGTTTAAGTAGAAAAG
The DNA here is from genome assembly GCA_013389825.1 of Crypturellus undulatus. Taxonomy (NCBI): domain Eukaryota; kingdom Metazoa; phylum Chordata; class Aves; order Tinamiformes; family Tinamidae; genus Crypturellus; species Crypturellus undulatus. The sequence continues at coordinate 8,807 of VWPW01020750.1, forward strand.
GAAAGTATTTTCTTACTTTCAAATAATTTTCCCCTGGAAAAAAAATCCTAACTTTCTGGACAAAAAAAAAATATAATCAGCTCCAGCTTCAGAGGACTTAGCAAAATCGGAAAGCCCTAACTACCCGTGATACTCCAGTGTTTGTTCTAAATTCGAAGGGCAGTAGGGTGGGATGTTTTGAATATATATTTGTGATATATTTGTGATAATTAGCTACCTCTACTTCTGCTGTTTCTATGCCTCTGGAGATGGTGCAAATCGCAGTGCAGTCGACATGTTTGCTAAGACCAACAGCCACACCAGGCACACAGCTCTAAGGGAAACTGAGTTAAAGTCAGAGAAAACAGGGTTGCTCTGATCTTTCGCCTGAGACTCCAACTTGACTGGACTTGGACATGAGAAGCTAAAACAAGCTGATAAGGTCAGCCCCATGCCACTGACCCACAAAATAAGTATATGCTACCAGCCTCCTTAAGCCTTGTAGCCACAGAGCTTTTGAAATAAGAAGAGAAAAAGTAAATCTCTATCCAGAAGATACTCTTTGCTGGATTTGCCTCTAACGTATCTTTTTCTCCATTTATCCTTGGTCCTCCCTTGTGAATATGACAGCTGGGCTCAGTACACCCCTCAGTGTTAATTAGGATAGGAATGGCAATCTCATTGCCAAAGCTCCATTTCTAACTCACTGATGTCCTAGGAATATCAGCTTTCAATGTTACCTAAAGTTGTGCAGATCTACTCATTTTGTTCTGAGTTTTAACATGGTTAAGGCTCTAAAAAGGCAGGTAGACTCTGGAGAGTATGGTCTAACTCCTAGTTTTTCTTTTAAACCTCCCAGCTGCTTTTGCACAGTGAAAAATTTGGTCATTTATTCCTCTAGTACTTGAGGTTGCAGGAATCCAATGACGGGGGACACGGTGTCACCTCATATTAGGGCACAGATCTCCTTCAAAGAGCAAAATTACCTGTTCAGACCCTCTGTGGCTGGGTAGGAAGAACTGTGCATGGAGAAGTGGCACAAAACTCTTGGAAGTTTCCCTCTGTCATGCACCAAAGAGGGCAAGGAAGGAGCCCAGAGCTGGGGGAGGTGGGTTGTCCAGGAGGGGAAGGGGGAAGGCAGCATGGGAGGGAGGCATATTGTGTGAACTGAGAGTGGCTTTAAAAACAAATGATAATCTAACAAGTCTTAGACTGCAAATGTGTCTGAGAGGCAGAGTCCATGTCAGCTGCAAGTAACAGGGAAAAGAAAAGCAGTAATTTCTCCCATCACACTCTTTATGGAGAGTGTGTAAAGAATTGGGATGGCAGAAAACCAGAAATTGCACATCCCACTCCAGGGCACACAGATGGGTGTGATTCCTTGTTCCCCAGGTGGAATGGGTCCAAAGGTGTCAGCATCCCTGTTCCACGGCACTGTCCGAGGGACACTTTACAGCAAGACTGTCACAAGGAGCAGGGTCCCACTGAGACACCATGGACTCATCAACATGTAGTCGTTGGCCAGTACTCTGTGGGTGCAGCTTGAGGGGCCCCAACCCAGTGGACTGGGCTCTGCTCAGACTCCACGGTGGCCCAGTTGAGCCAGTGGCAAGGGCAGAGCTGTGTGAGCAAAACGCTGCTTTCAGGAGGGTAAATCCAGGCTCTCAACAGCTGAGGGTTGGCTTGGGTTACTTGCATCTGCTGTGGCTCTGGCTCAGGTCTGGCAGGCTCAGAAAATGGGCTGCCTGAAATCCACCAGAGGAGCCCATGTTTTCAGTGGGTGTTGTTCAGCCCTTGTTAATTTGTAACTCATGCATTACATCTGCTGGAAAGCTGCCCTTCATTTGTGTCTTATCTTCAACCCCACAACCTGTTTTTCCCTTCCATTAAATATAGAAATTCTCCTTCTGCAACATGCTCCCACTAATGATCCCTTCATCAATTCACCTATCCTCTGGTCCCATCCATTTTCCTCCAAATATTTTAGTCTGCTCTGCACCCTCCCACCTCTCTTTCCAAGGGCTGGTATTTTCTGCCCCACCACCAATATCCACAGCATCCCGCTACTCGTGAGATGCCAATCCTTCACCTCTAAGCAGCGCACACAATTCTGAGCATGAGACAATTAGGAGAGAAAGAGGGAAGGGGGAAAGTATTGACAGGAGTAAATTGAGAGAAATCATAAAGCTTAAGCAGAGAGAAAGCAGTTTGAAAGGTAAAGTATTTAGAGAAAGCCCTTTCCTGGATGAATCTAATTGTTTTGTTATCTTTACCCACCAAAGCATTTACTTTGGTTTGTCGCCCGATCCACAAACACTTTCGAGGAGATGACATTACCGAAAGGCAGGAACATCTGCATCAGCTCAGCATCCCCAAACTCCTGGGGCAGATGGTAGATAAACAGGTTGCAGCCCTCTGGTCCTGTGAAGAGAGGAGGAAGACTCATGAAGGGAGAGAAATAGGGTATAAGAATGCACTTGGTGGAGATTTACTGTGGTATTGTCTCTGTTAGGGCATCTTCTCTAGGAATCAGTCTGAACCTTACAGAGAATGTCAGTAAAACGGTTCCCTTATTCATCTGTACATCTGCCAAAGTCTGCCTTCTTCAGGTGGGATGTGTTTTCAGTGTCTTTTTTTTTGCCTAATCTGTGCAGTGTTACTGTTTAGTCCTCTTTAGAGATCTTTCTGACCAACAACGCAGCATCTGTTATAATGATTCTCCCCTTATTTTGCTACATTGGCCTCTCAAACCAGAGAAGAGAGAAAACAGAAGACCAGGAACTCAGAAGGTCACTCAGAGGCTTTGCTGGGTGCTGCTACTCTCAGGACAGATACCAGAAAAAAAGGCTAGACACAGAAGAATGCAGCAGTACAAACTGCCATGGAAAGGTCATATGAAGGAATAAAAACAAAAGGAATGAAAGATGCTGTTTATAATTTTTTTTTGTTCCTCATAGTCTCATTTAATCCCTACGGTTTGAGGTAACTGTCCCTACTAATCTTTGCCTGCATGCAGGGTCTACAGGCACAAGATTCATTATCCTTCTTGTGTCTGTGTGAAGACTGTGAAAACAAGTAGAAAGATACACAAACCCACCTGCTTATTTTATTTTGTAAAATTTCACATTCATCCCTCAGCCCAACTGAGTCCTGAGACTCCCCTAGAGGCTCTTTTTCCCCAGAAATTCTGTTTTTCCCTTAATGCTGTAACAAGTATTATTACAGCCTTCAGAAAGTACTTAGAAAAAAATGTCCAGAGAAGAGTATTTTGTTGGAAAAAATACAATTTTGTTAAAGTTGAGACTCTCAGAAAATGTTCTGTTGAAATTGCATTTTAGAGCAGAAAAATAAAAAATCTGCCTGTGCTTGAAGGCACAGGAATAAAACTTTTCAAAATGACTTTTTAAAGTATTAAAATGTCAGTTGTACTGTACATATAGCAAAAGTCAAAAGGAAACATTTGTTGCCATGTGGTTTTGCTGAAAAAAGAAGTTTGAACTATTTGCATTGCTCACTAGCAGAAAACTGTATAGTTTGAAGAAGCAGAGTATTGTGTTCTGTTGAGACTATTTCAGCAGGATTTCCAGTTTCTGGCCACCTTCGCATTGATCTCAATGGGTAACTCTTAACTCTAGTTTGCTCTGGAGAGGCTGAAGTGAACGAGTGCATGTTCCCTGCTGCGATGGAAGAGGACAGAGCAAAATGGTTTTTTTTTTCCTTCCCCAGGTCCACATATCTGAGACCTGACTGCACCAGAATTGCCATTTATGACTTTCTTTCTGGGGAAAGAGAGTTTCTCTTTTTTTTCTTTCTTTTTTTTTTTATGTAATACTCACTTTCTTCATCAGGGCATAATTACAGTGTCATAACAGAGCAAATTACAACTTTGCCTTTCCTGTTACAGAGAGGAGTTTTCCTAGATGCTCCCACCTTTTATTAGCCATTACTCATCCCCCCGGCTGGCAGGAGAAGTACGGCAAAGTCAGGATCCTGACAGATGCCCATTTAAAGCTCATTAAAATTCCTGGGCCTCAGCGTGATTGAAGTCACAGACTCTCCACATTTCCTTTTGGATTAATGGAAAATGAAGCCCTAATGAATATTTGCTAAGCACAATTTTCCTCACTAATTTGCTAAAAGGACTGTCACGGAGGAACAGCTGATCCTTTGCATCTCACGCATTTCCTAGAGGTCGTGAGGATGGTGATAGGGTTTCTTCCAAATGGGGGGACAGTGGAATGGTGGGATAATTAACTAATTAGGCACCCAGTCATCTGCTTAGCTAAATTACTTTTGAACCTCCATGGCCCACATTCAGACTCCCTTGTTTCATGCCAAGATCTTCCATCTCTCCCTGCAATGCCGTCTGTCTCTTTCCTATTCTCCCCAATCAACAGCGATCCCTTTCCCAATTCTTGCTGCAGTTCAGTTCCACCCGATGTGGCATTATTGGCAAGATAAACTAGATATGTAACAGTCTGAAAGTGTTAAACAAACACTGACCCCCTGAGGTGTCTGTTAGAGTAGAAGAAAATTCTGCCCAGGAGAAGACCATCGTCCAGAATAGTGGGGAAAAATTCATTTGTTCATCTGAACATACCCCAGAGCACTTCTGCTGTGGGATTTGAGATCCACATTTCAATAGAATGGGTAAAATTTGGCCTTGCTGCAATTAGTGGCAAAATTCCCACTGACATCACCAGAGCCAGCAGTTTGCTCTGCAAAACTGGCAAATTCTTTCAAAAACGCCAGCTGCATTTCCTGGGGTCTTGGAAGTATTGTACATGAGTAGGGATGCTGCCTGCATGTGCTGAGAAACACCTACTCAGGCATACGGCAGATGAGGCAAGTAACTTCATCTACACCAAGCCCAGAGGTTGGCTCAAGGAGAGAACAACCCTTAACTAACTTTGAAGTCACCAATGCCTCGCACTGCTGACCGAGACAGAGAGAGATCAGGAGGATGTAAAAGGGCAGAGACCTTTGGAAAGCTCCATTCTGCCCCAAAACATGGAAATGAAACCCATGCTGGGGCTTTCTGCACTGACTCAGATGTTCAAGGCCAAGTGCATTTTGTTGCTAACTAAAAAGGATTTTTGCTAATTCTGAGTGTTAGAAACTTCACCTGCTATTGAAAAACAACCTAGACTAGTTTGATCTGTTTTTCTACCGTCATATATAAAAATACTGCCCTTAGGATTAAACAAGCAAAATCTTGCTAAATGCATCCATCTATAAGATGGCTTTTACAGTTAGCATTCTCCGTACAGAATTCACAAAATTAGGTTTCTCTGTCTCAACTCTTCTACCTTGTCTTTTTTTTGCTTGAGTCAAGTAAAACTGAGCACTGCATGGAAAACTGCACATTATATGGCCACCCCTTGGTGCATATGTATAGATTTTTGAGAAACTGAACTCATTAAATGTCCAGCTCAGAACGCTGTGAAAAGCAAGTTAGTTCTTAGTGCGCCTGTTTAATGAGTTTTAAATCAGGATTATTGGAAAGGGAGAAGTATCACAGCTGGAAAGACAAAATCTCACTGAAGACTTCAACTGTCGAGAGAAAAGTCCAGTTTTGGACTGGGTTAATGGGTTATTGGAGACATTACACTTGGCAGTTCAGGGCTGAATATAGTGCCAGAATATAGTGCTGTTGTCCAGAAGTCAGCTAAAGATTTAGCGCTGACAACACTTTACTAAAAGAGAATCAGGGTTCATTTTTACTCTGGCACCTACCCTAACTGTTGAATTTATTGCCTAATAAAATACATATTTCTGTTCATTAATACACTATAAACAGGGATATCATGATTCAAACAAAATGAGAAGAAAAGTTGTAAGGAACATTTTATGAATGGCTTTTACATTCCACGCAAATCATGCTAATGAGGGCAGTGGAGCACATGGTAGAGAGCTCCATAGTGGATCCATGTTGCTTTAGCCTGTTTGGACCTGAATTTGCTCCTGTTAAATCATTGCTGTGCCAGTCCTCCACAGCCTCCCTGCTGGGGTGCTCAGGCATGGGCACAGCACCAGACCCAGCCTATGTCAAAGCAAAAAAAAGTGTCAAAGCAAAGAACCTCCAAACACCAGAGCATGGGTCATCTATTACTGCCTCCACAACACCATGAGCCAGCGTCGTAAGAAGAGGCTGTGGCCAGAGCCCTTCCAACAATAATTAAAAACAGGCTGTCCCATAAGGTGTGCAAAGTTAGCAGGCAGCCCTTGGGCTGGCTGAACAGTCAGTGAGGTGTTTGCCTCCCTTCTGCAGCACGTGCTAAAGGACTGTGAATTCTTTGCCCTTTCTTCTGCTTCTGCTTGCTGCTAAATCTCTGGCATGCCTGTGTGCAGGGCGGATAGGAATCACAAGCCTGCCCCACTCCAGTTTAATGTCTAGGTGTATTTCTGTGTTTCAGAAGCCACGTCAGGGTGAGTAATATCATGCAAATTCAAAACTAGCCCCGAATTTTGCCTGTCTGACTTGATCTGAATCAAAACTTCAACTTTGATCGTTTTGGATCTGTTCCACCTTGTGCAACCTGTCAGTTGCTGACGGCCTCAGCACTCATGTGGAAGCAGTGACTAATCTCTACAGGAACACAAAGCAGCTCCGGGCTTGTTATCCAGCCAAGATGCAGGACCAGAGAGTCAGCACTGTTAATAACAATGCGATCATCAGTGTTATTGTTGTGGTAGGGCTGCTTCATTAACAAATCAATGTTTGTGCAGATCCTCGCAAACATCTTTTCAGCACTGAGTGTTATTATTAGAGTTTCCTCTTGCTGTGTTTTCCTGTTAAAGGTTAGACAGTCTTAAAGGTCTCGACCCTGCGCTAAGACGGAGCACTCTGCCTCGGAGATCCTCCCCTCCGGACAGCAGCAGGGAAAGCCACGGCAGCCAAGCACTGCAAGTGAGTGCAGAACACTTAGAAGGGCAACCTGTGCTGGACCGTGGTCCACCTTACGCATCTGCTCCCCAACCATGCTCAATATCAGCTGCTCGCAGGGAGGAGGAAGGTGATATGAGACAACTTGTCCACTGGGTGACACTCGCCCTCAACCCATGGAGACGGAGTGTGCCTTATGCGCAGAGGGAGCTCTGGGCAGTGGATATTCGAACTAGGCGTAACATCCGCTGCTTCTGGTTGCTCCTGGCCCAACGCTATGCTAAGCAATGGTCTGCTTGCCATTTTGTCCTGTGCTTAATCGAGCCCCAGTAAGTAATAAAAAGCAAAGTCCTTCAGCATGGGGGAAACATCTCTGTAATGATATGTTAGGTCTGTGCATCTGTTCTCACAGCAGGGACGTGTGCTAGAGCTAATCAGGAGTTGGAAGTTGTGTTCCCCAGGAAATTCTGACATCAGAAAAAAATTAATTCCAAATTAGATCGAAATGCCAACACTCTAATTTTCTTACAAAATGAGATTTCTCCCCCAAAGTAGTTTTAGGCCATCAGAATGTTTTAGTTTGATAGTGTAATCTTGATTCATTTCATTCTGACTGTTACACCATATTAAAATATTAAATATCATTATATATATATAATAACACATATAACAGAATATATCTGAATTAGTGATCTAATAGAGGATAAAAGTTGAAATGTAATTATTTAAAATGAGGGTCTGTACACTAAGCTGAGGCACCTAACTTAAATGTGTTGCTTAGGCAAGCAGTCTCCTCCTAATCAAAAGAGAGGAACAGATTCCCTAGAGGACAGTCGGGAATACCTAAGTGGATTGTCCTCTGAGGAGCTCACTTCTCTCCACTGACAGCAAGAGGAACGTAAGGGACTAGACTAGGGGCTCTTAATTCAGACAAACCTTTGGGTGTGCAACATTAAATGCCATGGATACCTCCCAAAATATTTGATTTTAGCAAAGAAAAGCAAAGGGAAAAAAAAAAGAGAGAAGAAAGAGGGACAGATTTCAGCACTGGGAAATAAGAAGCTTTTACACCAGTCACACAATGAATAGTGGGAGATTTGTCTTTCTTTACTTTCCATGCCCACGCGGCAGTCATCCCTTCCTGTAGACTAGTTAAACCAGCTCCTCCAATAGCCAGTGTAGAGAAACAGGCAGTTCTACATCATTAATCCTAACCCAGCATAGATATTGTGCTCTGCTTTCCCTCCAGTTTATCAAGGGTTAGGCTGAAAGGACTAGATCAGCTGATAATCTAAATAGCAGGTTTTTGAAAATTGCTTTACTGGCTTCTAATGAAGGGTCACCAGTGCTTTGTTTTCAACTTATTGCAATCCTGTTGGATTTTTGATCTGCATTATTGTTGACTGTCCCTAACATGGATCCCCACTGGATGTTACTGCCTCTGTTGCTACCCAGCTTTTCCATACCCATGCACATCAGCATGCTCCCCTCCCTGGGGGCTGTGAAGAAGCAATTTCCCATGAGGATGTTTCTGCAGATTATTGTTAGTGCTGATGATGCTGTGACACATACAGAAACAGGGAAGAGACTTAGTAGACCAAGGATTCAAAGCAATGGAGCATTTGATGGCCTCTGTCTAGGGCATATGAGGAAGGGAAGCGGTGAGGTGGGGATGACATGCCAGGGCCAGAAAGGAGAACGACCCATTCACTTACCTTCTCTCTGTTGCTGTGGGATCATGGGAGGTGGCTGTGGGAACGCTTGGCTAATCTGGCCATAAGCAGCAGGATAAGCAGCTATAAGTGAAAGGGAGAGAAGAGAGAGAGAGACAGATTTCAGCACTGGGAAACAAGAAGCTTTCGCATCAAACAATCACACAAGCTGAAGGTGGGCTGTTCCACCTGGATTTTGGCTCTGCAAGAGAGATCTCCTACAGCCTGGGATGTAGTAGCACCATCAGAGTGGTGCTCCAGGTGCTGCCACTTTGCTGTGAGCGCACACCGTCCCTTCAGCTTAGTCAGCCCCAAGAGCTGGGACTACCTGCTAGTGGAAACGGGGCACTCCACTGAGATCTCCCCAGCAGAGACCCATCCCCATCCCAGATGGTAGCACAAACACATTCATTCACGAGCCCAGCGTGTTGAGGCCGGTGCTTGTATCTATTTGGTGAACACATGCACTGTTTCTGCAAGTGATCTCCCTTGCACTCTGGTTATTTCATATGTTCATAAAAATGTTTCACGCATGTGTTTTCTGTCTCTTTCTTACTCTAACCTTCATATGCACACACACTACATGTGCAGATTCACATATACACTCTCAGGTGTATATTTGCTTTCACATATATAGGTACTTTCTTGTGCAAGCACAGTGGGAACAGTGTGCAGCAATTAAACAATTTTCCCCACCTCGATTCCCCCACCAAGCAGACAAGGGGAGCCACAGATGGTGGATGATGTGCCTCGCTGCTAAAAATACAGAGTACGGGTCACCTGTGAGCCCAGAGAGAAGGGGATAGGGGCACATGTGTGCAGAGGGGTTAATTAACAGCTCAAAGGGTTGAGCTGCTTCCCATCTATCAAGCCTCACAAACAGTAAATGACAATAACTAAAACACCAGCAAATGAAGCCCTATATGGAGAATTAAATTAAGTTTCCAGATACAGTGCTGACATGAGATAATAGCCATTCCTCAGCAGGAGCCCATGATTGCTCCAGTTACCACAGGAAATAATGACTTTGGGGTGGCAGCTTCCTCACAGCGTTTGACATGGACACCTCGCGAGGGGAGGCTGAACACAGCAGGGTCGTGGTCTGCACCAGGTCACATTGGCTGGTGTCAGTCCATCAGCTGCAAAGGAGCTGCTCGGCACACAGGGTGACTTGAGAGCGCGTGGAGGCTGACCCTTTGGGATCGGGTAGAAAGCTGCTGGGAATGGAGAGTATATCTACATAGACCCTTAGTAAGCCTTGGGCTAATGAGCTGCGACACTAGCAGTGATGTAGGAGAGATAGCCCTAGAGCTGGTGGCTTCCCAGGAAGGTCCTTGGGGCTCCCTGTGCGACAACTGGACCTCCAGCCTTGCCAGGGCTACTGAACACTAACATATCTCACAGATGGCCAAACTACAGAGTGGAGGCCCCCTAAAATATAGTTTGTATAGGCACACTCTGTTAGGCACAGCAGGAGAGGCTCTGCATGGTCTGGCTACCCACCTCCCTACTCAGTGGAAGACTAAACAGACCTGCTAGAGCAAGTGCTCCACTGGATCAGTGAGGTTCTTGGGCTGATCTTCCACTTGCTCACTGTCCTAGGCAGACCTGACCCTGTGCTACCAATGAAGCCGCACTGAGCTACAGGATCACTGGGAGTCTTTCTTTATAGTTTCATGAGAGGTTACCTCCTTGGAGAGAGAAGAACCTGGGTTTTTATGCTTATTTTCATCTTGAGCACAAATTTGTGCCTGTTTGTCCCTGTATCAGCCAGCAGCTCCCTGCCCCCAGCCCCCTCACGTGTGCTCACATATTAAAGGCTTTAGAGAAATGAAAGGTTTATTGGGAGAAAGTGTTAATACTAACGACCTGCGTACTGCTGCACTCCAGCGTAGGCTTGCTGCAGGGGGTCTGCTGCAGTGGGGCTCTGTGCTGTGGAGACAGAAGAGAGAGAAGGAATTAGGAGATTGAAAATACAATAGGCACACTCACTTTCTCTTCCCTCTGTGGTGTATGGTGTGGGACAGCTGAATCCAGAGACTGAAGGCCACAGAACAGGAGTAGCTCACTTGCCCTATGGACACGACTGCATAGACCCCATGCCTGCCAGAGGGACTCTGTGCTCCCAGCTGTGATCTTGTGGCACTTTGCAGTAAAGGCACAAAAATGCCAGCAAATATCCTACAGAGATGCTGTATGGGACAGAGCTGCAGTGTCCCCATAGGGCTGGGGTGAGCCCCAAGAGTTTTTCCTCATAAGAGCATCCTTACTTGCCCTGTAGTCGGGATGGCTTGCCTAGACACAAATGGGTTGTCCTACTCCGTACTTAGGTGGGAGGTGAGCCTCAGTGTGTGCATTTTGAAGTAAAGCCATTACCGGCACTAAGTGTTCTAATGAAAACCTGCACTGTCAACACCAGGAAACAACTCACCCCTCACTGAAATCTTCAGGTCTGGAAGGCAGGAAGCACTTTGGCAAGAGAGAGAGATCTTGGGAAAGAAACCTCTTCCTTCCTTTCTCTAAACTCTGCACGTTGCTTTTGTAGTTTGTGGAGATTGTTTGATTTGTATGGTTTGTTGGTTTTTTTCACCTGTGGCGTCTGGGAATGCCACAGGGTAGGAAGATGGGGTGAGAGTCAAAAAATACCCGCCCTCGGGAAAAACAGACAAACCTTGTATCTAAACCCTAAGTCTGGGGTCAAGTTTATGTTACGGAGCCCACTTCTGATCATGTAGATTATCGGCACTGTGGTCACCAAACCATACTCATCTTAACCCAGGACGGACTTTGTGCTAGGTGCTGTGCAAACTCAGATCTAAGTGAAAGGTAAAGTAAGTCACATGAAAGTTTCAGTTAGAGTAGGAAGCAATGGGTGTAGCACGGCAGGAAGGAGAGCAGAACAGAGCACTCGCCCCTGCCGGTCTGACATCCCTTCCAAGGACCGCAGCCTGCTGTGGGGCAGAGGAGAAGCTTGGAGGGAAGGGGAACGCCACTTGTCTTGTCATCCAGAGACGATGCTGTGAGTCTCTGCATAAAGCACGCAGTCCCTTGCTGGCTTCAAAGTGCCCTTTCTCTCTTTACAAGTGTGCCTATCTCCTCCCTAAAATTGTTTATTTTTGTGAAACTTTGAAGTCTAGCTCAAATACAACCAAAGCTATTTTATTCTCCTTTTTCTCCCCTGTGGTTGACAGGGAGAGAGTGAAAGGGAGAGAGAGAAAGAGAAAAATGCGTTGGATAAGCTCTTTCTTTAACTGCAGCAATAAAATATTTAAAGTAAAGCTTGGCTGAACCTCCAGTCCAAATGTCACCTTGGCCCTAATATTTCACTTCTTGTTATGAGTTTAATTTGTATTTATTGGTGCTGCACAGTTCTACGTTTATGCAGTCCCTCTCGCTTCGTACTGTTTGCATGATCCCTTAGGGAACTGCCATTTTCCCCCTCTTTCTCACCTTCTTGCTTTCTGCAAGAAGGGAGATGTGGCTGGAGACAAGGAGTTGGAGGATATATAGATGCAGGTCTTCTTGGAAGAAAATTTGGTGCCACTGACCTACCCAAGGAGAGACACTAATTGCATGCCAAGGTGCAGACAAGGCTGGCAACAGTGAGTTGGGGAAATGGACAGTGTTTTAATACAGATGCAACTACCCATTTGAACCTTAGTATTTAAAAAGTAGGAATGATCATGACAGAAGGTTACAAGGTTTCCTAATACACTTATGTATTAAAATACAAGAAAGAGTGATGAGAAGACACAACTTGGAGAGGGAGAAATCATGCCATCCAGCTAAGTCTTGGTGAGGCCAATTGATTTGGTGGACAGTGGATCACAAGGACTTTGAGGATGGAGTAGACACAGCAAGGAACAAGTGGAATCATGGACTTAGGTTGGAAAGTGGTTGGCTGAACTCCTAGCTGACATTCTAAGGACAGGCCCCTCTGTAAGTGAAATGGGAAAGTATTCTATAAGAACTACATTACTATAAGAATTTTCTCCATTGAAAAAAAATGTGAGGAGAATCCTTTAAAGCCTATGGAGATCAGAGGAAGACACAGCAGAACCTCAGAGCAGTACTGTTAAAGAGTACATGCTGAAGGAAACTGAAAGAAATGCTTGCAAAATACAAAAATTGCTTCCATTTATTCCTACTTCTTGAAGAAGAAAGTAACTACACTCCATTTTTATGATCTCTGCTCACAAATATTTTCATCTAAAAACAGATTGCTCATGCAGAGTGCTCATGAAGGAAAAAAGTGCACTTATGGGTAACTGAACAATAGGTCATTCCCGGTCCCCATTGGGAGAACGTATCCTAATAACTTGGACTCTCCAAAATGACCAAGAGCAATCAGCTGGCCGATAGCTGCTGAAGAAGGCGGCAGGACATATGGCAAAGGGGGCCCATCTTTGAAAGACAACCATAGTACTGCAGTCTAAATAGGACAATCTAATGAATCTGAACCATCTGTCCCTCCTCACTGGTATCCCTGTGTTTAGGGAGCTTTTTCCACCAGGTTTCCATGCTGACACTGCTCAATCTGTAGGTCTTGCAGAAAGGCAGTGTAGAAACTGAGGCTGGAATCTAGGCATGATCATTCCTCTGTTAGACACTAAGAACTGGCAGTGACTGCCTCTTCTTTGATGCAGGACAAGTCACTGAGCAGTGCCTTGCTGACTGTGCTTCTTTTGCTTTCTTTCTTGCCTTAGCTGTGAATGCAGGGAAATTCTTCACTTTCCTAGCTATAGCTCAGGCTATGTCCTGACCAGAAGATGCTATGACAACAGGAAATCTTCAAATGAGGATCACAGGAGGTAGCTCCTTTCATCACTAGGTCTCAAGAGGCAGATAAACCACCAGCTCCCAGTGATTATGTTAGCTCATCCCCCTGGGGTGCTCTTGGAGAATACGGGTAGTCAGAGAGTACCTCTTCCCCTGGCAGCGTTTGTGCCAATTTGCTGAAATGCATCATTGGGCTGGTTCCATTTTAATGATATTCCTTTGAAAAGCTGGAAAGCTGTCCCTCTGGGTGGGTTTCTGACAGAAACCTGCTTTTCTCTGTTTTGCTGCCCATGTGACAAGCTCCTTTGCAAGCTTGTGTCAGCAGATCCAATGTTTCAGTGAATTCAGTGAAATTTCGGAGTTTCAGAGGTTCACCACCAACAGCCCAGTGCTGGAGTTGTCAAGATCACTGTGGTTGCTTCTGGTCTTATGTCTGACCTAAAAGTGCAGGCCTTTCCTGAAGGAAGCCAAATGCTTATTCTGATTTTGGTTTGATAATTCCTCTGAATTAAACACACTTCCCCTGTGCCCAGCTTTGGGTTTAGACTTTTATAAATGGATTAAAGCCCAGTGCGACTGACTGCTTCTTCAGAATCAGCATTAGCAGCTCCAGGAACCCCGGATGATTTAGACGTTGTCCTGGGACACATGTTGTGACAGCACTAGAAACTGAACCAAACCTCCTAACTTAGTGGAGTGCTGCTCACCTTACCCCAGCTGTGGATATCTCGCCTGTCCTTCAAGCCTTTTTCTGCTCATCATAACCAGCCAATCAACTCAGGAAGTTTACTTCTTTAATTCTTTTTAGGATTAATTATTAAAACCGGACAAATGTTTTACTTAAACACTTGAAGCCTTTTTTTCGTCCCACACAAAGCTTTTAGAGTTCTTTATTTTCTTGGAGCTTTAGGACTTGTCAGCAAGGGTATTATCTAACTGGGTGTCCCTCTCTTGGGAGACTCTTTTGTATCCCAGATCACACAAAGGATTTCTTCCCTACTCACAACATACACAAGTCAGTGGGAATACTCTCCCATATTTCAGTCACGTTTGAATCCAGTCTGGGAATCACTTAGTCAAAGGTAAGGAAGATGCAAAGTTTTTGTGGTTGGTCTCATACACAGAACTGTGCCAAGAATCCTTGGACACACTTGAAAGAGAGAAAGGGGAGAGCATCTCTGGGCTGCCGCACCAGGCAGCAACTCCCTGGGGGCAGCAACTCCCAACTCTTGGGGTCTGTGTTTTATTCATAGTCTCACACTCTACCTTGGCTGTTTGGGAAAGGTAGTCACAGTGAGTCACTACCTTCAGGGATTTAACCTTACTCTTAAAAACAAAAGTGTTGACCTTTGCTCAGTGAAATACTCAGTTTCCTTAGCTCCAAGCAGCTAAAAAAAAAAGATGTGATTTCAGTATGAGTGGATGTGTCTATGCTGGGCAACACAGACTGCAAAGAGACATAGACTCCAAGGCCGGCTGGGCGCCCCAGCACGGTGGCACAGCAGTTTGGGCATCCATACGCACGTCTTTGTGGTGCTGCTCGCGGTGCCAGATGAATTAAATCTAGCGAAAAGCATAACTGCCTGAGCTTCCAGCTGTAGTGTGGATGAAGCCAATGACTGGTATAGATCCAGAAATCTCAAGACAGAGATTACACATCTGAGGAAGTTGTGGTCATGCTGTGCTCAGTAAAGTGACAACCCGCTTATGTTCTAATGACCTTTGTGAAGTTCAGCAAGAGCTCAGATTTAGGAGGGGTTCGTGATCCAGAGTCAGCCTTCTCTAGGGATTGCTTGTGACTGTATGCTGGAGCAATACACTTCCTAAAATTCAAAGTAGTGGAGAGAAATGAATTATTTCTCTGTCTTGGCACAAGCGACCATGAGGGAAGGCTGCTTTATTTCTCCATAGGATAAACATCTTTTAATATGGTATCTTATCTAGGGAGAACTGAGGCCTCAGACCTCTGTAGCTTTCATGCTCAGCTGAGGTAGTTGTGTGACCCTGTCTCAGCCTCCTTTTTTAAAAATAGTCATTCTTTCTCCCCATCCTGCTGACATGCCTCATTCTTTCTCCCCATCCTGCTGACATGCCTTCTCTGTTACTGCAAATATTATTGGAAGTTAGCATGGCCACAAGTAATGGATCTGATAGCCCTGAAAAATGACAGACCTAATTCAGAGGTGGGATAGACTTTCTGGACTGTGAGCCTTTCTTTTAACTCTTTGCTAAATATCTGTGATTTTTCCAGCAACCTTTTTTAAGACTCAGACCACTGTACTCCAGAATTTCTCATGCACCTTATAGAGAAGCCCAACCAAGACTACATTCTTGGACACACATATAATAATACTGCCTCCTTGCTGTCCATCCTCTCACTGACATTCCCAATAAACAGCGCTCACCTTCATAGGCAATATGAGCAGAAGGGCTGCGGACAGACCTCAGCTCCTCTGTGTGCTGTTTGAGCTGGAGCCTGAGTCTGCTGTGATACAGAGCTATACAGCTGAGTAAGGCCTGGTAAGAGCAATAGGTATGCAGGGGATACTAGTTTAGGGACAAGGATATCATAATGCATCTAGGGGGATATCTGGACCAGAAGTAGTATGACTCCAACTTGTAAAATCAGCAAAAGACTTTGGATGTGTTAGCAACTATCTGTGTAAATGTGCCCACAGATAGCACTTGAAATAGCTTTCCTTGTGGTCAGACTCCTGGAGATCTTATGTCCAATATACAGACATTTAAAAGATTAAAAGTGATGTAACATAGACACAGAGGATCAGTTAGTGAAGTGAAAAAAGTCCAGAGGCTCCTGAGAGACCAGTGGACGAGTATCAATCACATCAACCCCGCTGAAGCCAGGTGAGTTTTGCTGCTTTATAAGAGCAGTGGGTCTGGCCTTGCCAGGGCAAACTAAAGGTGTACTGTGAAAACAGATGCTAATAGTAACTTAATTTGGCAGTGCAGGGCAAGAGCCTTATCCCTGGACATTGCTTTTATATTAATTTGATAATTTCCATATCTCCATGGGAAAAATCTTGCTTAGATACAATTGTCTCTTTGCAAGATGATCCTGGCCAAGATGCCACAAGGTGACCATGGCAGATAACCTTCCATAAACCTGGAGTAATAAAACAAGCCAATGACCTACTATATGGCCATAAATATAAATTTAATGAAGACAGCACTTATTCATTAGGCAGAAGTCAAGAAATGACTCCCAAGTCCTTCAAAGAAAGTAGATCCATTAATGTCACTTTCTGAATCCTCTGCCTGATGCCAAAACACAAAGATGATTTCCCAAGTCAGCATGAAATACCCGTACTTAAAAATTAACACCAGGAAGCTTTCTTACTACTGATATATCTGTAGCCTGAAGTCCAGCTTTTTAAGGGGACATTCAGCTAGTGTTAGAGACAGCATTTAGCTTCTGTCAAAGAATAAAAGGATGGAGATAACAGAATGAAGCACACTGTTAAAAAATAAATAAAATCAGTTTAAGTGACTCTCTATAAGGAATTCCTCCTGAAACACTGTGTCTGCAAATGATCTGTTACGTGGGTCTCCAGGTGAAAATTCTCATAGTACAGAAGAGTTGGAGTGTGCCCTGGTACTCAGTGGTGTAAACCAGGAGAAGCTGCACTGAAGTCAGTGGAAGCAGTGAAGTTAGTACCTGAGCTGGCTCCTACTGCATCACAGTGGGGGTCTTCAGTTTTCCTTAGAGGTTGGATTGAGATTGTTTACCATGCAGTGTAACTGTCCTAACTCTTGGGCTACAAGCAAGCCAAGGAAACATGCTGTCTGAAATCAGGGAGCCCTGACTCCTCCAAGAAACAAAAGCAGGTTGTGGCACAGTTTTGTCTCCTAAGATGCCCCGGGCTTTCACTTCTATGAAAAGAATTATCAACATTTACACCAATATGATATCCACCCCCTCACCTCCTACTTTTTAAGGACTCTGCATTTCCTGACAGAGAGGATGTGGTCTATTCCATCTATATATTTCACTCTATTTTGCAATGCCCCTGCAATTCGCCCCTGTATGGGTCTACAAATTTGTGCTATCACGTCAATTCTCAGCTTTGTGCTCTGCCCCATCTATTCATTCCCCTCACAATCTCTTAGGCATTTTATACATCTCCTCAGAATTGCAGCTTTGCTATCTTAACTTCTGGGAGGGTGGGCTGGGGAGGAAAACGATCGAAGAGGCATCACTAGTTGTTCGGTGTGGGGGGAATAAAATAATGATGGTAAACAAACAAAAAAAACCTGTGTGAAGGCCAGGATTAAAATAAATAAATAAATAAATAGAGTGGGAGGGCTCTATTCACCTTCTCCTTAAATCCAATTTAAATCACTCTCTACAGCCCTAATCTATATCCATAATTATATCATTTCGTACAACAAGCTTGCGAGAGGTCTTAAGAAATTTATGTAGATTAAAATTCATGGGTGCCATAGTACAGATTCCATATTATTAAGATTGATTAGGACAGCTGATGCTGTGATTAAAGAAGCCAGCGTTTACTGTTGTAATTAATTAGGTATTCAGACACAACAATAACTGCAATAACAGAAAGAATGTGCTGATTCGGCAGAAAACGACTGATCCTGTGCTTTATAGTCTCATTTTGCCATATAGGGGCTGGACACCACACAGTCAAAGACATGTTGTCCTATTGTCTCTTTCTGCACATGAAGCAAGCCATGAAGTCCAGGACGTTGGTGCCCACTGCTCCTTCCTGTGGGTTGCAGAAGCCTTTTTGTAGAGTCCCTGGGTATTTTTGATGCTTGTTCGGAACAGTAAATGGGCCTACAATTAAAGACATATAGCTCATTGCTAGAACCAGGATTGTCTTTGTTATAACAGTTCTGCCTTTGAGCACATCCCTAGCCAGGGCCCAGCTGGGATGGGTGCTGTGCAAACACACTGTAGGAGACGGGTCTGGCCATGAAGAGTTTCCACTGGTCAAAGTGAGAAAGACACAAAAGAATCAGAAAAGCAAATAGGGGCATTTTTTGGCCAATTCAACACCAGAGTCCATTACTTTCCTCCCTTTGCCTGGGCCTGTAAACACATAGATCAGTGTGTGGTTTTAAAAGCTATTAAGCTCCCTGTACTTTGGGGGAGCTTAGCTTAAGTCACATTTGAACATAAAATTTTACCTCTTAACTCACTTAGGTGCCTCTGAAAATATTAGCACAATGCCTGCCTTGTATTTACACCTTCTTCCAGATCAGAAGAGAAAATACTTTGGCTTTGGAAAGGCTCCCACAGCTGCTTTAAGCAACTTCATTCATTATGGCTGCTGCAGGATCATTGGAAGTACATGGCATCATTAAAGTACCTTAGACTACAATTGAAGATGGCAACTTGTTATTATATTTTTAATGAGTACATTCCTTCACTTATTTATTTTACCACTAAACTGTGGTTTATGGCACATGGCAGATTGTTACAAATGGTTCAAATAAATGCTTCCCAGTCATAACGACGTTTTAGGTGCTCACTGAAGCATTTTTGGAACTGCTGATGTAGAATATGAAAGGGAAAGCGCTCACTAGGGATTTAGGGTGGACAAACACAATGAAGCCAAAGTTTTCCTGTAGCAAGTAAGTTAGTCTTGGGGCCTCTGAGCTAGAAAGGTTTCTAAGACATTATATATATAACCACAGAAAAGGCTTTAGGGCTTGTTTTTCCTCCTAGATCTTCTACTGATGTGGGGAGATCATTTTTTTCTTGTCCTGATTCACATCCTTTCTAAGCTCCTCTACCCTGGCATCTGTCAGGATGCCCAATGCTACTCTCTGATATCTATCCCGATGTCACCTGATAGTATCTATCATGATCAGGAATGAGCCTGTGCCCAACTGGTCCAGAGCAGCCACAGACCCATCCGCAGTGCTGCGAGGTAATTGACAAGGTAATGCAGAAGCCTGTCGGATTAGCAGGCTGGCAGCTCCTCCTCTGCAAAATTAGCTTGGGTAATGATAATAATTACAGATGGAGTCTGAATCCTGTCTCTACTGCAATGGGTGAAATTGATTCCTGCCCAGTAGCTGTGTTGATGCAGGGAAAATGAACTGATGGTCTCGGTTCAGCTCCTAAGACACGAGTTTCTACAGCACCAGAATTCACCCATGGGGGACACCTTTGTTGCAAACCTCAAGCCTGGCTGCCCATTTGTACTGACAGCTAGTCCTCCCTAGAGAGGACTGGGCCTCCAACCAGGCTACAAAGTGGAAACGTGCTGTCTTTTTGCCCAGACATACCCTTTCTGTAACCCTTAACCAGGGATTTCTGAGGTGTGTACACGTGAGGAATTATAAAGCTATAACTGGCGGTCGTGGGCAGCCAGAAACTGAACTACTGTGTCCATGCCTGAGAACAGTGAATAAGACAACAAGTTTAAAGGGATTATGCACAATAGATGAAATTCTCCTTTTGTTACCACAACCTAAGCCCAGGCTAAACGCACTGAAGAAATCAGTGTGCTGGAAAGCACTCCCCATCAGGGCTCCATAAAGCTGTCAAATCACCTTGTCTATCCCTTGCTCTGGTCAAGCTGAACATTCCCCGGCCTATGAGAAGAACCTTGTTTGGAGGCTGTTGGTCACTGTAGGATCTATTTCTGATTCCTTTTGTGGGCACACCCCTAGCAGAAGAGCACAGAGCAGCGTTCCCTGGTTTCTGCATGCTGAGGGTGTGCTCTGCTCCATCTCCCCTTCTGATTCCTTCATTCTGAGTCCCTGATCCTATGACTTCCACTCCTCTCTCTCTCTTTCATTTGCTGCCCCTTGCACTCCCAGTGTTCTGACCTTTCCCTTCTCCTTCTCTTTGCAAGAAAACTATTACTTTTGCAGCAGGCCCTTTGGCCAGTTCTGACAGAATCCAGTAAGGACAAGATCCATTACCAGAAAGCAGAGGGCTAATGGTGTGAGACACAACAGAAACCAGGCCGGAAGATAGTCACTGTTGTCATATGCCATAAAGTGTTACAAGAGAAGCACTGATTTCTTGGTGGCTAGGATGCTCTGGCAGAAGAGAGCAATCCATGTTGCTATTGCTCACGCGGAAATGGCAAATGTTCTTGTGCAGCTGCAAAGTGGTTCGCAAGATTATGGCACAACAGATTATGTTCTTTGTCCCCACTATATGCTGTGACACACTGCCATGCTCAATACTGCTACAAGCTGAAAGACTAAAGGGCAGATATTAATAAACCAAAAGGCCAGTTACCAAAGGGGCTTGGACTAGAGGGAGGGGAAATCATTTGCTCAGTTGTGTTTATGTCCCTGCCAAGAAGTGCAACACGAGGCGTTATGTGCTGGTCAGGCCAGGAGAGAGTGAAAGCATGGATTACAAAGAGCATGCATTCTGCAGTCACTTAAATGCAACATGAAAAATATTGTACCTGCACACAAAGGTGGACATGTAGACAAACTGTACAATGAATGAGATTTATTTGGGTCTGAATTGTGTGGATGTCATGCCTCTACAGATTTTGATTGTCCTGGTTTGTTATTTTCAGGAAACAGAGCACATATTGCTGCTGCATATAACGGCCTTAACCCACATTTGAGGTTTTTGTGGAGTATGAAAGAGTATCTGAGAGCAAAATGCAGGCATTAAACAATATATGGCTTCATAACCATAGCAAGACTATGGTTCATAACCATAGCAAGACTATGGTTATGTACATAATACTGACGCAGTCATGTTTGCTTTTACTGCTTGAGATATATAATAAAAGTTGTTTGACAGATGCTGACTTGGGACAGGGACTGGTGTGTTCTTTTCATCTCCATGGTGCTAGTGCAATTGCTTACTCAACTTTAATATTTTATTTCTACACTCGCATTTAGAAAGGCAGACACACAGAACCACAGGGCAGTGCCAATATCAGATGCTAGAAACTCTGAGAAATATCATAATGAACAAAGATGGAATAAGCTGCTCAGTGATGAAAATTTTGTTCTAACCCCAAGCACTTAGTGGCTGGCTTATATTATAAAGCATGAAGGCTTGTGTCTTTTCTACAGTTTTATCCACTCTAATGCAACCGTGGATACTCTCATTATCCACATACAAATGTCTAATCCTTTTTTTTTTTAATGTCTAATCCTCTTTATTTATTTATTTATTTTTTAATGCTACTAAGCTTGAGGTCTCAATAAAGCCTGTGGCAACGAATAAAGTTTTGGAGAGTGTATAAATGTTCATGAGAAGGGATGACAATAAAATGGAACAAACACATGATATGTCCAACATCCAAGTTGCTGCAAAGAAGCTTGATTTCAGGGTTTCACTGCTAGCGGGGACAGGCAGAAGTAAGTGGTAAATAAGTAGGTAGTTTTGCCTACCACTGCTCCCGCTATACCTCTGCTATAACTTAGGCATCAGTAAGCTATGGGAAGCTGAACACTAAGAAAGATCAGTGTACTGCTGAAGACACGCCCAGATAAATCTGAACTTTACATAAACTAAATATGAATGTTAGCTTTTATCTGCAGAAATGAGCCTCTCTGTCTGGGAGCAGAGGTTTCTTCTGGATGCCTCAAGCTCTGATATTCTTTAAGATTTGTTGGGTTTCAGTTATTTAGTTATGTCTGTTCCTCAAAGTAAGATGTGGACCAGCCCAGGAAATGTAATTCGGATGCCTTGTTGTAGACTGGCATCCACCCAGCCTAGACCTATGGGAGGGTTCAGAGTTTACAAGTTGTAGTTGAAAAGAAACTTTGTCCTGCTTGGGCTGCCAAGGCAAGGTATGAAGATCATAAAACTGTGTCAAGAAGCCAGTGTTTCTAGGCCTGATCTTTTATAATAGCAAATCTTTTATAATAGGATTTGGCCTATTACTTGGAAAACTAAATGTCGTACTTCAGCTCACCACTGGAATTCCTGAAGGGAAGCATGGATGACTGTCACCTTTGGAGTGTGCTAAGGTGTTCGCCTCTGGGCAAGGTCCTAATGGTGAATTGCTGACTGAGTCAATCTTTCCAAAAAATCAGACAGAATCAGATTCAGGCCATTGAGTTTTGTATAATCTCAGATACTTAAACCATTCTTAACACTTTGGGGAATTTGGAGAGGGTAACAAAAGCTATCACTAAAGTCATTAAGATTTGTCTGGAGAGATCATCTTTTCTCTGATATCTACAATAATGTACCATGGAAGATTAGCACAAACAAGCCAAATAAAAGACAGAAAAAAGATAAACATGAAAATAGATGAATAAANAAAAACAAACCAGATAAAACAGAGGAAAAAAAGATAAACATGAAAATAGATGAATAAACAGATAGATAATAGACTGGTAAACAGGTAGATACTTAGACAGATGGTAGATGAAGATGCATACATTTATATAACCTTAAAGAATGAGGGCATTCTTGCTGCTGTGGTTGAGTTCACTGAACAAACTGAGGCTTCCTGCAATCTCCTGATGCCTCCATAAGCTGCCAAGAGGCGTCTTCCCATCCCTCTTCTGTTTCTAAGTATACCAGCTATTTCAAAGACCTCATCTGCCACAGGCTCTGCACATCCATCAAATGCCATACACTGAAATGTCGTAGCAGGGCCCTGAGCTGCTACAAATGTTTACACATGCCTAACTTTTAGCACACTAAATCCCTTGATTTCAATTCTGCTTAAAGATGAACTCATGACTAAATGTTTACAGGTTTTGGGGACAGGTAGAATGATAAACAGCTATTTTTTTCAATACTCTTGCTATTTCTGGGCTTTCTTTTGCTGTATTTGCAGCTCTTTTAGGGACATTGTCTGAGCAGTAGTTAGGTAGGACTTCTGTATTTCTATGATATTTTTTCGCCCATAGCTTGTAAAATCTCCAGTGATGTTGAATATTCTGATTTCTTCAGGACTAGCTGACATCGAAAGTTTTTTTTTTTTTCTCAGCCTCTCTGGCTGGAGTATCTGACTCAGTGTTTGATTTCCTAACAGATTAGATTAATCTATGAGTGCCCCAGGGTAAAATACACCTTTGCCAGCTGGTGGCTAGGATCAATTAGTAAAGTGTATTTACATTTTTATTATTATACTATTAGTGTATTGCAACGGTAAGGAATGTCTTCCTAGCAAAGGTATGGCTTGGAAAAGGGAGCTGTAAATGGATATCTCAAATCCTGAGGACCCTGAAAAAATGTAGGTGCACATTAAGGCCTTGTGAATTCCTGAGCTCTTGGTGACTACAGCATGCATATATTGATAAGTAATGGTAGAGGTTTAGGTGTGTGTACTTTAATGTCTCTAATTCATTCCTGACTGCCTAAACTTGCAAAGTCACCCTCTGATATCTTTTTAACTAGCCACAGCCTTTAATTCCTAGAAGCAGTTGTGCAGTGTACAGCCCAAAAAGGTGAAGCTGAACCTGTTCTGTGGCTCTATGAGAGGAGCTTCAGTCTCGGAAAGGTAGAGGAATTGGGTGCAGTCAGTGTTTCAGGCACCAGTGTCCCCTTGGCTGCAGCACAGAGCAGTTTGGGTTAGCAGCCAAGGGGCCCATCTGGACTTCCCCCACCATATCCTGCTGTCTGCAAATGAATCCCAGAGGGAGCGACCGATGGTGGATGGTAACAGACATGGTAAACCTTTGGGGGGTACAGGCTTAGCACTGCTCCTGCAAAACTGGCCAAGGGCAACCTCCCATGAACTCCACCTGGCTCAAATTCTCCCTATAGCAAACGATATTGGGTGTCTTGACTGTATTCACCACCCAAATTTTCCTGCGATACATCAGAGGCGAGCTCCATTCTTCAGCAGATGAATTCTCCACCCCCCAACACAGAGTAGACGCCTGTCATCCACATTTAAATGTATAACTTTTAGGCATCTACAGCCAGGTGGAATGGATCCCACCCCTTAGCCGAGAAGTAGCAGCAATGCTAGAGTGAACACAGGTTGAAGGAGCAGGCTGTGGGCACGGCAGTGGTCTGGCTTACCTGGATAAGGGTGGATGCCATTAGCAAACACGGCTTCTGCGGCGGGCTGCCCATTAGCCTGCGGCGGGAGGCCAGTGAAACCATTCACCCCAATGGGAGATGGGATGCTAGGCACAGCTGGTGCAGTTATGCCAGGAGGCGTGCTTCCACCTGCAAGCGGGCAGAACACAAAACCAGAGCTGGTGAGAACTGGAAACCATAGGTAGGAGAAAGTTACTGACATGACAGCTCTCAACAGTACACACGAGCCTTCTGCTAAGGCAAGAAAGTAAGTCTCAAGATTACCCAAAATAATCCTACAGAGAAAGGGACTGCTTACACTGCCATACGCAGGCTTGCCATTGTTAATCTAGTTGGAAAGCACTTGACATGAGAAAAGCTTATAAAACTATCTCTAAAAGAGTGAAGCTTTTGTTTGGTGGTCATTGTCTCTAGACTAAAGCTGATGTCAAGCAATGGAAGAGAGTGGAAATAACCCTCTTCCTCTCTCACACACGGAATACGCCCTGTTTAATTGTTAAATAATATGCATTACTTTCCTAGACAGCATTTAGCACCAAAGGAAAACCCAGCTTTCTACAGGAGCTCCTCCAATTTGTCTCAGGAGATGCCAGCCTTATGGGCTATCTGTTTGCACATTCATGTATATGTCTCATATATAACTCACTCTGAACTTCTTCAGCATCTTAGCAAGTTTGGCAGGTCTATTTGTAGCCTAAAGGCAGACAGTTTTTTTAGCTTTGCTGTGTGGACCAAACCTCACAATTTAGTAGAATCTTAGTAGTAGAGGAAAAATCCAGGCTAGATTCATTTCTTTCATAGAGTCACATCCCTCCCTCCTTTCTTGGACCCATCTGAAGTGAGGGAGGGCTGTAACAGTACTACTTCCCAATAACTTTTATCACAGAATCACAGAGTGATTGAGGTTGGAAGGGACCTCTAGAGATCACCTAGTCCAACCCCTTATCTTTATGTTTTGGGCAGGATCCTCTTACCCACTGGTAAAAATCATTATTACTCCAAGGGGACAATTGAATCCTCTGCTATCTTATCACCTTCTGTTTATTTTTATAACAACTGGATGTTCTACTCTTCTAGCAACCTATTCAGGATAGTTTTGGGATCAAAAAGAAATTCAATAATTAACAAATAATGTTTCTCTCTTGCCAGCTTTAGGCATGAAGTTAAAAATTTCCGTGTCTTATCTTTGGCAATACGTTTCTGTGTCACAGTATAGTACTGCCTGAAAGTACCATTTGTGCAAGAACCCCCTTTTAAAACCACATCAGTGTCTGATGATTAAATCTATGTTGTTGCTTTAAAAGACACAGATTCATGATCTTTTTGTCTCAATGTATTTTTGTTTAAGTAGCCCAGAAAAAAAGACAATATTTCAACTCATTTCTGATACCCTGAACAGACAAGCTACTGCTGCCCCTTTTCTTATTCAAATGGTGTTGGCCTTTAAAAATGTCCTTTGTGGAGGTATAGGGAGTCAGTGGTGGCAACAAGAGTCCAAAGGCAATGCTCTTAGCATATGTCATCAGCTTGCAAATCACAAAGGCTAGTTAAAATTTCAGTTGCTTTTCTGGATCTCTCTTCTATTTGCATAGACAATGTAAGTCATTTTTTTCTAAAACTGCAGCAAGGGATTTGTGCTTGCTGTTTTGTGTGTGAGTATGGAAGTTTAAGCATATTCATCAAAATTTTTTAATTTTCTTCTTATAACAAATCCCCCCCTTGAGAGGTCAGATCTGTAGCTGGAGCAAAACTGGCACAATGCCACCACAGACAGTAAATGGCAGGGGTTCATGCCAGTTGCAGATTACATCCCCAGGTTGAGATATCTTGTTCCAGCTCTACCAGATGCAGATTTACAGTATGGAGGGAGAGAGGAAAGCAGAAGAGGAGGAGGAAAGAAGACCCAATTAACTTTCATTATTAGCCCCACCTGTCCACTTGACAGTAAGTGGCATAGTAGGCATAGTCATATGAGGAGACTGCCACCTTAAAACTGGGAGACCTACTTCTCCCAGATTACACCAATAATGAGAGAAATGCAAAACTTGCACCGAACTTTCAGAAACATCAAATTAATATCCTTGCAATTGCAGACAACTGTGAGAGCTAAATGCGAGTCTTGATGGGGAACTTTCAAAATGCCATTGACAGCATGAAGTTATCACAGAATGATTAAGGTTGGAAGGGACCTTTGAAGATCATCTACTCCAACCTTCCTGCACAAACAGTGACAGTGACAGCACATTGCACAGGGTTGTATCGAGGCTGGTTTTGAGTATCTCCAGAGAAGACTTCACGACCTCTCTGGACAATCTACTCCAGTGCTTGGTTACTCTCACAGACAAAAGGCTTTTCCTCAAATTCAGGCAGAACTTCCTATGCTTCGGTTTGTGGTCATTGCCGCTTATCCTATTGTTGGCCACCACTGAAGACGGTTTGTCCCCCTCCTCTTGGCATCTTCCCTCAGAGTATTTAAAAACACTGATAAGATCGGCTCTCAGCTTTCTCTTCGTTAGGCTAAAAAGGCCCAACTCTCAGCCCTTCCACATAGGACGGATATTCAAGTCACTGTAGTTCTAGGCTAGACTCTCTCCAGTAGCTCCATGTCCCTGCTATACTGGGGAGTCCAGAACTGGACACAATACTCCAGATGTGACCTCACCAGGACTGAATAGAGGAGGAGGATCGCCTACCTTGACCTGATGGTAACACCTGCTGTTCCTAAAGGACCTCAGATACCAGTGGCCTTCTTGGCCACAAGGGCGCATTGCTGGCTCACAGTTAACTTGTTGTCCATGAGGACGCCCAGGTTGTTCTCTGCAGAGCTGCTCTCCAGAAGGCCAGCTCCCAGCCTGTACTGGTGCATAGGGTTATTCATCCTTAGGTGAAAGATCCTGCACTGACTTTGTTGAACTTCATGAGGTTCCTCTCCACCTGCTCTCCAGCCTGTCAAGGTCCCTCTGAACAGCTGCACAACCCTCTGGTTTATCAGCCATGCCTATAAATTTTGTATCATCATCAAACTTGCCTTCATCCAGTTCATAATGATGAATGAATTGAATTGAATATTGTCTGGAATTATCCTCTGGGACTACCTGCTGCTCTCCTTTATATGCAGCCAAGCCAAAACGCTATCTTAAACTAAACATCTAACTCATAGATGATTAAAGATAAGTGATACGAATCCTATTTCCAGTCTAGTAGTTGTGCCTGGATCCAAGACTCCTGAAGTTCCCATTTCCTGGGAATTCATCAGCATGAACTTATGGTCATGCCCTGATGAACCTACTCTCCTGGAGGTGGGAAGTATATAAAACGATCTGGATTAGGAATGCAGGAGAAACAGGTTCTGGCTCCTACAGCTTGCTTTGTAGACTGAAAGGGAGGTGAGGACACAAGAGGCTTGAAGATACCAACACAAAGGCACTATGCTCAGCCAGCGCCTTCAGTGCCTCTAGGACTTTTGGGTTACCGGTGTCCTTTTTCTAGCACAATTTTCCTCCTGCTTAGAAAAGATCAAAACATTTTTTTTTTTTCAAATCTCCAAGTTCTTTCTCTAATGCCTTTTTTTCAGAGAACTTTGAAATGTTTCATTTTCATTCCAAGTGAGAACAAAGATATACTTCAATGACTGGAAATCCTGCTATGAAACAGAATGATCATTTTCCATTTGGCTTTCTGAATGCTAACAAAAGCCAGCAGGAGAATTCATGTAAGGCTTCAAATATCTCTTGGTTACTCATGAATTGCTGCTCATATTGTAGTCTTGCCTGCTCAGACATATGTGAAACACATTTTTTATGCATCTTTTCTCAAGCTTTGTGAGTGTTGCAGTAATACACAGAGTGACTTCAAAGTCTAAACATTTCACCCAAGGGAAAAAAAATGCGGATGGACATTTCAACAACCCATGACAGAGCTTTGTCATGAAGGAAGCTACCCATCCATAGGTACATAGGTTCCATAACTGAAAATAAATTGTAGGAGGAGTGCAAAATCTGCTGCCATGAAATCTGCTGCCCAGAGAGGCTGTGGAGTCTCCTCCTTTGGAGATCTTCAAAACCCACTGGGATGCGACTCCGTGACATGTGCTGTAGGTGTCCCTGCTGGAGCAGGGGTGTTGGAATACATGAACTCTAGAGGTCCCTTCCAACCTCAACCATTCTGTGATTCTGTGAAATAGATCGAGTGGTCACTTAATCCAGTATTGCATTTTCAGTCATGGCTGCTCTAAAAAACACGTAAAGACCTTAAGCCTTTCCTACCCATACTCCAACAATGAGAGTTTGTCTCTGAAGGGCATGGTCATCTCAGAAGAGATGCGGAACTTGCACAAAAGAAGAGCTGAGTTATTTTTCATGTGCTGCATATCATGGTATTAACACGATTCGGTTGATGCATTGATATTTACACACCTATGTCACAGAACTCACTCATTCTCAAGAATTATCTATATGCAAAAGAGGTTGTGTTCTTTTGTGGTGGGGCCATCACAAACCACAGCCTGTATTCAAGCTTTTAAGGCCCTGGGAGCATTTGAATTCCAGGCATTCTTTGTTTGACGTTCTCTCTGCTCTCACCAACACAAAACAAATCTAGCTAATGCAAATATGATAATCTTTCCAGCAGAGGGTTTATAGGGTGCACATATAATTAAGCGACTTTTCTATTTGGATTTGCAGTAGCTCCATCAGCTTGTTGTTTATATATTTAACGTTGTGTAAACATACATTTTGAAATGTATGATGTAAGATTTTTGAGTCAAGTGTTTTTCCCTGGCTATCCATAAGCTGCTAGGGAACAAGATATCATTTTTTTTCTTCCTTTCTTTCCTTCCTTCCTTTGTATCTTCCTTCCATTTAAAAAATATATTTTTTTTCCTCCCTTGTTTTCTAGTATAATCAAAAAGAAAAACAGTTATCAGGTCCTATAGGCACTGACACTCTTTCCAGCAAGAGGTTGCTAAGAAGTGTAGACCTCTCCATGAAGAGAGGTTAGAAGACTTTGATGCTTTAGGAATGGTCCTAAGTCTCCACTGCTGAGGTGCCTTATCCCTTTGCCCCTTATTCCCTTATCCCCATGGTATCTTTCCTTGTTACTGTATGAACAGGTCCTTTCCTGCTCTAGGGCTCCCATGGATTCTACTCTGTTCAGCAATGAAGCTGCCTCTGTCCTCTCCTCCCTTTTATCTGAAGCAGGCCCAGATGGCTCTCTGCCCAGCACTGCCTGCACCTCTGGCTGGCTCAGACACAACTCACCTCTTCACTCCAACCCCTAGACAAACTGGTCCTTCCTACTGATTCAGGCAAGGGCATTGCTATCCCAAGCCACTCCGAACACAATCCCATCCTAATGCAACTCACTAGGGACAACTAGATGAGTGATGAAGCTCCTATGAGGCAAGAAACTTGCCAGCAATGGAGGTCCAAGCTCTGGGTGAGATGGGGACAGAGCTGGCCACAGATGTGGAGCCAACAATGTCCCAGTTCCTCCTGCTGGTGGAGATGCCAGACTGGACCTGCTCATGTAGTCACAGAGATGGTAGCCCTAGGGCTTGACATGCTGAAAGCTCCTAGCTGGGTGCACACTGAGCCTCCCCCTACCTTGGATCCTGGCGCAGGGCCTTACCTGAGGTTGGTGTCATGGGGGCGGCCGCCAGGCCGTTCATGTTCAGAGCCGCCATCTGCTGCATCTGGGCTGCGGCAAAGGCTGCCATGGGGTTCAGGTAGCCACCTTGAGCCACTGATGCCATGATCGCGGCTTGCTGCTGCATCAGCTGGAACAAAGAGAGCAGGGAAAAAATATCACGCGGTCACCAGCAGGGCAGCCCCAATGGGGCATCCCTCCCTCTTTGAAGATGTCACCTCGCCATGTCTGTTGTTCCCCCAACCTTACTTCTCGCCATGGGAGTAGGGCCGAGGTCCTGATTTACGGCAAATACCAGGTTTTCTTATGTCCCTTTGGACACATTCAATGGGTCTTCAGCAAAAGCCAGACCAAAGCTCTCAGAGATCAAGCTAACCTAGGTCCAGCACCTATCTCCAGCAAAACCAAGCAGAGGGACTCCCTGAAGAGCTATACAGGAGAAGGGGGAAAACTCTTTAGTTTTGATCTGGAATGATTTTCTCAATCAGTCTTGGTATTTTTTCCAGAAAGTCATCCAAGAGATACCTTTCTCACCTTTGCTCTGTCTGCAAAGAGTAGCGTTGGGGAATAAGATTCCTATTTTCAGATATTTTGGGATAAAGATATTGGAGCAGAAGATGTCAAATGGTTTTGTATACTAGAAATGTTTCTTACATTGAAATCAGACTTTGCCATCATTATTTTACCCTCTGAACCTAGCACAAAGGCAATCCGGACAACGTGTACAGAAAGGCTGCAATGGGATTATAAAATGTTCCTTGTGTGAAGAAGGACCTGGATTGAGAGTTGGCTCTTTCTCCCCTTCCCTGGGTGCGTGAGCTAGGTGAGGTGCATCAGGAGGAGGCCCTGGAGCCTTAGAAAAAGCTTGTCAAAAACTGGAAGAGCAAAGAGAAATTTAACTCTGTTCATCCCCCAGCCCCTGGCAGAGTTTGACTTAAAGATAATGGCACGGAAGGAAACAATTGGTTCTTACAGTCATTTTAGACATGACTCATGGCTTTGCTCTCTCCAGAACTGCAATTGTCTGTATTTTGCTGCTCTCTGTGATTTCACTGTCTCTCCCAACAGGAAATGACCACCTGATGCTGCTATTTAAGCACATGGGACATACTGCTCATCATTAAACAGAGTCTAGAGTCCTGGCAAGGAATAGTTTCTTCTCTACTGTCAGTATAAAATTGAAATATTAGTCAAATTAGCCATTCCTAAATATATACACTAAAAAAAAAAA
>VWPW01020750.1:40451-148852 GCA_013389825.1 Crypturellus undulatus
ATATCTCATTTCCTGTGCTGGGTATTTCACTTCAGGAAAGGTGAGGATATAACTGTCTTTATGGCTAGCTGTGTAAATGATAGCTATTTTCAGTACCTATAGGTTCTGCTTAGTACGGCTGATTCCCGTCTGGCTTTTGCTGACTTTTCTCTATTTCTCCAAAGTTAACCAGAGCCTCATGTTCAAGCCCACTCCCAAAACACAGAACGATGTACAGCTGGTCACATGTGGTCAGCCTGCCCAGAAGATAACAGCCTATTCTTCATATCAGAGTCTTTCCTTACAGCTTCTAGGTCATTTTGGCATTACTAGCTGTCAGATTCAGTTAACTAAATACAGACAGGTTTTTATCTAAGCTGGTCACACTGATCCCCTGTTATGGTTGACGTGATACAGGTAGTGGAGGATAAACCAAGATACATGTTTCCCTCTATCTATCAAGTTGCCTTTTGGCCCATGAACTACAGCTTTACTTCTGCCTATTGACTGTGTGTGGAGCCCAAGCATCTGTGTGCAGATACCAGCATAGATGAAATCCTTCCCATACCTTACTTGGCCTTGAGCAGAAATTTTTGGACCTAAATTCCTAGGCATTTTAAAGAAAAATATTAATCCTGCTTTGACTTGTATTTCACTTGTGCTGCAAAAAGAAACGGGCCCATGATGGACTCTATCTATAAACCTGGCTGAGATAATGCGTTGCCACTGGTAGTACAAATGATTGTAGTGCTCCAAAGACAACCTCCATTTTGCACTCAACAGAGCTAAGCAATCACTTGTGACATTATTTACAGCTTATGCAGCTTCTTTTCCTGCCTGTGAATGTATGTAAGCTGTTCAGAGTTAACATCACAGTGGAAAGAGCTCCTCCTGGTTTGCTAAGTAACCTGCTTTCTTTCATATTCAGAGGGTTTACAAACTTGCAAGGAGAACCAGATTTGGAGCATATGCTGTGGCTATATGTATGCCACTTCTTGGAGTTTAACATTATTTATGCATTTTTGTTAAATATCGTCAGGGAGAAAGAAGAAGGAATTTTCTCTCTCCTTCTGAAAATGAGAAAACTATTCCTAACCTGCTGATTGCTCTCTAAAGTCTAGTCGGTTTCAGTGAAACATTTGTTCAAAAATGCTCATAATCCCGCAGAAAGTGAAGTAGGAACTTCAGAAGCAAAAAAGTTGAATTTAACTTAGTGCTAAAAAACTAAGGTAGTAAAACCAAAATAATACTAATGATTTGAGAAACCAGGTTTGCTTGCTTCTTCTAGAGAAGACATCCTGCAGGAAGTGGTAACTCATTTCTGCTATGCTCAGCATCCTGGGGATACTTGAGCTGCTCTGGAGGAGATCTCAAGAGCACACAGAGCAACAGTCCTGTCACTTTTCTGCAGCCCTTTGGGGACTGCAGCCTTTCCCTCCCTGATTTGAGGGGCAAACATGTTGATAGTCTGTGCTATGCCCAGAGGTAAGGGTTAAGGGAGAAGGGGAGGAAAGGTCTTCTCAGCGCTGTGACTGAAGGTCAGAACATGGACATGTACAGCTACATCGTGGGTGAGAAAACCAGAACTCAGTCACCTTGAAAGAAGCTAACACGACAGACCTACATCCTTTCCCCCAGCATAGCTCCAGGGAGATTTATGAAAGAAGGGCAAGTCCTGCAAGGGTCACTGGTCTCCCTTATAAAACCTCCGGGGCATTCCCAAGTGTGCTCAAGTAAAAGTCACCCCACCATCCCAAGCTCCTTCCCTAAGACAAATGTCCCAACTGGTCTCCTTTCATTTTGAAAGAGGCCCCAGTGTATGATCCCAGTTAATAAAGCTGTAGAAAGTGAGGCAGTGACTCCACCAGAGGCAAATCAATAGCAGCAGGACCCCTGGGTATTGTATGCTTTAAAATATGCCATTTGAAATGCAGATTTTCCCTGCCTGGGCTGGGGCCACAGAGCACTAATCAGAAAGGCATCAACCTTATTATTTCAGACTGTTCCAAGGGGATGGAGAGGAGCTTTTCCCTTCCTCATTTTTCTCCTTTTGCTTCTGTTACTTCCTTGGCATGATCTTTGCTTCATCATTTAGATTTTTTTCCCCCATGATCTTACAGATTTGTTCTTTTATCTAACCTGGCTATTATTATTGCTCAAATATCTACCATCTGCAGACATCAAGAGATGCTACCAAGTCTGTGAATGCCCATGGACAGCACCTCTAGTGCTACCAACCTGCAATCCCCATCACAAGGCTTAGAAACTGACAGGCAGCTGGCTCACCTTCCACTAGGTGGGTGACCTAAAGCATGGGAAGGGGTGGTGGGTGAGGGATGGTCCACAGAGAAGAGTGGAACATAAATCTCGCCCACCTTCTGCTGTCTCAAGTTGCAGTGGCTAAATTTCAAGCAATCTGGAGGCCCAATCTGTCATCAATTGACTGATAGGTGAAGTTATCTCTCCTGTTGCAGCACAGGAGGCATGCAGGAGACAAAAACCTGGGAAGGATGCAGTCTTGCAGCACACCTGGAGAAGAGTAATCGCTAAAGGCTGCAGGTCCCTCCCTGCACCTCGCCACTGCTTTTGCACCAGGATGGATGTGTGCCCGATACTGCTGAGCCCCGGCTCTGGAAGGACTTTGGCAGAGCGTTAACTGAGTGGTGCAGAAACACATTGCTGACCGCCAGGTTTCCTCCCTGAACTGCCTCCCTGCACGGCTGCTGTCAGCCCAGCGTTGGGTTGAGGACACACAGGTGAGGTGGGGACGGGGAAGCTGCCTCTGGCATCAGGGAACTGCTGGATCCCACTGTTGGGCAACCACACGCAGCGAACGGAGATACTACCCCGCTCCTAGGTGTGTGGAGAGATGACGTGAGCTACTCAAGGCCGAGGATGTTTGCTAGAAATAGGACAAGGTTGCCCCAGTCAACCTTCCTCAGCCTCCCAAAGACACTCATATGAAACCAAAGAAGGGGAACAGGAGAGGGAAGGATTATTTTTAATGGGCTTATTTTGAAATAGCATGATCATTGTCCTTGGTGGAAGCTTACTCTGAATGATCTGATGACCTTCTCTTTTTTTTTTTTCCAGTGTTATTTTCTATCACTGTCTCTGAACAGACTGATGTTTTGTTTGACTTTTTGTATTCACTCAGTAATAATAATAAAGTAATAACCGCACCCTATGCTTCCTAACTCTAATGCTCTATACAAACATTTAACTAATTAATACTCGTGGTAGCCTTGTGACAGAAAAAGGTAAGTAAAACCATCAATCAGGCAGTAAAAGGACTCATATTTGGTAAAATCACAGAACTGATATATTCATATCTACTTTACCTAAATGACCTTTGAGAAATAAAAACAAAACAAAAAACCCTTAAGCTTTCAAACAAACAGAAGATATTCTGAAAAAATACAGGAGTCCTTCATACATTTTAAAATGTCATCTTTGAAACTGAAATTTCTACTTTGAAAATATAATTTAAATTGAATTAAGATAAAAAAAATGTGCAGGACATAGTTTCATGTGTCTTAGCCTCTTTTTGCAAAATGAAATACAACTGTTTGGATTTTTAATTTTCTGAAAATGTTGAAAGGAAACAAAATCTAAAAGAAAACCCAACCCAGATCTGCGTGTTCGCTGTTTCTGAATCAGAGAAGTGTTTTTCATAAATATGCTATTTATGATTAAGGTGTACTATGATTAAGGTGTACTACTTAAGGTATACTATTTATGATTAAGGATATACTATTAATGATTAACTATTTTTGTAGCTGGGTGCAGCTCCAAAATAGCTTCCTATTCCATAAGGAGTCAGAAAAGCACATGTAAGTAACTGCTATTATATCAACTGGTAACTGATATGAAATGCTGTGTCATATTGGTGATTTAAATATAATAACAATCATATGTAATATGTAGCTGCTAAAAAGTAAATTTTCCCTGCATTAATAGGGATTTTTTAAAAACATCCTTCCAAAATAATTTCACAGTATGTACTGAATAAATATTGGAAGAAAAGATTCTTCCCTTCAGCACTATCTCAGATCATTTAAAAGAAAAATCCTTTCATCTCCACAGGAGCTGGGGCAGGGAGGCAGAGGGGGCAGCTCAGCTTTTATGGTCAACACCGTAGAGTCACTGCAGCTCTGACACCCCAAGGTGACCACTTCTGATGACTACTGAGATCTGTGCAGGGCTAGATGTGCACAGATTATTACTGTCCGCAGTTCTGGAGCTGCAGCCGTTTGCACAAGTCTTTCAGTGCTAGGGGAGCTGGGATTTACTGAAGGGGAAGGACTTGCTCGAGGCCGAAGAGCAAATGTTAGAGTTGCCCATGCTGCCCTGTCCCCATCTGTCTGTTCTTACTCACTAAATCTATGCTTGTCCCCTGCTGCAGAAATGCAATCAGTCCCATGACTGGAATTTGGCCAGGAGACCGTGGCTAACACTCCCACCCCATTTTTTATGCAAACTTGATTTATGACTTTGATCTTATTTTAAATAATTTAAAAATTAAATAATTTATACAGTATCTGTCACTTTCCAAGGATTCTTCCTTTGTTCTTGCTTTGCTCTTCTGCATTTTTCCATCTTCCCAACCCTTTCTGGTCTGCACACATTTTCTTTTCTGCATTGGGGGGCAGCAGCGACACGAGACAGCTGCTAAGAACCTGCCACTTCCTTAAGAAAAGGACTGAAGGAGCTTTTGCCACCACAGCTTTTTTTGTTGCTGCTCAGGATAGGATTTTACTACCACCGTTAGTAGTCTGGTTTGAGTTTCCCTGTTTGCTATTTTGGACTTGTCACCCCATCGCTTATCAGGGTCGAACAAGTCGCTCTGCTGCTGAGCATCAGCCTCTTCCTCCACAGGCTGTGTTCAAACCCCAAGCTACCTTTAATGGAACCTGTGGAAACAGCTTCTGACACCCAGCAGACAGAGACTCACGCCGACCTGATCGCAAAACCAGCTGCTGCCCTATACGTGTGTGAACTAAAATAAATAATTGCCTCATAGTAGAAGATGCTAAATGAGTGTGAGGCGTTATTGTTGAAAACAAACCAATTGAAGCAAAAAGAATCCTCTCTTTAGAGGCCTCCATAGTGAGGTCGAAATGAACTTGTCTTGGATTTTTTATATTAAAGAAGTGGGGAAGATCTCACGTGACTTTCTGTATCACTGAACCAGCACATACGGTCGATAGCAAGTGTTTCCTTGTTTGTTTGTGGGGAACATGAGGCAGGGAGGCAAAAAACAGGTGCAGAGCAGAATGTACTTTGCCTTCCGATATTTTTGCCTCTGTGGCCATATGGTTGCTTAACCCGAGGACTAGTTGTTTAGCCTATGCGAGGCCATCGCGGCTGTCAAGGTTAAGGTTGGTTAAACCGAGGTAGCGAGCAGCAGTGGTGAGCAAACCGTGGCATGGCCACTTGCTGAGCTGCAGAGGAAGCAACTTACAGGGGAACTGGGACTTAGATGGGTCCTGGTAGCAACACTAATGCTGCTGGTCAAGCACTGATGGGCTGAGACCCTCCTAGCCTCTCCCTAGTGGCACTGCTTTCATATGGCTGAAGGGACTTGAGTGACAAGCCTGCAGCTGCCCACTGACCTCTTAAACAGCTTCCCCACATGGGTTTCTGATGCACTGGCCACCTTGATGTGTGAAAAGCTCTTTGTGGGTAGCTACTGCAGCCTCAGTGATCTGCATGTGGGCTGGTACTGCCTCTCTGGAGAGATTCATTAGGCACCCGCTGCCTGTGGGGCTGTGACAGCCTCCTCCGTGGGGAAAGACCCCTAGAAACTCCTGACTAGGTCTTGTGGGGCTTCTATGGAGATAGCACTCAAGCCTGAGCTGCAATGGGAGAGCTGGGAGGACACTTGAGTGCAAACTAGAGAGCCTGGGATCTCATACTGGTCCTGGCCTCACTACTAAGCACCAAGCTAGTTCTTAAATTTTTGTGGATAATCTGTGCATAAAACGCCAAGGAAGGCAGCACAGGAGACATGTTCCTAAGGGAGACTGGAAAATAAATAATCCAGGTCATCATCTTCATTTTCAAGTGGAGAAATGAGGCTAGGGGTCGAATGATTCACCCCAGGTGATACAAGATGCTGATGGCAGTGGCCTCAGCGGTCAGCATTGTCCTGCTCTTGCATTTTCAACGTTTTATCTTCTATCCTCTTGACTTGCCTTAGCTCTCAAACTTCAACTGCAAGTTTGGGCTGAATAAAACTGTCCCTCCTATTCCTCCGTCCTCTATCGATCTCGCCATCTCCTGCTGCCATTTACGAGGTGCCAATCACCTCAGATATCTAAGAGCCGGCAGCCCGAGGTGTATTAATCGGGATCGAGGGAATGTTGCACAGCCCCAGCACTCCTCTCCTTTCCTTTTGTGCGAGACGCTGAGATGAAGCAGATAGGGAGAGACACAGATAGTGAGGCTGATTGAGAGACAGGAT
This sequence comes from Crypturellus undulatus, assembly GCA_013389825.1. Lineage (NCBI taxonomy): Eukaryota > Metazoa > Chordata > Aves > Tinamiformes > Tinamidae > Crypturellus > Crypturellus undulatus. The sequence continues at coordinate 46,897 of VWPW01020750.1, forward strand.
CTGAGCACGCTCTGGGTGCACAGGCGCCACACGGAAATGTGATCCCATCATTTAGACAGCTCTGAAGTCCCCAGGGTAATTGGTGTCACCAGCTTGTCATATCCAATGGGTCAAGATCTAAAACTTATTCTTTCCCCCTTATTAGCATATTCACCAGGGGAGAAAAAAAAAAAAAAAAAAAAAAAAAAAAAAAAAAGGGGAGGGGTCAAATTCTTTTTTCAAAAAAATNAAAAAGGAGGATGGGTCCAATTCTGCTTTCACAGAAATCTTTAGGAAAAATACTGAATTCAAGGGGAACAGAGGCAGACCCAAGAAATATTTTTACTTTCTACAGATATAAATACTCATTCAAGGATCTATTCTCAAAATGCCCAGCATTATTTTGGGAGAAAATGATGGAGGGAACTTTTGTGGTTAAAAGTAAAACAACAGAGTTCATCCTCCCACATAGCAGTATACACCTAGGCTAACTCCTTTATCCTGGCAATTAGAAGAATTAATCTAGATTAAAAATAATGCAATCAAGAGGAGCTTTTATCCAGCATCAGGACAGCCATCTTTACCACCTCTTCACCTGCCTAATAGATGCCTGTAGCATAATGCTACAGCTGCATCTTCTGCCTGACAACCTCCGCAGATGCTCTTCTCCAGCTGCCCGTGGGTTGTCCTCCTGTTCAGTCCCCTGGCACACGGGGCACAGATGTTGCCATCCCTACCAGGCTGCTGGCCACTGGCCTGCACTCGGTTATCTCTTTTACCCTTGATGATGCTGCAGCTTTTCCCGGTCAGGAGGGCAGTAAAACACAACCAGGCTGTGAAGGAGAGAGTTCTGTCGTGTGAGGAGAAGAGTAGGGGCTTCTCCCTCACTGATGGGGAATAAAAATGAACAGAGCAAAATGGAAGGAAAAAAAAGGAAATTTGTCTGTTGGGGAGAGAAGAAAAAAGGCCCAGAATAGCACCAGGGAGTGCAGCTAGGAGGAGAGGGGCAACTTCTAGAGCTCCTACAGAGCATCCTCGGGAGTCCCCAAGGCCCATACAAAGGCCTGACTGTATTGTATCAGCAGTTTACTTATACAGATGATTTTTGGTGAAGGACAGTTTTGTGGAAGCATGATGCCTAAGTGTGCCTAAGTGCTTGTCTCAGCGGCTGCCATTCTATTCTGCACACAATAAAGTGACCCACCATCATGCCTGTGAAGGCATGGGTATGGTCAAATAGAGCAGCCTTCAGCACAATCTGGGTGGCCTGGTCACAGAGGAAGACAAGAAAGCTAGTTGCCTGCACAAAGGCTGTATGGCACTAACACAGAACAGAGAACCACAATGAACTGAATTCAGAATCGATTTTTTTTCCAAATCCTTGAAGGCTAGTGGTGTCTGGATTGGACAGCAATGGAGATGTCCTTCATGGAAACACACTCAGTCATGGTTTGGCTACTAGTAGAGGTACCTACTGCACCTCTGGGACTTCTTTGGAAGATGCATCAGTTTACACCAGAGAGAATGGCTCAGTTTCCTCCCAAAGTGGAAGTGATTTAAAGAAGAAATCACTGAATCCTCCTCTGCTTTGATTAGTCGTTCCTCTGCTTAGGTGTGCTTTTGTCCTGTCCTCGGTGCTACTCCTGTCCCCATGAACACGCAAAGAATCTGTGTCTATACTTACTGCCTGTGCATAGGCGCCATATGCTCCAAACTGGATGGCCATGGGGTTGAACATACCCATCTGTCCTGCCATTTGCTGCATGCGTCTCATTGTACGCTCCTTGTCTGTATCCGCAAACTTCACCACCAGGCTCGAGGAGGCTCCCTGTAGATCAGGAAACAGAAGGAGAGATACAAGGGATTAGTCAGGTATATGCTGATTCATGCAACCCACACATCTGGCATGGATTTGCTAGTCTAGGACCCATCTGGAACAACTTCTCAGGCTTTTACAGCGGATATATGCAAGAAGTTGAGAGTATCCTAAAGGAATGAAAGCATACCTCAGGACGAATGAATGGGATCATCAGGCTAGTTCTTTGTTTTCTCCAAAAATCAAACTTCCAGAGTGTCATTGACATGCTCTTTTCAAAAGAAGTCATTTCATTCTTTCAACCTACAGAAACCCTCTGGCCCATTAGCTGTTATCACAGGACAAAAGATTTGGGCTCAGTATACCAGTATATGCATGCCAGATCCTCTGCACTAGGTCCCCCTTCCACACAGCAGTGGAAAGTTATCCTCTTGTGTCTTGTTACCCTCAGTAATATGGACCAGACTAGAAAGCAGGATTCACTATGCTGTGCAAGGCATATGTTTCAACACCAATTAGTTTCTTCACAGTACAGTTAAATTAGGTGAGCAAAAGCAAAACCTCTTTGACTTGAGTTTTCTCTCCACAGATAGTAAGAAATAGAGAAGTTACTGCAAAAGAGCCCATATTTAATGCTACATTTTTTAAGGAAAGTTATACAATGCTGAGGCTCCGTCTTTAGTCACCACTGGTGCCGATCTACAGATCATCATAGTTGGTTGCAGAAGTCTGAAAAATAAAGAGCTTTTGGGAATGAAAGAAATGTCTCTCATCTCAAGATGAGATGAAAAGTCAAAACTGCAATTCTTAACTTTCTGATAGGAGGTAAAGAAGGGAAGAAATAGATCTGCTTAGGAAGGCACTGATATATTTTGGCGGACTCCAAGGATTTCCCAACTTCATGGGCTGCTTCATTCCCTGCAGCATGATTCCCCCGGGGAATGAGGGGTGCATGGGGAGGGGGATGAGGCCGCGGGAAGACAGTTGCCTGGGGAGCTGGGCTGCTGCTGAGCCTGGGGAGATGGGCAGGTGAGCTGTCAGGAGACAGGCAAAGAGGAGCCCAAATCATCGTGTTCCCACGGTACGCTTCCCTTTTGACACACGGGTATTCGCTGATGGTAAAAACAGTCAGCTGGGAAACTGCCAGCTCAGCCTCTAGCGGGGGCAACAGAGGAACGCCAATTTTGTGCCAGAGGAACTGGGTCGTTGTTGAGCCCCTGTTTTTCCATCAGAGGTGGGAATTTCTGCTATTGCACAGGGGGAGTGTAATTAGCTTGCTTACACACACACCTATGTACCTGTAATGGGAAAAAATAGTCTCAGTGAAAGCAGAGTTGCTCTACTACAAGTTTGGAATAATGTAGTAAACCATAACTATACATATATATGTGTCCAACCTATGCATATTCAATAGCTTCTCCAGATCCTCATTTATGAATAAAGAGTTGAGGAATTAACTTGCTAAAAAAACAATCTAAGGGCACACACAGAGCAATGTTCCCCTGGATAAGCAGCATGTTCTGTGAGGAAGAGACTTTCATTGGCAAGGAATCTTTCTTTTTGACTCGTTACTCTCTCTCTAATAAATCTATATCCCACTCGAACAATGTGGTGAAGAACAAGGGTTTGAAACAAATGACTTAGAAAAACAAAGGGAGGGAGAGACGGATGCCTCATTCAAGGGTGGAGAGCAGCCTCCAGAAGTTATTACGAGAGCAAAACAGAAAACACGGGGGACAAAAGGGGAAAAAAAAGAAATTCCTCCACATTTCTGCTCAAGCCTAGGCAACCTTTTTTTTTTTTTTTTTTTTTTTTTAAAAATCATCACATGATGTAGTTATTGATCCTTCCCCAAATCACACTCTTAATTGCAGCTCATCGACAAATGAATATTTTAATGCATACATTTCCTGCTAATTATCACCTGGACCAGTCCTTAATTAGATTTCAACACTCATTTAATTAACCCTGATCCAAGAGACTGTTTGGTAACCTGGATGTAATGATTTAAACCTATTTGCAGCTGTATTGGAGGGAGGCACTTGTCCATGGCAGATTAGGTGGTTTAAAGCTACTATTGTAGCCCGTAGAGTGGCTGCTGCAGTATGGTGGGCAAAATAGAGCCTGGAGGACTGCAAAGCTGAGTAGAGTGAATAAGCACTCATCTCTCTAAGTGAGTTTTGAAGGTGCAATCTGCACTAGTTAGCAGGACAGGGAAGTGTAAATATGTTGCTATCTTCTTCCTACCCCTTTTCTTTCTCTCCCTGTTTGTCCTGGAAGTCTTGGGGTCAGAGATCTGCCTTGGGGACTTGTTGATGCTTTGCATTTTTGAAAAACAAGCTATTATTGTAAATGGCACTATGAAAACATGGGTAGCCTCCATATGAAGTTCTTGCCCTTGGAGTGTTCTTCCCTCCTGATGTGAGTCATAGTGACTGCACAGCAGCTGTTTGACCCCATGGAATCTGAGACTGCCTCTTATGAGATATTTTTCTGGGTTGCCTGTCACAGCAGGACTTTGGGGCTCTTTGAACATCATTTCATATACACAAGGCAGAAAGGCCATTGGCAAATCAAAGCAAGTTAGAGCATGCACAACGAAGAAAGAGGAGGAAAAGGAGCTTTTTTGTTTGTTTCTTAAAGAGTGCTCTGTGAAGAGATATATGTGTAAGCAGTCAATAGATATGTAGCCAGTAGAAGTGCTGCACTGGTTGTGAATGTGAAGGTTAACCTTGGGGTGGAAAGGGTTCCCTGCATTCTAGTCCTTTCATGTGGCCTGAAGAAAATCAGGCAGCAGAATCTACCAGATCACTCCATGCAGAAGTCTTAGTGGAGGAGCCAAACAATGCTTACCTGTGCTAACTGCGAGATTATTGTCTGCTCCAGTGACTTCCACTAATCTAATAGATAATATTAGAAAGACCATGGCATGGGGCACACATTGAATAGGATAAAAAGCCCCGATGCCTTCATCTAGACTACTTCATGCTTTCCTCAAGCAGTTAAATCATGCTGCAGATCAGCCTTTGTCTGCTGACAAAGGCAATAGGTCTGATCCGTCTGGTCATTTATTAGCAATACTCAAGCTTTCTCTTGTTCTCTCTGGCTGTTGGACTGAACCACATAATTTCCCAACCCCCAGGAGAGTTATAATGGATAAGTCATTTAGGTTTTCAATGCATTTTGAGATGTGTGTGTAAATTCTGCATTTTACTAAGTGAAAGATATATATTTCTCTACCTGCAGATCCACAGTCAAAAGAGTCTGTTACAAAATGAGCATTCTTACTAGCGCTTCTGCAATAGGCTACTTGGAAAAAGCATTTGTCTCCTTTTCCAACATATCAACCTCCTTTTTCAAGTACTTTGATATGTTCTGATGAAAAGAATAATATAAAAGCTAAGTATTATTATGCTTTCCCCATTTTCTCTTGGGCCAGCAGGTCTACTTAATATGACTCTCTTGCTTCCCCTTTCCTTCCTGGGAGTGGTAATGAATTGTTCCCTTTAGTCAGCAGCATTAGATGTTTTCGAGGATGGTGGAGTGAAGAAAAAGATGGAGGAAAAATCACCCTGCGCCACACTCACTTTGTAATCCCTAATCAGAGTCCTCTGTGGGAAAAACTAATTTCCCAGCCTGTCTTGACATATGAAATAAAGTCATTCTTGAAAACAGAGCTTGACAGGTTGCTTGTGAAATTTCATATTCAACTAAAAATAAAATAGCCATCCATTGATATTTCATTTAAAGGCAAAGGAAAACAAATCTTTTGCCTGGTTGTCAGGACTGTTTTCCATTAGTTATGGCCTTCTAAATGGACTGTATACACAAATTGGAGCATAAGCTTTAAAGAAGACCAAACAATACTGCACAGCATCAAGGAAATGTGCCATTGTCTGGAACATTATTCATAGGAAAAGTTTTGGGAAATTGTTTCCATGCTGAATACATGCATGAATTTTCTTATCCTGTCAGTCCCCTAAGTCACTTCTGACTCAGTAGGCTATCTAGCTCTACAAATGTTTAGACATCCTTTTTCTTGAAGAGTTAGTAAGCTTTGCCCTAATTCATCAATGTTTAAGCTCATGTTTAACTTTAAGCTTAATGAATGTCCCATTGGAGGTAAGCATATAGGCAAGTTCTTTCTGCAAGGGGAAATACTGGTGGACTTCTATTTGTTGGTTAGCTGAAATGGAACCTGTCAAAAGTTATTGGGCAAAGCTAGTTTTAAAATGCCTGCTAAATTTACAAATGCTCGCTTCAAAGTGACCAAAGATCTTCATGTTATCCTAAATATAGCCCTGCTTTGAACGAGAGGAGTTTGGCCAAGTGATTTTCTGAGATCCCTTGCAATCTAAATTATTATTTAAAGAGTATAGGAAACTTGAAAGTGCAGGTTCCTTTAAGGACTTTTCAAATTGCTAGCTCTGCACGCCAGCTGAGATGTCTAAATGAATAGGTCCTACTGGATATTTCCCATTCGGGGATCAGATTATCTATGTAGGTGATGCCATGTGAAGGGGGTTGCTCTTGTTTGAAATTGTGGCCTTGGCACCCCCTCTGCAACTACAAAGCAGAACCAAGTGGGTGTTGATTTTCAGCAAGTGTGCAGGGCAGTATTTCTAAACAATGATCCTTGATGTTAGGCACTGAAAGTCAAAGGAGGATTTGTTTGTTTTCGTCTCTGTCAGATCAGGGCATTTTTGAAAACAGAACCAGATTTTGTTGGAAAAATGTGTGTATCTTTACTGAGAAGAGGCCTGCTGAATTATCCTGTGGGGGCATGACCCCAACTTGGGATTTTAGACAAGTGAAAAAGAAGCTACTATCCAATTAAAACTGCAGAGCAGAGGGAATTTTAGCTAGGTAGAAATGTAATTACCCATGCTGGAAGATGGCCAGAAGACCAGGACTAACATCCCTCCCCCCTTGTGAAATATGTTATGTTTTTCTGCACTCAGGGCTTCAATTTCGTGTCTCATCTGAAAGATGAGTAGGACGGCAGTCGTAAGGAGCGATTCAACTGCACAGTCCTGAGAGTTGGCTTAGGCACACTTAAGACGAGAGTGACAGAGACAGAGCTGTGGAAGGAGGCATTCATCCAGGGCTGGAGTGACAGACCTTCTGATAACACTTCTCCCTCGGTAGAGGGGATTCTTCATGCAATGTCTAAGCAGAGAAAGCTGCTGCAGGTTCTTCCCTTTGCAGGTCTCCAGAGCTGTAATTTATTTGGAGCAGAAGCTTGATTTAGGTTTTACTTGCCCACACACTACTTAGCAGGTGTCTCTCTGAGCTAAAGTTATTGCTTTCCGCAGGGCAACAGAATCATTGACTCCAGGTGACACTGTACCCAATTCTAATTAAAAAGAACTCGATATATAGCCCTGGTATTAGTATCTCCCTCAAATCAAAGCCAGATATCCAAACAACCTAAACTTCAAAGCCAAGTTCCTCCAGCAGGTCTGCGTATTTTAGTTCAGTCTCTGGGTGATAAAAGTCCTCACAGAATCACTTTTTTTTTTTCTTAATGCATTAAGTGCAGTAAATATTGTTATTTCAGTAGGTTGAAAGTTCTTTCCCACTGTTTAAAACCTTGAAAGAAATAAGCAATATTCTTTCCATGAAAAAACATACAACATTTTATTTCGAATTCTAGATTTTAAGTTTTTGTCTTGCACTAAGAGTAACAGATTCTGAGGGCAATTTTTACATCTGGTTTTACTAAAAACACACTGTCCTTGAAAAATACTCTTGCAGTGATAAATGCTGAATGGTTGTAAGTTTTAAAAATTATCACTATTGTTGAGAATGTATTTGGTAGGTGTAGAACAAAGCTTGGTGATGGCTGGTATCAGAATGATCACAGCTCAGAAGGGGTAGTATTTCTCTTCTGATCAAAAGAGGCAAGGCTGAAAGTAATAGAAGTGAAATAACCACAGGTCCATAAAGCAAATTGTCTATTGTCACATCAGGGCACAATCACAACCAGGTATAGAGCCTCTGACACTTCGGGACTTTGCTCACATGAAGCCTGCTATCCCTTGGCAGGTGAGGATGAAGATATAAACAGTCTAAGGTGACTTGGAAAGAAACTGTAGGTGGAGAAGAGCTGAAAAACTGGGAAAATAAATTCCAGGTTTGCACATGGCATGGTCAGAAGAACACTGCAACATCACTGAATTGCAAGTGCATTGCATATTATACATTCATGTCATATGATATTGTATCATTCTCATGCCATATCACTTTGGATTACCACAGTTGAAAAGCACGTTGCCAGACTGGGAGAGTACGTATTTGCAGCATATTTAAAGTGAAGATGAATCATTAATTCTCAATTGCTATTTAAAACTGAATCATTAATTAAAAATGAAAGTCTTCTTACAGGAAGGTATTGGCCCTGTTTTAGGATGGTGACAAAGAAGCATGGAGTGCTGGTGGTCACCTGAAGCTATGAGATGATTAAAGTCAGCATAGCTCTCTTGGTTTCAATGGAACAAGAAGGTGATTTATGCTGAAGAATCCAGCCCCACTGGCTTCCGCTTCACTGAGACTGAAATGCATCCTTGCTGCTGGGTGAGATTAGGCAGCCACTATTCACTTTGAGTACCATACAGACCTTTAGGATGGGAAATGAAGCAGGTTCCTCTATCTGCCTGTACTTGCCAGAAGTAATTAGAGGCAAAGTCACTGGTGTCTGATGGAATGCTTCACAACTGTGAATTGTGTGTACTTTTGATTTATGATCTCATTTGAAAGTTATTGTTTCAATCCAAACATATCTTTGCCCTGTAAAAAAATAATTTTGATCTTTGAATAACCCATTTGGATAATACCTACTGAATCATTTAACAGTGATTGCACTTTGGAAAAGGGTAGCAGCCTCTCCATTAATAAGGCAATTTTGCCTTGCTTACCATAATCTGCTCTAGATTGTATACCTGAGCAGGGCTGAGAAGGAGTGGACTAAAGCAAGTAAAAAACTCGCTTTAACAAGTAGAAGCATCTAGAGTGATCTAATGTTGATCCGCAGGCCACTTAAATCAAAGCAGTGGTCCCACTTATTTAAATAAGGTTTGCAGTAGAAGACAGAACAAGAAACTTGTTGGGGGGTAAGAAGGAAAACCCCCAAAAGTAAGCAGAGTGATAAAGTGCTAACACTGACATCTTAATTCCTTCCCTGCCATCCCCAATGGGAAGAGCAGTGAGGGACTCAATGCTGCCCTATGGAATTCCCTTCAGAAGGCTAGAAATACTCCTGTGGACCAGGGAACGGTTTACATCTCCAAGACTGGTTTACAGGTGACTCTGACCCAGAAAGGTCAGAGCTTGTGAATTATTTTAGCCTCACTAGGTCCTAATTTCATGTGGACAAGACAGGTGTTGAGCCCAGCGAGCCCCGCAGGGGCTGCTGTTGGTGCTGGGACTGGGACAGCGCTTGGCTGCGGCGCTGCCTCTCTCACACCTTTGCTCCCGCTTCCCCTGTCTGCCTCCATAGATGTTGATTTAGCTTCCAACTCCCTTTGGACCCGTAAAGGGACATTATGGTGCCAATTAGCTCCTTTTGTCTACAGAGATGCTGTGTGACTCACAAGCAGTTATCACTCTTATCCCATTTGGAGGTAATGAATTTGGCGGCACAAAATGGTTTGGAGGGAAGAAGGAGGGAGAAAGTGCAGGGAAGGTGGTAAGTGAAGCTTGTCACGTCCCACAGGCTTCTTAGCTGTCCTGCCAGATGCCTGCACAGCCACGGAGATGTGACTAGAGAAGAAAAGCAGCTCTGTCGAGTACCCCGGCCCAAAAGGCCATCTTCTGCACCGATACGATTCATACCTCCTGTCAGGCAGTTGGGCTGCCTGGCTTTCTATTCTGGGACCTAGAAACATGTGATTTATTAGATCATGTATGGAACAAGGGGGAAGGGAGGGAACATGGTCCTATGATTTTTATTTTATATTGAAGGAATTAAGGGAAACTATGGTAATTTGGACACGGCTGGTCCAAAATCAGTTGTCATGGTGGCAGTGGTGAGGTGGGAAAGTCCATGAACCTCAGCCTGCCTCTGGCCAGAAGCCAATACCTAGAGGACCAGTAAGCCTGAGCTATCAAGACCCATTGGAGCTTGATGGAAGAAGTGCCTGCAAATTAGCGTCCGGGTATTATATATCTGTTGCTTCTTTCATCCGATAGGACAATGGGTCACTTTATAAATGGTGTGTAGGTGGCATATTCAGAAAAAAAAATCATTCATTACAGAAGGGAGAGCTGGGTATACTGCTGGTGAGTTATGAACAGTTTCTTAAAGTGTTACTATTTTTTAATAGAAAGAATGGGTGTGTTGCACTTGGCCTTGAGTTAAGCAAGGTAGCCTGCTGCACAAACACATTGCATGGAGTATGTTTTATTTACAGAGCTGTACATCAATAGCAAAGAGAAAAAATGTCTCAGCGAGCATCTCTACTCTGTTTCAACAGCTCCTCTAACATCAACTGTGTTAGGCCTCAACCTTCTGCATAGGAAGCCAGATTCATGTTCTCAATTCCGGACTGCCACAGACTTTGTGACCTTTGGCAAGTAACTTTGGGCTAGGTTCAGCTGCAGGGCATGGAGGGCACTTAGATGCTGCACTCTCATTGACTTTTGCTGGGAATTACCTTTGAAAATCTCCTCTTTTTCTTCCTGTGTTCATGTAAAACATAGCTAATGACTTTTCCATTTTCTATTTAACCTGACAGCCTGAGGGGGTCAGTGACTCCCAATCTGTATTAGCCGGCACAAAGGAGTTTTATTAACTGAGGACTTGAGGACCTGATGAAATGTACATGAGAGTAAATTTTGTTGGTTAATTGATACTCTGAATCACAATCTGTTTAATTGTTATCTGTTTGTTTACAGGATTGTCTAAGGTTCTTTTATGTTACCTGGATATTTTGAAAACACTACGGGAAACTGAGGGAGTAGACTGATGGCTTCAAGTTTGGCCTTCTTAAGACCAACTTCCCAGATTTAACTAAAGTCTTAAATATTCACGTGTCCCACGGTTATTACTTCTCCACTGGAACCAGAAACAAGAATTGCTGTGACTTTGGCTAAACTGGTTAAATAAGCTTATTAATTGAGAGTGAGACCAGTCACTCTCTAGCACTCTATTTTCTCTGTTGCTTCCTTTGCTTAACATCTATGCTCTGTCTCTTAGAGTGGGGCTCAGCTGGCCCAATTTTAGTGTCATGTGTATGGCAGACAGTTTTGGGTGTCTATTCGGAATTATCACCACTTAAGGGGCCTGGCTGTCCCTCTGAGAGGGGAAGACTTGATGTCTTCTCATCAAGTGTAAGAAAAGATGACAAGTAGATGACAAGTTAGAGAGGACTCCCAATTTTGTACTTGGAACTAAACTTTGAGGTAATCCAACCAGGTAAGCCCTGGCCTTAGATAATAAGATACTGAGTTTAAGAACTTTATATGGCGCTTAGCACAAACCAATTTCACATTTGGCCAATGACAACCACTTTTCTAACAATAATAGTTGGTAGAAATCACTATGGAGTGAAGGAAATAATTAGAATTTCTACAAGGGTGAAGGTTCTTTCTATTGAGGCAACATATGTGAATTTGTGGCTCCACACACCCAGCTCCCAAATTTGCTCAAGTGACTAATTTGGTTGACTTCCTGAAGACGTGCCCTTTTGCTAGTGGAATATGCTACAAGTTTTGAACTGGAGTTGAACTCTTGCAACTTCGTGTAAATGACAGATCCTCCTCTGAGTGCCAAAGGTGTCATGAGCCCAAAGAGAGAAGGGGAGTGTGCAGCTGGAATATGTGGGTGTGTATGTTTGTGTGTAAAAAGAAGGGGAGAAGAGGAAAGTTTCTCCTATGAAAGAAATGATCCAATTTGAAGCAAGTGCCTCATGGGAAGAGCTGTGACAGAAGCTGCTCTGTTCCTGTTAATTTTCACAGTGCAGCTGTCAGCGGGTCTGTAAATAGTACTCCGCGAAGCCAACACTTCCTATCCACACATCAACCATTCAATTAACAGAAGAACAGAAGAAGGAAATAAAGTGCACCACAGCCTTCTATCACGGCTTTGATGTTTCCCAGCAATTTATGAAAGTGTACACAAATCTAATTACAAGCCCCACTGCTTCCCATTTACATGGAGCTCCTCAAGTTCAGAGCTGTTTATATCAAAATAATTGTTAAAAATACCTCAACTGATCTATGGCATTGTGGCCCCCCACTCACCGAAGCCGCCACGCCGCTCCTCCTAGACGCTTTCTGCCGACTCAGCACTCTGGTTCCAGCACGAACACGTAATAAAAGCTGCTTCCCCGCCGCTCTGCAAGCGAGGTGCTGGGCTACAACTTCATCATGCCCACAAAGGCCTATTTTCTTTCTTACTTCCACCTGCTCAGAGCTCCTTTTGCCGACTCTCACTGCCTTCCCTTCCATCCCTAATTCACCTAAATATTCCTCTGCTGTGTTGACAGGGGGTGAGAACAGCTGCTCAAACACTTTCCATAATGGGTCTGTGTCTGAAGTCAACTTCATGGTGCTTTGCAAAGTCTTAACTGTGCTGCACAGTGATAATAGCAGTCATAAATGTAAGCCAGGGTTGGCTTGCTTGATGAGGAGCCTGAGCATCCGGAGCCAGGAAGATGCAAAGTGGTGTCCCATTTGCCATGAGCTTGAAAGGGGGCCACTGCTCATAAGATTATGATAATAACAGTGGCTTCTCAGGGGTGATTTTTGATAATCTTATATGAAGTCATTTTCATTTGGTGAACTAAGTAGGTGAATGATTTCTCTAGTGTAATGAACAACAAAAATCTCTTGCAGCCTGAAAGAGTAGCTTGCACATTGTATGTGGGCAAGAAAAGAATCTCTGTTTAACCATCAATCATGTTTGGTTGGGAATTTCAGAGCTATGACTGGACATCAAAGGAACACAGTGGATAGAAGGCAAGAGTCAACATATTTGTGGTGGTGTCATTCATACTTTGTTCAATAACAACAAATAGGCAAATACATTCATTAAAGTGAACCAGCTGGTCTGAGAAAAAAAAAAGATAACTTCCTGATGTACATACACACACACATATATATGTGCCTGTGTATATACACGCATATATACATATAAACATATGTATATATTTGTATCCTAAACAATGATATGAAGTTCTTGCTATCATTTAGGCTGATCTGCAGAGAGAATGTTATATATCCTGACGAATTTTCTTAAAAGGAAGTCCCTAAGATAACAAACTTTGGGATTGTAGTACCTTTTTTATTTTTTTTTTTCCTGAGGTTTAGCTAAGTTTCATTTTTCTCAGAACAACTCATGTCTGTTTGATACTTGTATCCAGATCTCACATTTTCCTTTTGTCTGTTGGAACTTACCCCAAAACTTTAGCTTTGGGAATGGTGGCAGTTGCATGTGCAGTGCAGGAACCTAAGTGTGGCAATGATGTATCACTGGGGTGTGAGGGCAATTGCAGATTCTCAGGCAGGAAGCAAATATTTTTTTGTTTTGTTTTTAAGCAGTAAGAGTCCTCTGCTTTTCTAATTTTACTGCTGGTAGCTAAACAATATTTTGAGTCTCACAGATCATAGGAATGCAAAACCTAGAATTAGCTAAAAAGCACACTTCTACTTGGATCTTGCATTGACAGATTTCAAAATCTATTTTTGTAAAACAAAATACCTCCAGAGATATCTATTTCTCTCTTTGATTATAATCAAGAAACTTAGATGACAAGCATTTAGATGACAAGTGCAGACATAGTTCCTAAACTCTGAGACATCTCAAGTTAAATGAGGCAAGTTTCATGTCAGGTGTTCAGTCTATTGAGATTTCTATTACAATTAATGAAAAGGACAGGCATGTCCAGAAAGTAATTCACCCCATCCTATCCTAACATAGATATATAAGGGGAGGAATGCACAAGTCTCTAGAAGTGTCTCTTCTTTCTCCTTTGTGAAAGAATCCTAAAGATGTTTACAATAGATACAATACTTTTAGACTGTTAAATCAAATGCATCAAACACTGCCTTTTATCTTATTTCCCTTATTTTCCACACGCAAAGTGGATGTATGAGCACATTTTAACCCTTCCAGAAATTAATTCACAAGAAGAATTTCTGAGGTGCCCTGGTAGTGAGGAAGTCAAAGGGTTGCAACAGTAACATAGTTTTGACCCTGGGTTCTGTCTTGGTTAGACTGAGGCTGCTATGATTTTAGATATGAAGTGATGAGAACTCACAGGAGACTTCATTCTGTGTGGATAGATGGACAAGGCCATATCTCAGATGTGTTGTGCAGCAAGACTTTTCAAATTTGGCTGTCACCCGGATGTGAAGACACACAGAGAAAGAGAAAATTGAGCTGAAGATGATGCCTAGGTAGGATCATAACTGACAGGTAGGATGATAATGTTGTCCACAGTGACTGAGAATGGAGGCGGAGGAGAGGGGAAACAGTGTTTGGGAGGAACAGTCTAAGAGATCTGTTTTATATACATTGAGCTTGATCTGACAACTATACATATGTCAGGAGATGTTGGAAAATCAGGCCAGGATTTTAGTTTGGACAGGAGTCAGTCAGTGCTGGGGAAGCTGGATCTGCAAATTGTCCCTGTAGAAATAGTAGCTGAATATGTGTTGATGGGTAAGGCTGCTACGGGCAAGGCTTGTAGGAAGAAGGGGAGAGACCAAGCAGAGACCCACTTTTGCCTCCATATAATAAGACAGAGGAGAGGACAAAGTCAACAAAGCTGACAGCAAAGGGCCTATAATTGTTATAAATATATTATAAATACAAAGAAGAGTACATGAAAATTTTGACTCCCACACGCACTTAGAAGAGGACATGAAGGTCAAGTAAAGTGCTATCCAGGAGTTGATAGGGAGTATGATTTAAAAGGACCAAAAAGATACTCTTGGTACCTCAACACAGAAGGAACTTCGGGCCTGCTTAGAAGTAAGGGACTTGGGGAAAGCCATTACTCAAAATAATTGCTTTGTGTGAAAATTTAAAACTTTCAGAGCTGCTTGGTCTGCAGTGGAGGTGGGCCCCTAGGAGAAACAAGTGCCTCACTTGGAGAAATGGGTTTGTGACGGATGACAGTCAGGCACCTGTCCAAGGAAAGGTTAAAAAATAAATAAATAAATAAATAAGAAACTTTCACAAAAGAAAGTTGCCTTTTGAAACTATTAGGCAACATATGTTGTGTGAACAGGAAGTCACAGTAGAGCAATAATCCTGACAGCTGTGGAGAAACAGGAGTCTGCTGCAGGAATGAACGGCTCGAGACCTGACAAGAATGATGATGGATGCCCCGTTGGTAGTACACGAGGACAAGGCAAGAGACGTTTAAATTGGCTGAACCACAGGAACAACTTTGAGCTGGCATCGCAGCTGGACAAATGAGGCCAATCCTAATGGCGAGAGAAATGGGAGGGGGTCTGAAAGAAGATGGCAGCAATGCACCCCTCCTTTCCAAGGACGAGGGCTACATCGCTGTCTCACCACGAGGTGGCTGCATTTCTCTGTGAACATCCAAACCCTGAAAGAAGCTGAGCACCCTGAAGTTCCATAAAAGAGAATGGACAAAAAGAGACCATTTGCAGGATTTGGCCCATCTCTTTCGAAGTGTCTAAAGCATTGTGAGGACCTGTGGGAGGAAAGCACAAAGTGTGTGCACGTTGTTCTGATCAAACGCTAGTTGCTCGACAGCTCCTAACTTGTTAGCTGAGCCATGGTAACTGTGCTGCCCTTAGCTCATGGGAGATACGAGGCAATGCAACATCACTACACTCAAATGAAGAAAATTAAACTAAAAAAAATGTTCTCCTTGCATTTTTTGTGAAATAAGAGTATGCACATGGACAGTTACTGAGGTTTGGCTGATTGATGGAAACTTGCCAAACCATGAAAACTTGATTGTGAGTTTGAGATCTATGTATGATAAAGGTCAAATTGTGATGCTTTTTCAAATGCCCAGATTTGATTATTCAAGAACCCTTCTATAAAAGGTATTTGAATCACGTAAGTAATCAGGAAAAATGGCTCCATAAGAAACTAACTGATGAAATGGACTTGTACATTCTGAATTCAGTTGACTTCAGTAGGATGGAAATTTGCTCCAAAGCAGTCAAAAGATAGGTATATTCCTGTGAAATGTGTTAAAAACAGGAAGAAAATGGCTATAGAAAGGTAGGGTGTCGTGTACATATTAGAACTAGATAAAATCTTTTAACACTCCTTAGGTTTTATTTTTTCTTCCTGGTCTTCCTTTTACCTCTGTCAACACCTGAATTTGTAGAACTTTTCTGGGGACAGGCACTGACTTTTTACTACACCTCTTTGTAGTATCAAACCCTGTGGAACTGCAATTGCTAGTGCCAGCTTATAGACATTATCACTTTGAGTCAAAGATTCAAAGTCATTAAGAGTACCTCTTGGATATCTTGTCTGAGACAGGACATAGTATCTCACTATGGGATATCAGCATCGAGTGCAATAACCAGTTGATTTAGGAAGAGATTCCCAGTCTCAATGGTGATACATCAAAAAAATGAGGACCTCTCTTTAAAGAGGTTGTTTTTAATGCTCACTGGATTTAATCTGGATTTGGAAAAAAAGAGATCTTGCTAATTTGCTACTATCAGAAACTTTTCTCTCCTCTGCCCCATAAAGATCTTTTCTCTTTACTCCTTGCAAAGTTAGAGAGATAATCAGCCAGTCACATGTATCCAACTTCTTTGGATAAATTAATAAACTCAGAATTGAGAGTCTCACTGAAAAGGAGAATTTTGCAATCTTAAATATTTTTATTGAGCTTTTCTGTGTACTTTCCAAGTTGCCGCATGTTTCTTAGCTTTTCATTATCTACACTGTGGAAAATTAGTAATAAAAATAATAGACTATTGGTAATAAACTGAAACATATTGGACCAGATCTTCTTTCCTTACTGACACTAGAATGCCTTACACTGCTGTTGGTCTGTGTGTTGGTGTACAAATACCCTTTTGCAGAGACGATACACTTCCACTTTCCTTCTCCTTGCCTGAATTATCAGGCTGGAAAAACCATCATACTAGTTATTAGTCTAAGTGGAATGATCCCTCAAAGGCTTTTTGGAAAATTCAGTAGTTGGTTTGACTGTCTTTTAAAAGCTGGATGTAGGGACCACATTCAGGCCTAGGTAGAGCACTCCTGCCATAGCAAAGGGCCTGTGTGAAGTACCCATCACTGTGTGGTTTGTCTCTCAATTCTAATGACAATGTATATGTACAACGTTACACACAATTTCTACTTTAACACACTGAAACTCTAAAAATTACACTCGTGGTGAGCTTGGCCCAATGCTTTTGGCAGATGCAACTCATATTTTCTTTCAGGTCATCAAAACGGCTGGTGACAGGACACAGCAGCCTCTGAGGTTGTGAGTGTGCCATGACAATGTCATCCCAGCCTTCCCGCTGACTACCTAAATGCACCCCTTGCATGCCCAAGCTGTTATTCATCTTTCCTGGAAGACAAATTGCAGGGAAGAAATGAGTCATCCCTCCTCCTTAGACAGGCCTCAAGGTAGCAACGGCTGACCCATCCACTGGCTACTTTTTCCCCTGCATAACAAGAGTTACTCACCGGCATTGTCTGGCTGCCATGCAAGGCGTTGATGGCTGCTTGGGCCTCTGCATGTGAAGAGTATTTCACAAATGCACAGCCTGGAAAGGAAGAGCATAAGAAAGAGTTGCACATTTTTGTATTTTATTCTTTGAAAATGCATTAACTTTTATTTCGGTTAGACTTCTTGCCTGGATATTTTGCTGAATGTCCATCCCTCTTGTGTTTCATGAAAAACAGCAAAGAACTGTATAAAACTGCTATCAGAGAGCAGTACATATTTATTACAAGAAACTGTAGGGCAGCTTTACAGAAGGGATTTAGCCTACTCCAACACACAAGGTACCTATATCCTACCACCATCTGGTAGAGCTTCATTACAGACTGCTCAGAGCTTGTCTTGTCCCCAGGCGGCTTCAGTCTGACAAAGCAGGAGACAGTTTCTGATGCAGAAGTAGGGACGGGAGTGATCTGCATGTGACAACTGTCATCTTGGCCACCCCTGAAGCCTGAACCTTACCCTCTCACAGCTAACATTACAACACCAGTCGCAGATCCGGTGCCTGCACAGGTGCCTTTTTTCTGGGCATTAGAGGAACATACGCAGCGTTTTACTAGCCTGCCTGGTCATGTGACAAATCTCATACTTTCTGTACTCTTACATAATGATTTGGGGCAAAAAGGTGTATTTATGAATATGTGCTGAAGTAAAAAATGATCAACACTGAAGGGTTATAGGCACCACTTGAGCGAGGGAAAGTATTGTTAACACTTAGCTATAAGCAAACTGACTCAGAGAGAGGCAGAGTAATTTCCATATGCTAAGGAATGATTTTTTTTGGAACAGACAACAGATCTGAGAAATTTTGGGTTCCATTTCCTCTTACTACTACTAAAGAGGTTTGAGCTTTTAGCAATTTACAGAGCCTGCACCATTTCCCAGAAGGGATGCGGACAGGTGGACAGGGTATCTGAATCCCTGCAGCAGGCCAGCCTCACCTTTATTTTCTTTGTAGTCTCTTTGGAAGGGGCCACTACATCCCTAAGGATCCCAGCAGTGCAGGGTAAAAATCTTAACACCAGAACACCCCACCTGCAAACTTGAAAAGTAAAGCTCAAAGATGCCCCAAGGCAATACTGCAGACTGAGAAAAGCAGCAATTGAAGAAAGCTGCCCATTCCAAGATAATATATATAAAAATTAGCTGCATGAAACTAACTTACGGTTAAGAGCCCTTTACTTTACATTGTTCCTCCCCACTCTGCTCAGATTGTGTTTCAGAAAAAGCACAATGATTGCTACTAATAGTTGGATCTAATTTATAAGGAGCTGAGAGGAGACAATCACAAGAAAATGAGATAGATAAACTTCAGCTGGAAACAATAGGGATCAATTATGACATAATCGCAGCCCAGCTTTCCAGGGCTCCTGAGATACTGCGCCTTCCTCTTCATTAATCAGAGATAATCCAGAATTACGGTGTTTAATTATTTGCAGAGATTCTTTTATACTTTCTACCTCCAAAAAGAAGATGCTGATTAGCAAGTGTACAAAAGCTTTCCAGCTTCAGTCACCCGTTGCATTTAGAGCGGGATTTTTGGCTGCAGAGCTGCTATCATATTGAAGCCTTCAGTCCCTTCAGGTGAAATTCACCTCTGTACTGAGGAACCTGCTGGATCAGTAGAGCTACATAAAGGCTGTGATGAAGGGAACAGGAGGCATTTATCCTGTTTAATGCCCAACATGCTAGTGGGGTCCATCCATTGCTTCCTCCTACTGCTTCTGGTTGGTTTTATGGTAACAAGACATATGAAAACTCAGCTTTCAGAACTGTAAAGTGACAAGGGAATAGCAGAGACTCTAATCTTTCAGCCCTTTTATTTGTGTGTTCAGTAGGATGGCTTCTGTATACAACAGCTGGTGTGCATATAATCTTCCTCCTGCCCGTTGTCACCAGAAGAGAGTCCAGGATCTTGGGGGTTAAGGACATGAGTGATAGCACTCTCTTTAAAACATTGTTGTCCCTTTAACAGGAGCAGATCTAGATTTTAAAGGGATTTTGACACACAGAGATATATAACCTGTGCTGAACAGGGACTTACATGTGCTCAAGTCTTTTTTCTTTTCTCCTTTCTGGATTATAGAGCTAGAGAGGCTGCTTTAACTGTCTTATCAAGCCTCCTGCAGAATGGACAAAACTGCAGAGCTGGGACCTAAGGTTGTCATTGCTGAGGGCGTCAGACTCCTCTGTGGGACGTCTGGTGATGTGGGATAAGTATATTTTCTGAGTTACTGAGGCAGAAAATTGCTGAATTAAATAAATAAATGAATAAATAAAAACAGGCTGTCCAGAGATCAGCAATACAGACCCCTTGGGTCCTCCTGTATCACTAAGCTGGATCCAGTTTCAGTTCAGATTTCTCACCTGGAAACTCTCGTGCTCCTGGCTGCAGAGGCTGAGCTTTACTGGAAAGGATGCAGGGAGGCTCCTCTCTCATGTCTTCCAAGAGACAAACTCCACATTTCAGACAGAGAAATGCCCCAGATCCAGCTCTATCTCCTTCTACCCAATTACATGCTCCAACCACTGCTGTGCCTGTTTTGGGATGCTCCATACAGGAATTACTTCTGCACCCACATGAAGCATATGTCCCATAGCTCAGAACATCACCCCCAGCTTCAGGCAAGGTTCGTGCGGCTTTCTGGCTGTGACTGTGTGAAGTTTAGGTGGGAAATGGGGACCTACCTCCTCAAAGCAATGCTTGCATCAAGGTAAGTGGAGGACTTGGGGCTCATCAAAAGGGGAACCGGGTGAAGCTCTAGGCAGTGGGCAGTAGGACTGAAGTCTTTGCAGTTTCATTGCTATCTGACACTTGGATAATCTGCCTAAATCTCAGTTTAGGTGGAATTTAAGCCTTCTGGATTTTGCCCAAAATAAGTAGCTCACAAATGATGTGTGTCACGTTGGTTTCTAGCAGATGGAAAACATTACAGACTGGGAATAAATTTGTGGGAGTTATGGCCCGCCTGACTGTCTCCTAAGACAAGGGCACTACTCTTAACTTCTGTGTTGGATTGACTGCTCTGTGAGTGCGTGAGCGTGTGTGTGAGTGTCTGTGTGTGTAAATTAGGAGCTTCACATTCTCAGTAAATAGCACCAGCAAATGCAAGCTGGTAATATTAACTCTGTCAAGGCTCAGTATTGATCCCGAACAGCTCAGTGAAATGCAAGCCTGAGACTGCAGCCTGCTAGCACTAATAATTAAACTGGTTAGCAATATGGAACTGCCACTCAGACTCAGACTTATAATGAAATTGTTGAAGAAAAAATAATAAGAGAGAGAGCGAGCAAGAATGAATACAACTCTGCAGATTTGGTCTCCTTTGGTACTAGTTTCTTACACATCTCAGACATTATTGCCTTTATTATTACTCACTTTGACTCCTTTGTCATTAGATTTTATTCTGTACAATTCCAGGTGGAGGCAGATGGACATATGGGTTATCTTTCTTTCTTTTTTTTTTTTCTCTCCTCTGCTTTTTCCCATTCAGTGAATGGATCATTTAACTGCCTGACATTATGATGACTGGAGTTCCTTTAAGTCAGCCCAACCTACCACCTTCCTGTGGGGCAGTCACCATCTTTTGGTGTCATGGATGTCTCATAGCCAAAAGAATGTAAAAGGATGCCCATGCTTTGTTTTCAGGCATTTGTATCAGGAAGATTGGGCTTTGCTGACTTAAATCAAACTGGTCCCTGCTGCACTTTATTGCCAGTGTGAAGTCTCTTTCTGCCAGCAGTGATTTTATGCAATAGCAATATCTTTTTCCAGTGTATCACTGTGGTTTGGATTTTTCTCCTTCCTGTTGCAAAAATATGCTGGTTGATGTTGTCACATGTCAAAATACCCAGTGAGATATGAACTGCATCTGCAAGACTGGTCTCTTCCCTGATGCTGCACATTCCAGCACAGTTTATGATATATTATACGCAGATCAATATTTAATGGACGCATTATACTGTCAAGAAAAGAGGGCTTCCTATTGAAATTGAAGTTACTTTGTCTAGAAAGTGACTGGAAAAAAAATGGCCCTGATATTCAATAGAGCAACCTTGTTCAAACACCTAGGCTGTAGAAAAGGATCCTATCCACGTAACAAGCAATGTCAGAAAAAAAATGGCAGGAGGAAATGAAGTATCTCTGTTTGAAAGTTAAACACTCATACATTTCAAAGAGCAAATGTCCAATAAGCATAATGTTTAAATCAGTGCTTGTAACCTTGTTGTGTTGACTGATTGGTGTATCTCTATGCAAAGGCCAATTAAAGAAGGGGAAGACCTGGGGCTGGTGGGTGAGAAATAAGCCGAGACAGCAGAGATCTGTATCTGGCTCTCCTACTAACCTGCCATATGGCCTCAGGGAGGCATTTTCTTGCTGCTGTTTTCCCCCTTGTCTTCACCTGCTTTATCTACTTAGACTCAGGCTTCTTTGGGGCATAGCCTCTTCCCTAAGGGATGTCTCTCCCTATGCAAGCTGGAGCTTTTGGGTATTACTGTGAGTCAAGTAATGACATCTTAATGAGGTGCCAACTGAGACAGGGTAGAACTGGTGAGTCAAGATTTGAAACAGAAAACTTGACTTTGCTTAAAGAAAAGATGAGCCTATTTCCTGGGGAAAAAAAAAAACAAACCTCTCAACTTTCCTGTGGCAGGTGAAGAAAGCAAGCTTTGCGAGGATGCAAAGGCCTGGAAACATGTTCAGAGACAGGCCATGTCCTGCAAGCTAGCTGCAACAGGGGTGAGTTTGCATGCAGAAAGACAACTCATCAGGGCTACGTGTTTTTAAGAGCAACTAGCTCTTCATTCTTGTAAGTAGAGAGTGATCAGCACAAAAATGGCCTCTCTTGCCAAATTTGACCCTTTCTAATATACGAGATGCAATCCTTATAACAAACTAGTGAATGGGAAATAATATATACATCAAGACTGGGTCTAACGAGCTAAAACCACGAGCCATCATCTTACCCTTGCTGTTGCCATCGGGTCCCCGAAGAATTGTGCACTCCTCAATGTTTCCAAATGCCTCGAATAGCCTGCGCACATCGTCCTCTGACTGCTGCTTATTGAGCATACCCACGAAGAGTTTTCTGTCTTCTGGAACAAAATAAAGAGATGCTTACCATATTTCAGGAGGGATGTGAAAGCCAAGACGGCTCAGTATCACAAGCAAAAGAAACAATGATTTCATTGAGATGACATGTTTCAAAAGCTGCTCGTCATTTCAGGTGCCTTGCTCTAAACACCCTAATAGAATCTGATTTTCAGTGAATACTTGAAAATAATTTGGGAGTTAAAAAAAAATCCAATAACCCATTGACAACTAAAAAGTTATAACAGGTTCTGAAAATCTAGAGTTTTCCAAATCATCTTTTTCTGCTCATTTTTGCAGTCAATTTGCAGGAACTGAAACAAGAGCATTGCTTAGATGGCATATGTTATTTTTCAACTGGACTTTATTTCTATAAGATAGTAGCCCTCACAGTGCTATATAAATTGCAGAAAAAAACTGTTTAACATAAGCTGGTTTAAATCAGGAATGAATTAATTTAACAGAAGCCACAGCCTGTAAATGGAGATTTGTCATTCATACCCACTCATAGACACATACCTACAACTCTGTATGGTTTATATATATACATATTTAAAGTTCATTTGACATGAGCCAGAAGCTTTTGAAACATATATTGTCTTTTAAAACAGAAAGTTAACTTATATGAACACTAGCCTCTGAGACAGCTCAAGGAGGTGCTATTTCATGTGAAAGCAGAATGTGGTCTGCAGGTAGATGTTTGTATTTTAAATAAAGAAGGCTTTTCATACTTGGACTTATACCAAGTATAAAGAGCTTCTGCGAAGAGGCTGAAGGAAAGGAACCCCTTGAGAAAATTTTGGTGAAAAGAGAGAGTAAATCGATGACCACTGAGTTGGTATAAAGATTTCTGAGTGCTTCTGGTGATGCTTGTAGATCAGGTTTATTTTTAAAGCAACGTGGCTCATATTACTACACCATTAAAAAATAAGAAAAAGAAATTTACATAGTTTACATCGTGTATGTAAACAGGCCATTTGCACATGATTCATAAATGTCTTATTTATCATTCATTAAACACTATGTAAATGCGTGAACCAAGAGTTTTTTTTTCAGAGCAGTTTACAGAGCAGATGCAACCAATTTGAATAAATATATGTAAATAAATAAATAAATAAATGCTTTGATTTATTTATTTATTTATTTTTAATGCACATGAACCTAAAGCTGAACAAAACATTGGTTTGCAACAACCCTTTTCTGGCTGACTAATTGGGTGATTTATGTCAGTTTTGTTCACCGAGAAATTGGTGGTGTAGGCAATCTGTTCTGCTTCAACCAGTGTTTGATCAAAATTCCCTTCTCCAAGATGCACCTGCAAATTGGCAAATTACTTTATAGCCTTGGATGAGGATAATTTTTCATGCAGTGGGTATCAAGTGAGGATATTAGAAGCTTTCAGTCCTGCAGTGGAGTTATCCACATGAGCTAGAGGTATACTGCCCCTAGAAAAGGGAGTTATGTAGCCTTTAGTTAGACTACTAAATTGTTAGAAAAAAAAAGAAAGGTTGAGGCTACATACACATTTTTGATAGGGGAGAAATAAAAAAGAAGGATCAAAAGAAGGATTTTAGGCACCCATGAGAGAAACTGTGGGATTGCTTCCTGACAGGAAAGCTGAAAACAAGAAATCTGCCTACTTTACAATAAACTGATTAGTTAACGAAGGGACTCTTTGAGGTCTTTTTGCTGGCAACACAGAGGTCAAGCTTCAATGATGCATGGAGCCCCTGCTAACCCTGAGCAGGTTGTCCCCACCTTAAGAGAAGCAGCTTTAGATACCACAAAGCTCATTTTCTGGCTGGATACATCTGGGAAATAAAAATGACACTGGCGATTAAGCTCAGTGAAGTGACTATAAGTCCCAAGAATTGCATGTGGGGAACCTCTATAATCCCCATAAAATTTCTTTGCTCCCCAAAAATGCTTTTGCCTGTGTTTTGTCAAATCTTTTCCTAAAACATTTTAGAAACTTTAATCTTTTAATGCCAAAGAATGGACTATGTAGTCAAAAAGCTCCCTGCAGAGAGCAGTCACTATGGGTCTGCAGAACTTCCTGCATTTCTTTTTCCTTTCAGTCCAGGGCTACACAATATCTTAAAGAAAGAGTTGAGTCCAAAGCCTAACTTGTGTAGATATTTGAGGAAAATTACTCTGGAGAGTGTGAACAGCTGCCCTGGAAAACAGGAGACCTTTTAGGATGGGGGCAGACATGCAGGAACAAGCTGGGAACATATTTCCCAAAAGACTTTGTCTGGAAAGTTTATATCCAGTAAATACTTCCAGTGTCTGCTCTATTGTACTTTATACAGCTTCCTCTGTCTAAAATGAGCTGTATCAGCAAAAACACTCCTATAGCAGGGTAACTGTATTTTCACCAGTCCTTTTGCTAATATAAATGTATCATTAAAAAAAAAAATAAAAAAGAAAAAAAAAATCACATCTCTCCTCTGTCAGCAAAACTCTCTAGTGTGGAACTGGCCTGAAACTGCCTTGTCTGGTTTAGTTTACACCAACCTTAAGCTGGGGGTGTTGGGAGCCACTTGATTTTATATCTTATTGCACTTCATCCCCCGCCTTCTCTATCCGCATCTCCCTAGGACACTGGGATGGGTGACACTTGTCCCTGGAGCTGGCGGGAAGCACAGGCTGACAGCAAACAGTTGGGTTGGTGACAGCTTTGTGGGCTGCCATCAAGGTGGTGACCTGACCACCAGGAATCCACGGAGGGCAAAGACCACATCCCAAGGAGATGCTGGATCCACCACTCCAGCCAAGGTAGCTGGAATGGAAACCATTCCAGCCCCAGCGGGAGATTTCCTCCAGCACCGTCTTGAATTGGGTGCTCGCTCTCCCTCCTGGAAAACTGTGCTGTAGGCTGTCAGGGGAATCATTTGTCACATCCACTGTCTTAGAAATCTACACAATCACACACTCAGCTGATAAAAAATGAGTCAGTTTAACAAGCTTTTTTTTTCCTCCGAGATGTTCTTTTAACAGAATGCTGGGTTTACCTTTCACATCCCAGCCCTGACAGGGAGCTCAGCAGTGCCTTTTAGAAACACATCTCACATGCCTTGCGTGGGAAGAGACAGGAGGGCTGTCCTGCAGCTGGGACCATCCAACAAGTTCCTGATCTTGGCCACTGAGTTTTTCCCTCAACAGGTTTATGGGGAGCCTTACACGCTCTCACTGACCCCCAGATCCGCTCTACCAGATCCTAAACACACAGCTGACTTGTGAAGCACCACAGCAACTACTTCCACTTTGTCAAATATGCCTGAACAAGACCTTGCGACTGCCAGGGTGAAATGACGAGTGGACATGATGGTCTCCGTGTGATGCATCTGCATGTGTATGTGCAACATAAGCACCCCCCAAACCCTCCCGCACGCTCGACCAGCACCCTCTAACGACAGCAGAGTTCAGCACATTGCTATGCTGTCACTTAGGCCTGATGGTCTTGGCTGCTGCATGCTACAGAAATTAAAACTTAAGGTTACACACAAGCCTGAAGCTGTCCCTGGGTCCTGCCATCCCTGAGCTTTGACTGGCTGCAGGATGTAGAGCTATGTCCGCTTGCACCATCCTGCTGGATCCCATGCATCCCCCTCCTTCAGCAAGGGACTGTCCCAGGACTCCCATCTTCAGAAGCTGAATTCTCCTCAGTCCCTTGTGCCCTTCATGGCCATAGTCAATAATTTCATGCCAATTTCATATTCTGGAGACAGAGGTGTAAAAATCCTTTGGCTAAGACCAAGGCACAGGGTGACAGGAACACACTACCCAGAAGAAGAACAAAAATATTGCTGTCAAGGCATGGAATGGAAGCACAAAAAAAGGCCAGGCACAAGCCCATGGACTGCGATACCCTCAACATGAGCTGCGGTCATGACTATGTGCTCTGCCCTAACTCAGTCTAGGTACCTTCTGTGGTCAGTAGAGAAAGACTGGTAGCCCTCTACCATCCAGTGCATCTTACATACAGAAGTGGACAGTTCTTGAGAGACGCCTCTATCTCGTCCCTACAAGGGGACCTCTTTAAGGTGAGGTGTGACAAAACCCTACACAGCTTCACAGAGTCACAGAATGGTTAAGGTTGGAAGGGACCTTTAGAGATCATCTAGTCCAACCACCCCACACCTAGAGCACGTGGCACAGGGTGGCATCCAGGCGGGTTTAGAAGATCTCCGGAGAAGGAGACTCCACAGCCTCTCTGGGCAGCCTGTGCTAGGGCTCTGTCACGCTCACAGGAAAGAAGTTCTTCCTCATACGGAGGTGGAACTGCCTGTGGTTCAACTTACACCTATTACTCCCCCATCCTGTCATTGGCCACCACAGAGAAGAGCCTGGCCCGCTCTCTTTACAATCACTGCTCAGGTACTTGAACATGTTGATCAAATCTCCTCTCAGCCTTCTCTTCTCCAGACTAAACAGGCCCAGTTCACTTAGTCTTTCCTCATACAACAAATGCTCCAGCCCCTTTATCATCTTTGTGGCTCTATGCTGAACCCTCTCTAGAAGCTCAATGTCCTTCTTGTAGTAAAACTCCAGTACTTGTACTGTAGCTTCCTCAAAGCCACACATGAGCTGGTGATTCATGTTTCCTGAGCACCTCCCCTTTGCTTTTGTCCATGCTTATCAAAATTTCTGCCCTTTGCACATACCAAAGTGACAGTTGCTCTTTTTATCTGAGGGCTAAATTTTACTTTTTGGTAAATAAACTTTGCGAGTCTGTCCTTAACCCCAACAGTGCAGGACCCCACAGTGGAGTGGCTGAGCAAGGTGTCCACTTGAGTCTCTTCTCCCCATATCTTCATTTTCCATCATCAGTCCTTCCCTGCATCTCTCCTGCCTGCTTGGCCCACAGGCCTTTTGAGGCAGGAGATAACCATTCCTTTGTGCTATTGTGCTAAGAAAAACCCTGAAGGTTCTCACTGATGCATCATGAGACCCTCACCATGAATGTCCTAAGGCAATCCTGTAAAATAAGAAACAAAGTTCATCTGTTTTCCCACAGCACAGCAATGACAGCATCCAGCGCTCCTCATCCTTCCCAGAGAGAGAAGAGTCTCACCAATTGCAAACCAGAGCCCCCGAATATTTCAGGAACGTTCCTTGCTGACATTTCCAATGTTTCCATGAATATAGCCCCCCTTTTGCTCAAGGCCACAGTGCCCTGCTCGAGTCAGGAATAACTGGCTGCAAGGCACAGCTGTGAAGAAACCTAAGTTGTCAGATAAGTATACAGTGTCTATAAATCTCTCCAGCCGTTTTTATATGAAACTTCGGCACCTTCCTCAGCGCAAATAGGGGTTAAATTATTCCCTGTTCTATTTGTATTGAAATGTTATGTTTCTATGATAAGCGTAAGGCAGAGGTGTCAGACGGGCCCGGGGAAGGAGATGGAAAGCGTGAAAGGTGAAAGAATGGAGAGCTGCAAACCAAGTGCCGGGAAGCGGGGACATGGGAATGCAGGGGAGAGGAGGGACAATGGGCACTAATTAAAGAGACAGAAGGGACAATGAGATGCAGGCTGTTTGACCCTCTGCAGAGCAAAAGGACAAGAACAAGGATCACAGCAACTGTGAAGGGACCGGAGGAAAATTAGGGTCACTCACAGAGAGACATGACACAGGTTTGTGTTTATCCAGATAGCTCTTGCTAATGTATGTGTGTGTGTGAGGGGGGATAAATTTAGATAAGAGTATATAAATATAGTTGTGTTTTTATACTCCTCTTGCTAGAAAAGAGGTTGAATTCTTGTATCAGAAAAGTGGAGCTCAGCCTTAACCATCTAGAACACACATCCATGGCCTTGGAAATAGAGGGACACATCTACCACCTCTGTGGCCTGGGCTAACCCAGAGGGTGAACCAGGAGACCACCACAGTCCCTTCTAGCCATCAAGTCTCTAAAGCCCATGAGCTTTCCTAGGATTTTATCCTGAGTTCATTGCCAGGGCATTGCACACACATAGTGCACTCCTAGGCGCAATAACAAAACTTGTGTTTGTACATTTCTGTATGGGAAAATGCGTCTCTGACAAGCACGTGATGCTCACTGGAGCAGGTCTCAATTATCTTTGTCTTTCTAAGCATCTGACCCAGGTTGCTGCATGGCTTCATTTCACGAGAGATACCAGACATTAATTAACGCCATTATTCATTTCTATAGTTCATAATTATTTGTTCCTACCGCTCTTTCTTCCCCCTCCTATGCTGCTTTCTCACACAGAGTGACCAACTGCAGAGCTGGAATCTAGGAACTGTCCCAGTCTTCAAGCTTATCCACTCGGCATCCCGAAAGAAGGACCAAGCAGCCTACAGGCAAAGCCCAAGTTTTTCTACCCATGTCTGGATAAGAAGAAAGTGATGATGCCCTGGCTTGTGCATCACCGTTTATCAGGGAGGATGCAAGAGACAGAATGGATTTTCCTCTTTTTTTTTAACCTCTCTCTTTCCCTGACATTTTCCCCAGTGGTCTGTCTGTGGAGAGGAGAGAAGCAATGGTGCTACAGGGTTCCTGTCAGTGTGGGACAGCCCAGACTACCATGCAGTAAGGTCAGGGATGTGCCAAAGATATCAAGGGGAGAAGGAGACATAGAAGTGAGATACTTGGGATATTTCTAGGGAAAGAGTTGGGTAGAAAACCCCTGAGGCTGCGTTACCTTGTAGATCTGGACAAGGCATCAGCATTAGAGCAAGGAAGAAACGAGGAGCTGCAGAGAGTGGCACAAGTGTTACCACAGTTTGGACTGAGGCCATCTCTGAACTGAGAATTAATGGCTCAAACCCATTCCTTTCCTGGGCTGGAGGCCCCAGAAAGCCCCCTCAACCTGTGCTAATCAGGTGGATCGATAGGCTAAAAGTCAGGCATTTCCTGGGGCCTGGGCTGCACACTCCTAGTTCCATTTTCACAGCAGTCCTACAGCTCCGTGATGATGATTACAGCCCTTTCCACAGGGGAAGCGATTACGAATTCTGTTGTAGCTAATTGTAAATTAGCTAATTATCTTCTGCATGGCACCTTGCTGGAAAATACATGAACCTTGCAAAATAGAGGTGTTTCAAAAAATTAGGACAGGGGGAAAAAAAACAACAACCAAAAACCCACTCCAGAAACAACAAACACCTACCACTACCTCACTTCAAAAAACAGCAGCCAAACCATCCTTCCACCTGCACAGGCTTCTGTTTCCCCTCTTTTCCTCTCCTCCTCCCTGTATCGAACAAGATCCACAAGAGGCTAATTCTGTTGCAGGCTTTAAAATGTGTGCTGAGTTCACCTGTTCCTTGCAGCTGGGTGTTGCAGGGCATCCCTAATCACATCTTAGCAAGAGCAATTTCTCCACACTGATCTCTTCCCCCTCCTCCCTCCCTAGTTAGGTTTTACTTAACAGATTCTTTATATCCCATACGTTCGCAGATATGATTGCACAGCTGCTGGTTTCCGACTGCTGGAGACAGAGGCTTTGAGACACCCGGGCTAGAGAGAATAACAGCTAATCTGAACAGCTGTGCGATGGGGACAAGCGCAAATGAAAATAAGCCCAGGTGTGGGAGCATAAGTCTCTTGCACAAAGAACGAAGCTTCATCCCACAGGTGTGTTACTCTCCACTGTTGCATCTGAAAAACTTAGTTTGAAGGATTTCTCTTGTTTAATTGTTTGGCAGCACTCTGGGCCTTGACTTGGATGTGGATGCTACATAGAGAGTAAATGAACAGCTGTACAAGAGACAGAAGGTCTGTCTAGCTCAGCGTGCTGTCTCTGACAACGGCCAGTTGTGTGTCTAGGAATGAATATAAAAGCAGGGTAAGCAAATGTGTTAATCCCCTAAAATATACTCTCAGACTCCAGTACGCTGCATTTTAGGGACATTTAGAGTCTAAAGTGGTGTTTTAATACGGAATAGCTCTTTATGTATTTTTCTTCAATGTAATCGTTCAGCTGGCTTTTGAACCCATGCAAACTATGACGACCTACAATATCCTGCATCAAGATGTTGTGCAGCTTTATCGTGTTGTGTCAGGAACAGTTTCCTTTTGTTTATTTTGAACACGTCATAAGCTAGTTTCAATTGACAGGCCTTAGAACTTCTTTTGGAAGAGAATACAGTAATGGAAGAGAGAAGAGATAGATACATGATGATACACAAGAGCTGGGCCAAAGCTCCTTTCTGTACATTTTAGACTGGTGTTTGGGACTCCTAGGTCTCATCACAAACCATGTTACAGTTATTATGGAAGGATCAGTCTTGTCTACCTTGATGTGATTTGTTTTTTTTGGTAACAAAGATATAGATGACTGTGTAGTTATTTGAAAAATATCTATAATAGATCTCTCTCTGCCAAAGACAAAAGACCATGTGGAGATATGGTCTACACAAATCACCCAGCCAACTGAGGCAAAAGCCAGCCTCAGTTTCCCCATCTGTAAAGTAAATAGAAAAGCAATTTCACCTGGCAATACTGGGCACTGCTGAGGTTTTCCAGTGTTTGGCATGAGATAGAAACTTAGGGAGTTGCGAAAATAAGGATGATCTGCAGTTGATCGACTGGTTGACCCTTTGATGGTTTCTATCATTCAGTTTGAAGTGTTGCAGAACCTCATGGGGTAACCAGCTGCAGGCTCATGTAGCGGAGTCTGTGGTGGGGGTAAATCAAGGCAGGGTTTTAAATGAAAAGGCTTGCTATTGCAAGTGGCAATGTGAATAGATCCTAAAGAGGTCTCCTGAAAAGACTGTTATTTCTTGCAGGGCTATGATTCCCAAATCTAGGCACAAGCATCCAAGAGAACACAGATTTTGGTTACTGTGGCCCAAGAGCATCTGATAAGAAGTACAACATGTTGGAAACTGGTGAACTCAAGGACTATGATTAAATTAGGCTTGCCTGAGCCTATTCGCTGGTTCTGGGACCCACGTCCAAACCCTTATTCTATCCTATCCTGGCCTGTGCTGTCCTGTCCCAAACTTCAGAACAGAGAGATATGTTTGACAACATGTTGGAAGAGGTCCTTGGTTCACACAAGCTGCTAAATTATGTCTAGAAATCTTCGATAGAGCAGGCAAGTGAGTAGGATGGCTGAAGTGAGGACTTGGGAGAGTAAATGGAAGGGCTTACAGAAAAAAGTTCAGGCAATGGGTATTAACCCTGTTTTGGCTTGGCTGACTTTCACATGCTGGCAAGGAAAATCTGTTGCCTACCTGTACTGAAGTGAAATCCAAACTTAGACCTACAGCCTCATTTATACAGCTCAGATAAAACCACACTCAGACTTCTTCTAGGAAGACAGGTACAAGATAGGTTATGGACAATGTTTGGGCAATAGGCCAATGATAGTATGATGAAGAAATACCCTAAACGACTCTTTTTAACAGCAGAATCTCATGTATTGCTGAGAATATTATAACCTCAAGACAAATATGAGCAGTTCTGACTTGCTGAACAGCACTGTAACAGCTGTCCATTGCCAAGAGATGTAATTCCCTGTGTAGATCTTAAATGACAGATTTTATGATGTTTGGTATTATGCTGGGAACACAACTTACAACAGCCTACTTTATTAGTAGCTGTTGCTTTAGGAAAGCCAGCAATGAGCATAGTCTAAGACCTGGTGTCTTGTAAAGTACAGTGACTCTACCTGATTTATTAGTTAGCTGGGATACTCACTTGGGTTATTTTTGAGAATTGCTTTTGTTGCAGTGTTTTTTGAGAGAATATTTAGGAGTCAAATTCCTTTTAACTAATTCCTAGTTTCTAAATTTCAAGTTTAGCTGAAGCATCCTCTTTTCTCTTCTCTGTCCCTCCACAATAGGAGGAATTCAAATGAGCTTTCCAGTTGTGAAAAAAGTCACTCTTTTTTCCCCTAGATGTTAACAATTATGCTTACAGTTTGTATTTTCTGTGAACATCCCTGGCCACAAGCTTGTGCACTAGAATTCATGGGAGAAAAGTGCTAAAGAGAGCTAGTATCGTAGTGTGCAGCTCTGCTGTAGCTAAACTGTGCGGGACTTTCCATGGCTGCTTGGGCTTCCTCCTCCTGGAATTCTGTGGATGTCTCCCAAGCCCAGCTTGATGGATTTCCCAAAGAAGGAGGTGAACAAGAAGACTGTCTTGTACTACCAAATGGCACCTCAGATGAACACTGAATTACATCATGCTTTTACACTCATCATTCAGAGACAGCTCAGATTTGAATACAACTCCTACGGGAAGTTCTGGGGAATTTAACACATCTTAATTCCTATGTGTAACATCCCCTTTTTACCCTGTTGCAACACAAGGCTGGGGCTGAGCCTTAAGGGCCATTTGGTTTTCACGCTTGTTCACTGCAAAGCTTAGAAGATTCTTGACAAACTCCGCAGGGTCAGTAGTGTCAGGGCTGGTATGTCAGGAAAATAAGTTTCAGTTCCTAAACCCATCTCACTGGTGACCTGTCAGGGGCTTTGAAACTCTTTCTAGAAGCCTAGAAGGCTACGACATTAATCCATGGTAGCACTCAAGCCCTGAGCACTGAGGACTGTTGGAACAGCAAAGACATGGAAATAAAGGGGGGGTGGGAAGGACATATTTTCTCTTGCAGGAGCTGTGACGACATTTCAGATCAAATTAAACTTCAGTTTTTAAAGACTTCAGTGGAGGTAATTGAAACACTTCCTCACAATTGCCTGAACCTAAGTGTTATCTCTTTTTTCCTCTGTATATCATCCCTTTTCCCCCAAGCCTGAGACAGCCCTGCACGGCCACAGCCTCCTTAATATTAAAGACGGTGATTAAATGGGATTCGCCAAAAGACAAAGGGCTGAAAACCTGCCAATTGTTAATCCCTCTTTCGCTGTGCTTAAAAATTCCATTTCCTTCATTTGAAGAAAGGTGGGGGGAAGAAAAGAGAATTATACGCCTATGTCTAATTTAAATTCTGGCGTCGCGGGTCCTGTTCCCTTCTCCCTCTCTTGACGTCTGAATATATTCCTTTATTACCATTATTACAGCTTTCTGATTGCATTAAAATTCATCCACACGCTTCTCTCTACATTCCACTTTTCTTTTGCCAGTTTTTTTGCTAATTCCCTTTTTCTCTCCCCCCTTCCCTCCCCACTCTCAAATTATACAGAACATCATTAAAGATCTCCACAAAAATGCCTCAACACCTTTCTTTCCTGCTTTTGTAAACTTGCTGGCTTCCTTGCTCTCCATCCCATCGTCTACAAACAAAGAAAACGAAGGAGAGGCAAAAGAATACAGCAATAATAAAGGAATCCAAGCAGCACGTCTCGTAAGTCTCAGTAACACCTTTTCCTGCATCATACAGCTCTGAGCCTAATGCTCACTTCAGTTATGAAACCATATTTCATACAGAAGTTTTGTGTATTATTTGTTTGAAGCTTGTACCTGGAATCTTCAGCTAAAATCAAGGTATAAGTGCGGTGGACTGTGCATGTAAGCATGGAAAGAGACAGTCCTGCCAGTAACTATAAGCAGAAAAATAGGAAGGTTGGAAATAGAGAATAATTTCATCTTGCTTTATGGAGTGAGAGCTGAAACTTTGTGCGGATTTGCCTATAGAAGTCAACGGCGGTGCTGGGCACAGAGTACATAAGCCCAATTACAGGTGGTTACTTCAAGATCTGCACTTAAATGGCATTAGAATATTTCACGCCTTGAACTGACTGCATGAAAGTTCTTAAATTGCCATTTTATCCACACAAGACAGAGCACCCCAAAAGCAGGGGTATCTTTGCCTCAGTCAACTCCCTGGACCTAGGTAGAAGCCCCAACCTGGGCATTTTGTAAGAAAAATGAAGGTGAGAATTGGTTCCTTTCCCTATGCATCTCCTTTACTAGTGGTTAAACCGTGTAGTGAGAGCAGGTACTTCACACTAGTGCGGTCATGTTAGGGTGACTGATATCCCCCTTAACTGTCCATGTGGCTGTTCCCAGCCCAGTTATGAGCAACAAGGTGCTGCTGTGAATCTCTTCTGTTCACTCTCTCCACTCCTTCATAGGGTGCCTAAGTGAGTCTGTGTTTTTATTATTTTCATAGCTTTCACCCTCAGTTACACTATAATGAAGTGACAGAAACTGGATGGAAAATGGAATTTTCTCTCTATAAGAAGTACTCATGCCTCAAAAAATGTGCTTTCACTTTGAAATGGAGAGGCCAAAGTTTTTGTGAAATGGAAATTCTTCCATCGTGAAATATTACAAGGTTTTGTCTCAGAGGAGTATAAAGGCTTTGTCCTAGTAGCCTCAAAATATGTAAGATATAAAGCAGAATGGCTGTGGTTTTCAGCTAGACAAAAGAAAGTACATGGTCACATACTATGTAAAGTGAAGAAGTTTCTATTTTTTACTGAAGGCAAAAGTTATCAACTGGTTCCAAAGAGAATGAGGCAGGTCAGTCATCAGTCAGCGACTAGGTTCATGGACTATTATTAAGCACAAGAATCTAGATGCAAAATCTTAGAAGATCTCTGAATCTATAGTGGAGGGTATTAGTGGAAGATGACTCTTCATAAAAATTCCTAATCTTATTCATTCTACTAGACACTATTGGAGCAGAGGACTCTGGATTAGAAAAATGTTTATTCAAACCAAGAATGGAAACTCTCCTGTTCTTAGCATTTTAATATAGACTGGAAACAAAATTAATGAAAACAATTTAGTTAAAATGACAGGTTTGTACCTCCTGAAATGATGGTTGAATGCATTAATTTCAAGAATGTGTCCCCTGGCAAAAATCTCATTGAAACTGGCCTGTTCCAGGGGAACGTTTTGCGTTTTACAGAACCACACATTTGGAGAGATAACCGGTGCTTTGAAAAGGCTTTGGCCAGCTCAACAAATGTGTGAGGAAACAAACAGACCTATTTCAGGATGCTGTCTGGCAAAATCTGAACTGACTTATCTGCATGCTCATTTAAACCACTACCCCAAGAGGTGTATGTGGAGGAACGTTATATTCCAGGGACATTGCACCGATGCTTGGAATAAACATTGTGCGATTCAGAGCTAGAGCAAAAGATTCTTCAAATTAATGTAAAAGTAGGCCACAGAGTTTTGCAGCCTTTGGATCAGACCCTCTCTTTGCTGAACTGGCTCTCAGGCAGACGCTTCCTCATGCAGGATGGTGAATTTGACTTGTGCTGAGCTACATCTGGTGAGGAAAGAGTGGAAGGATAGCAGAGCCTGAACGATGCTCATCACACATTTGGTGTGCTTTGCCACCTGTGTATATGACTGCATCTTGCCAGGCTTTGTTAATATTTCAGGGAATCAAAAAAGAATGATGGGTTTGTTGTTCCCTCAAAAAAGGACCTGGGTGCTGGATCTGTCATAAAGATGCACCTAGATGCCCCTATTTTTATTTCACTGTTTCCCTGATACCACATCTTTTCTAAGCCTCCTTTCACCGCTCCACTGCAATAAGAAAAAGAAAAAAAAAAAAGAAAAAAAAAAGAGAAACCTTTGATATCTCCAGCACAGGCAAAACTCCTGCTTTACCCATGAAGATGTGGAGGACTTTCCTGGAAGCCCAATCACAGCTTTTAAAACAGAAGTGCAGACCAGTAAGGCAAAGAGGGAAAACTGTGCCCACCCGGACACTGCTGTCCAAAAAGCAGCACAGATGCAGAAGGTGTGATAAAATTTATACTAACACACCAAGGAATCTTTCTTTAGTGAAAGTGATGGTTTACACACCCCATGGCTGCAAGCAAGGCTTGCTGGAAGCAACAAAAAGATGCGGGTGGCTGTGGGATCCTCCATACTCCAGCCTGGAGCACTTCATCCCTCTGGATTTGGGCTCGTTTCAGACTTGGGGGAGAACCGTCCCACTCAGCAGACTGAGCTGACGGTCTCATCCCTCGCTGGGGACAGCAAGATTCCTTTGATGTTACTTAGCAGCCCATCGCAAACACTGTATTGAAGATTATTTCTTTCACGCCTCCCTCTCATCCCCTCCCCATCCTGCAACTTTCAACTCTGACTGTCTTTAAATGCCACTGTCATTTCCATCCGCTGACAGAGCTCTTTAACTGCTGCGCCGAATGGCATTCGCTAAAACCAACTAATAGAGGGAAATGAGGTTAACCTTTAAGAAAGGTGAAAACGAGCCGGGTGCTATGCCAGCAGTAAAGAGCAGTTCATAAACAGGCAGTTTGCTGCAGGCCCCCAGCATTGTCTGTAGCTCTGTCTGTGTGGGGTTCAGAGGCAAGTTTTGGGAAGCAGGAGTTAGGACCTCAGCTGCGGCAGGACCGGAGGGCTCAGCCGGCTCTTGACAAACAGAGCTGCTGAGACTGGTTCGTGGCTCTAATCTTGGCTGCTGCCATCTGAACTCGCAACAAATTTGCCTTGGCGGGAGCAGGCTCATGCAACGTATCATTTGTGAATTCCTACCCACACATTTACCCACGCTTACTGCTGCGGGGCCGTTCTCCACCGTTTTCTTCCCGAAGATACAGGGAGATGGGAGCACTTTGAGCCAAATCCTGTTCTGCCTGTCTCCCTGTTCAGCCCCTTCTTGTCAGTGGCCTTCCAAAATCCCTCATGGTTCAGTAGTATACCACCTATACTACCTATATATACTGCTATACTACCTACCATCTTCTACTGATGGACTTGGGGCTCTGCTTTGGTAAAGGTATTGCTGAGCAGTTTGGTCTCTCTCTAAGCACCTTCTTTTTCATTTCCTTCTGTATAGAAACAGCTGTCTGCAGAAATCTCTGAAGGAGAGTTTTTGTCCTTTCAGTTTCCTTTGAGCCTAATGTAATAGTCTGTTCCTTTGTCCGGGAGCTGGACAAAATCTTGGCTTTCAACTGCAATGCAGTCCTTCGGGCAACGTTCCCATGCTCATGCCCTGAGACTCTGTATTGTACAACTCAAATGGAGAGAGAACAGTGAGAGCAGAGGGCCAGACAGCATGTGCTTCCACATACTAATTGCCAGGAAGGGGTTTCTTTTAGACTGCAAGAAGGTGAATGACAGGTGGGTCTTACCGGAGGGTGCTCAATACCTCACTGATTTTGGTATCAGAGGAAGGAGATGCAGTGGAATGCCATGACAGAAATAAGGGAAATGTCTGAGAAGTACTTTTCTGGCATGAGGGCTAACTTCACCTAATTTTAGTCAGACCAGAAAACTGGAAGTATCTAGCGTCTACTGCCACCAACTATATTAACGACCACTGATAATAGACAAGTAAATCCATTTTCCTGTTTCTGGTCAGCTTCCTCCATTCGATTGTTACAAGACGTACCTCTATTTGTACAAGAAGGAATTGAGATAGGTGGCCTGTCTTTCCTGTGCACAATACTGTAGTGATCATAGTATTACTCTTGCTATGGCAAATTATCAATGCAAAAAATACTTGAATTACTCCTGCACCAAACCATCAGTAGTTGTAAACCTACTCAACATCCTGAAACAAGATCTTTAGCATCTACAGAACAGCAACACACCCAAGAATCATACAACAAATCACTTCTGCTAGGTACACCACTATGATCGCATGAGCAAATATAAAAGTTGCCCTACTCCTATCTGAGATTATTATCCAGAGAAATTAAGTCCCTCATTTAGAGCAAAATATGAGTCAAAAATGCCTGAGTCTCAAAATATGAGTCTTAAAATACTGGAACTTCACTGTCTGCATGGGAAAAGATATCTTTTCCCTGCTCAGGTTTCATCACCACTGATGATGATGCTTTTTGGGTGGTGTGGAGAGAAGATGGCTGCAAAAGCCGGATTTGAACCTGACTTCAGTTCCTATTGCTGCAATAGCTCTGAACCTGCGCTAAGGGGATCCCTTCCCTTCATCAGTAGCTGGGACTTGGAGACACAGAGACAGAGAGAGTTGAGGTGCTGTTTTATAGGAGCCCTTTTCTGTGCTTGAGAACTCATTGCCCTATTAATTTTAATTTTTCCACCATTTCAGGCTTTTTTTGTTACATGTTTGGCCCTCGGCGGGCTGAGAGACGTGCTGACAAGTTGTAACTCCGCTCCGCTCGGGCTTTGTTCTCTGTGTGCAAGGCACCGACTCGCTTCCTCTTTGGAAATGTGACACGAGCGATAACGGTGACATGGGAAGCCGGTGCGTGGGCTCGGCACGCTCCCTGTGCTAAAGAGCCTCTCCAGCAAACTGCTGCATCGGTCAGGAAGCCAAGATGGGTATCACCGTGATAAAGCCTAGTAGCGATGATCCCCTGTTCTTCCCAAAACTCCTTTCACCCCAAGCTAGTTACTGACCTATAGGGTTTATGGCTGAAAAAGGGCTTTTCATGATCCAATCTGTCCTCCTATACACTGCAGACTCATACAGACCTGCCCTTAACCAGACTTTTATGCCACCGTGCAGTGGTTGGATCACCATGCCTAAATCCTTTTGCCTCTGCTCTGTAGGGATCCCAATACTTTTTATTTGGGCTAAAATGTGTGTCCCAGCTTGTGGTCAAGTTTTACTAAGAAGACACTAGGCAAAGCAACCACCAGCATCCTAGTCACTCTGTTTTAAAGTGTACCGTGACATGAGACTTTCTCTGGCTTTTAACTTGAATGTGTTTGGTATCACATTCAAATCAGAAAAGTTTCAGAAAAATAAAAATCAGATTTTCCCAAAAGATTACACTGCTCTTCAATATCTCAACTTTTCTGCAACTGAAAGTACTTCAGCAAAGATCGAAGTCTCTTGGGCTTCTCTGAGGCAAGGATGGACACAAAATGTAAGCTTGTCATTTTGAGATATCTGCTTTATTTATATAAAGCTTTTCCAAAACCTTTATTTATTTTTTAAAGGTGGAGGCTAGACTGGAATCGGTTTGACAACATAGTCCCTGATAATGCTGCCACTAAAAATACATCCTTGTCCTCCAGTTTCCTTCTTCGTATGGCAAGGAAACGACCCTGGCTCCCATGACTGGAAACAATCATGGCTCCCACCACCATACTGGGAGCTAATGTTGACTCCCTCAGCTATGCCAACCACTTCTCTAGGTTATTGTCTAGGTACTTTTTTAGGACATTGTCGTATGAAATATAACCCCTCATATGAAGAACAATCTCCCATTCTCTAGGCCTATTTATTTTCTCCACGAGTCAGCTTAGATTTGGTCTGCACAAACACATAATGCTTCATCCAGCCACAGCTTGTGACCTAAGTGACACAGATGGCTCTGTATCAGAGTCCTGTCCTTACTATTTTTCATTTTGTGTTATCCACAGATTTTATCAGCCAGGATATTTAATTCCACATCATTCATGACAATACCGACTATCATCAGAGCTGGTACTGATCCGTGCAGAACCCTGCTACAAATACCCTCACTCTATCACGCTTCCTCTTTGACAAACGCATTTTGAGATTTGTCCATTACCCACTACTTAATCCATTTAATAAGGACCCCTGAACGCTGTACTCAGCAGGAACTACAAGAAAGTTCCAATTCTAGAGATCCAACCTTTGTGGTTCATGATAGTTTCTGTTGATAAGGAAAACTCAATCAGACAGCTTTGCCAAGGGGAAGATAGGATCTCAAAGACACATAGCCCCTCTGCCTGCTTCCCTTGCCTCTGGATTTGTTCCTCCTCAGAGGTTGAACAGCAGTCCTTCACCTCTATTTCAACAAGGTCTGTCACACTACAACATTAAAGGAATGTTGTATTTTACTAAATAAGGACAATATTTTCTGGATATTGCCAGAAAAGCTGGGCATGATCCTTAGCTCTGTTTATTCCTCTCTCTTGGTAGTTTCTGCTTATTCCTGATTCCTGGCTCTCTGACAGACTGTCTGCTGTGCATGTGTAGGCACTACATATGCAGATGTGGTGATTTAACCACCTCAGAAAGGACCCTATTCTCCTTTATTATGCCAAGATCCTTGCCATTCTTACGTCTCTCAGACCCTGGAATGAAAGAGCCTCTACAAGATTGCCCCACCAAGGGTGTGAGACCTGCAGAGGAGGTCTCTGTTCCTCCAGACAACTGAAGGAAAACAAAGTCACAACCCTAGAGAGTGATTCATGCAAGGGGAAACATATGACTCTTTTTTTTTTAACTTTCCCCACCTCAACATCTTTTTCCTGGGAGCAGAAATGGTTGTATTCAACATACTCAGAGATTTCCCTGTACAGTGAAGCAATGTAAGGCAATAGGATTCTCAGTATTTGGTTTTCCTGAACATTTCTCTGAAATAGATACAAAGCAAACTCCCAGGTGGGATGACATTTATTTAGCATATATAACGTTAACTAAAAGTCAGGGAACATGCACTGAACTCTACCTTGACTGTTTCATTGTTTAACTATTGGCTTGCTTGAGCTCATTTCTAACCTGTGCCAGCCATCCTTGTCCCATACAGACAAACACGCACACCCTGGGCAGTATGGCTTCAAACGAGGGTGCTCCTTGGTCTTACAGTCAGGTACTCCCTCTGTCATTTCTTTCTGATTTTCATTTAGCAGTGTGCACCTTGTTAGATCAGAAGAGAAGAGATTTGAAGGACTTTCCTGATTTTGAACAAAACCGCTTTATATTCCCAGGTTTGCCCATCAATAATCCCCTCAGGAGACAGTTTGATGTGGGACACCTGGTAATGACCTTAAGTTCAAGAAAAAGGCTTTATCCCTACTTCTGCTTTTAAATTGGAGAGTGGTTCTCAGAAAATCTGTTTCCATTGCTCTATCCACAAATGAAGGACAATGATTTGGCACAAGGCTGTTTTGAAATCTAATGTTGAAAGAACATGCTATCACAGTAATAGTGCTAGAGTAATAATACTGCTCTAACATATTTGTAGGGATTGGAGCATATTCATTCAAGTATTGTCCAGGTAATAGTAGGTAGTGCTGTTACTCAGGCTTGGAGAACCTCAGGCACAATGATGTTAAAGAGAAGTCTAGCCTAGAATAGCCTGGAATAGCCTGGAAAGAGCAAAACAGAATCGTAATTCACTGCTTTGAAGTTCAAACCAGCAGAAACTGCCATTTCTTTTGGGTCTGTATTTCTCTATGGAGCTTTCAGAGCACTAGTCTCCTAGTCCTGACTCCAGAGAGGTCTGCAGAGGCCAGTTAGATTATATTAAGGCACAGACCAATTAGATTATATTAAAGCATATGATTTGGAGTGCAGTTCCCTCAGAAGATGCGTGTGCATGTCTGCGTATTTGCATATGGGTGTACGCAGGGTGTAGGCGTGATTCCCTAAATACAAGGCGAGGTGTTTGTCACAAGGAATAGACCTTAAAAGGAGTTTCTGAGATGTAAGTGAGAAATCAAAACTGGTAAGAAAAAAAAAAAATGAAGCAAAAAGGCAAACTTCCCAACAGCAACTCAAATTAAACTCAAATTGTGTGTGTAAGAAAAAGGCAGCTTTGGAAATACAGGAATAAATGACATTTGTTGTGAAACACCTCCCCCACTCCTTTCCCTAAGTGATTAGGAAATGAGTTGGACTCTGGGGGACCTCTAGCTTGGATTAAGGCAGCTGGAACATTTTCAGGTCAAGCTGCTCTTGGCAGTAGCTTCATTTCCTCTATTAAGTGCCACTGGAAAACAGTGCTTTGGTCACTGCTCTCCAATGGCAGCATCTCCACAGCAGCCTGAGGACGATCCGGGCATGTTCCCACACATGGGCAGCCCTTTTACTCTTTCTCATGCCTCAACATTGCAGCCAAAATGCCTCCCTGTTCCAGCACTTGCACACTGCCCTCTG
Source organism: Crypturellus undulatus (assembly GCA_013389825.1). Classification (NCBI taxonomy): domain Eukaryota; kingdom Metazoa; phylum Chordata; class Aves; order Tinamiformes; family Tinamidae; genus Crypturellus; species Crypturellus undulatus. The sequence continues at coordinate 89,181 of VWPW01020750.1, forward strand.
CTTAAGCAAGAGCCTGGTGTGTGATGGTCTCTCCATACCTTGGCAACCTGCTTCCCAGGGAGCAAACCTGGGGGAGGCTTTGGGAAAGAAGGAAAAACCATAAGCCCCAGGAGAACACATGTGATGCGGGACTCTGCAAGGGCTCTCCATGCCTTCATGCAGGAGCTAGACAGGCAGTGCTGGCAACATCGGGGGAATCGAGAGGGCTGAGAGGGTTGTCAATCAATGCTAATACGAGTAAGAGAGACCCAACTGAATGGCGCATTACCAAAAGTGTCGGTGCCCAGCTTGGGCAGTGAGAAAGCAGCTCAAATACACTCAATTGCAGAGAGACAGAGAGCAAAAGGGAATTTTCTTCCCACTCTTTGGCCACGTTCAGCCTCCACTGCTGAGTCCCCATTCCCATATCGCAGTGAGATCTCACCAGATGCAGGCAGGCACTAAGTGCTGCCTTGGAGGTGCTGAACAGCTGGAGGGATGGGAGCTGCTGCTGATTTACTTGCTTGCTGTTGTTTAGGTAAGCAGTGAGGTGGGGAAGGGGGGATGACTGAAGGGAGAGGGGACAGAGGAAAAAAAGGGAGAATAAAAGATAATAAGAAAGCCCCCACTGCCCTCTGCCATTGTGCTGTTCACTAGAAGGCTCCCTACAGAATTACGCTGTCGTCTTGCAGGAAAGCATGTAATAACTGAAAATACAGTGTCAAAAGGAATTTTTCAGGCTTTGACAGCTCATAAATTACAGTTCGTTGACTTCTTCCTGGGTCTAGATTTAAATTAATAGGCAGGCAGATATATATTTCTTTTTTGCTTCTTTCTCATGAGCAGTAGCAGTTGTGGAAGTGACGCAGTTTCTCACAGCTCCGTCTCCCCCTTCCCTGCCTCCCTGTCTCACAAGCAGTCAGCTCTGATGCAGATCAGCTCAACTCGCTCCCAAAACCTGGGGGTGACAGTGGTCCTCCCAACTCTGCTCTCCTCAACCCACGTACTCTAACCCCCAGCTGGGAAAACAAAGGCAAAAATATTCACTGTTTCACTGTTTCCTACAGCAAATCATATCTTTACAAAATCAGGCCCTTTCAGATGACGCATTTGGTAGAAAATAGTCATAGATAAGTAAAGGTCAGAGGTGCTCAGGTGAGTTGGTGATGGCTTTTGTATTGAAGGTGAAGGCAAGTGAAAAGAATAGGCCTGTCTTTTAAATAAATCAAAATGTGATGAGCTGAACACTGATGAACAAATGTGCATTGACCTTTTAATGAAACTGCAGGTGCTCATGTGCTAGATGGTGAGAATAAGATGCCTGTGTGGATGAACAGACGGATGGATAGATAAACAGACAGTTGCATGTAATGATAAATAAACTACTTGGGAGATCAAAGCTCCAGAATACAGTTATGTTCTTACAGGGGTTTCATTCTGCCTGTCTGAAATCCCTTCCTGACACTCACATTTCGATGCAGTGTTACCCTACGTGGTAGGTCTGCTGGGGTCAGATGAACAGCTACAAAATTTTTCTTTTCCTGCTGGCAGAAATCTGCGAGGATGGGAGTTTGAACAGCTCTTGCAATGATTTCATCACCAGGAATGACCAGCACGGCTCTGTTTGAAAGTCTACAGTTAGTTGCTGGTGCATTAAAACACTAAGATAACTCGAGTGCTAGAGAGGAGCTGCCTTCCTCTCGTATGCTGAGACACAGATCAGTTTGGGGCCGGAAAACCTGGTGCCTGTCCATGCTGTTGCTTTGCAGTTGCAAGAAGTTCGGCCTCTCAGCCTCACTCATCAGAGCAATGGCTATGAAATTCCTAGGAGGTTATGGATTTGCAACATGTAGGCAGCCAAATGTGCCAAGTGCTTTGGAGTTCTGTGGTTTGAAAAGGTCTCACGTAAACAGGCACTATTAATAGTTATTAATGGTTCCTGCTACAAGCTGCAGTCTGTAGCTGCCTAAGCAGCCTGTGTGAACACTGTGTGCTCCTCAGTTCCTTTGGAAGAGCAGCCCGGGTGCACTCATGCTTGGGGGTCTGCAGCGACTCAGCTTCCTTGTTTGCCATAGTAATAGTGGGAATGGGAGTGGAAAGCATGGAACCAGAAGGAACATGGCTCCTGGCTGCCTTTACAGAGGTGTGTGAAGGGACAAGTGTGATAGTCACACGTCTGAGCTGCTTGAAAGGTCTTTGCGCTCTAACTACAGGACGCATTACTGTTGGCAGAGGAGCCTTCATGTTGCTCGGAGAAAGCAACTGCATGTGAAGTGCTGCAGGCCGTGGATTTAGTCACCTCTCAGATCAGCGGTCCCTGTCAGATGCTGTAGCTGTGGGGCTGGATGAGCTGTCTTGGAATGAGAGCGTCTCGGGGTTTTCCTCGAGCTGAACATGGGAATGGCAAGTCAGCAGCCCCAGGTGTTTGCCCTGCAGGGAGGCCTCATGTGCAGTGATGGTGACTGACTCCACTACAGAATGGCCAATCACTGTGTCATAAGTATGATTTGACAATTTTTGGGTGCTACTTGTGTGGGCTCCAGTGCAATGACTGCAACGGTGCAGGGGAAACAGAAACTCAATTTCAGTTCATCCAGGAGGGAAATAATCTACTTAATACTTAAGGTTTCCTATCCTGCAGTTATCTTAAGTCCCAGGTTTGATCATTTAAATTGATGGGCATTTTAGGTGTGTTGGTACCTGGAACAGGGAAAGGATCAGGGAGACTTGGGAGATTTCCTACAGAAAAGAATCCTGGCAAGCATCTGCCGGAAGGATGAACTGGAGAAGAAAAGACAGGTAACATCAGGACTGCCTTCTAGAAACCAATTAGTTAGCCTTAAAGAGAAACCAATTAGCTAGGGCAGCTTAGACCTACCTGATTCTCAGCAAATACTTTCCTTGGAGCATAAGCAGGTTGATGCCATGTGCAGTAAGAAAAGGCCCATCAGTGTGCTGTGCAGAGAAATGAAATATTGTCCTCTGCAAGAATCTAGCTGCCCAGAAAAGGGTTATTAATCATTCACTTGTGGGGGAAGCTAAGTCAGTTCTACCTAGGGGGTGAAACTCTCTCTCTCATGGCTCATTGGTGCAGTATCCACATGACTGCATGTACCAGTATTTTATCAGGGCCTGTTAGAAACCTGCACATCCCCAAATGGGACTCTTTTGGCTTGGGATGTAGAGTTTGGGACTCATAATGCTAAAGTTTATCAGCTTTGACTCTTTTCATGAAAAACACAGGAACACGCTTCTCTCCAATGCATTAATCAAAGGAGAACTGAATAATGGGGATGCTATTTTCTATTATTTTTATTATGCTTTTATTAATATTATCTTATTATTATTTAAGGAAGGTGCCATTTGCATTTTAGACAACTGCACAGCAATGGACCACTATCAAACCTCAGCCTTCTCTGTATCAGCAAACTTTCATTTGGAGTTACTAGAAGTGTGCAAACGAGTTTCACATAAATAAATGAGTCCTTTGGCAGCACTTCACTAACTTGCTGAAGGCTCTTTTGCCTGTCTTCCGGACCACCACCGATCTGCAGACCTCAGTAGTGCAAAACTGCTGCCAGCTACTAGATAAAGCCACCAGAACAACTGCATTGATATCCATCCTGTGGTTTATTCTATCTTAATTTCAGCTCATACCTACTCTTTCCCGTCAGCCTTTTCTTCTGGCCCCTCACTGGGACTATCTAATCTGCTATGCCCCTACAGCCCTCTGTGCCTTACTCCGATGAATACTTACTGCAATCCCCTGCTTTATGATTTACAAAGCAGCATTTTGCAGAGGACGCAAAGGCAGAAGTGACAGAGAAATAAGGTAACCTTTCAATCCATTTATCAAAGTCCTTGAAGTTCCCATTTCAAGGAAACAATCAGAAACAGAGAGCAGAAAATCTGAATATGAAATCCAGGGCATTTTAAATAAATGGAAAGGTTAACAACCAAGTCAGCTCCATATGATGATAATAAGAAAAAATCAGTCCTGAGACCTGTTGATCCTGAATGGATCTTGTTTATTAGGAAGAACCATTTAAATGAGTTGATACGAGGAAAAATAAAACACTGAAATATAATGTTTATTCGTTTCCTGTTTCTGTTTTCTTAATTGAATGTTTTACTTTGCAGAGTGCAAATAAAAAATGGTTCTAATATTGTTTTGTAGCCAAGTGAGACCCATTTAATCATTCTCAGTAGGTCAGAGTCTACATTAGGCCATGCACTGTTGAGCTGCACCTGTATTCCCCTGGCAAACGCATCATTAGCTGGCAAAGCTCATCCTGACATTGCTGAGGACTGAGCAGCATTTCTGAACCACTCTGCCCTCACTTTGGAAATGGAAATAGTTAATGGAAAACAAGGCAAGAACCTCACAACTGGACTTGGGAGTGAAGGCTCACTGCTGCTAATTTACTGTCTCCCAGCTAAGGAGAAGTTCTTTACATGGTGCTTGTCTGGCATAATTATTTCAGGCATAGAAACATTTAAATAATGAAGGTTGGAAGGCGTGATTTCTGAACTGAGATCTCATCTATTAAGGTGTTTACAACACAAGTGTCATGATGATCTCAACTTCAAGCCCAGTGAACCAATAAGACCTTCACAGGGACTTGTTCTCCCATATCTGTGAGATTTTCCTCACTTTTGTGTAGAAAGTTTGGTGCTCTCTCTTTTTAGGAACATGAAACTGGAGCAGGACCATAGGCTCCATCTTCTATTTATGAGATGTTGAAACTAGCCATAAAGGGAGTCAGCCCACAGCTCTCCTGGAGAGGGAACTGGATAAATGCTAGGCAAGACAAAGGACAAGTAAAATTATTCTTTCCATAGGGGATTTTCAAAGCAGCCTATGGGGAATGTGGATCTGTTTCAGGAAGAGCTGAGTACCAAACTCTCAGGTTCAGCTGAAAATCTGCAGTACTATTTATTATTGTTTGCATTTAATATTGATCATAGCCTTACGGCCCGATGCCAGCTATTTTTGGCTGGTACTGATGGTGATTTTCAAGACAGCTACAGCCACTTAGAAGCACAAACTTCTCTTGTCTTTCATTTAGATATCCTGCTCCTACTTTCTCACTGGTTCTTTTGGTGACTGCCAGCATTAGCATCTTTGTGCTTGCTGGAAATGTTTGAAATGGCAATGACTGTGCTCAGCTCTCTGCAGAAGGAACTGTCATTGAGCGCACAATGACACCCAGACATTCACCACTGACTGTATTCACTTGCAATGGCCTCAGCCAAGCAGCTGAAGACTGCAAGAGTGAAAGAGCCTCAACTCCTTTCAGCCCTTTGGGTTCAGCTCCTCTGGGTCAGGACCCCAGGAGACTATGGGATAGATTACTTTGCCTTTCTGTGACTAAGAAGAGGATTGGTGTGCCCAAGGCACTCAGTCTGACATCTCTTACCATCACGAAATGTACTAATTGGGTTTTTGTGTGTGTAGTTTTTTTATTTAATGGTCCTCTAGGACACTGAACCTGCATTATGATCAGAGGCTGATGAGTTAAGGATATGGGGAATTAGGCTCAGCTGGGCATTTCTGCCAAGGGCTACAATAGCTTATTATAGTCTGTACAGTATTTGCAGCAAAATGCTTTGAAATCATAGAGCACCTTCTACGTGAGGGACAGGGAACTCTTTACCATCTAGGAGGCAGCATAGAAAAGAAAGCAGGAAGCTTTTAACCCCTGTCAGTCATCTGTCTGCTTCTCAAACCAAGGCCCAGAAAATCTCCCCCTCTAGCTGATGGGATGCCTTTGCCACGACACAGTCCTGACAGCTCCTCACTCCCCCACCACTGAACCTCTCGACTGCATGTGTTTGCTTGTGTGTGCATTTAAGTCCAGGCAGTTCAAGCAAAATCTGGCACCGCCTACTCAGCATCCCTTTGATAATCAAATGAAAAAAAAAAAAAAAAAACAGCTTGCATTAAAGTCCTACCAACCCTCTACTTCCCCAGCCTTAGTCGCAGAACAAGATATTTGCCTTGGCATGCAACCCAAAGGAGTTTTCTCTGCTAGAAACATTTCTGTGAGGACTGTCTGTTTCTGAGACTTGGGAAGAGACAAAATTCATACTGCACGAGATGAAAGCCAATAACTAATTCAGGAAAACTGGCAAGGAACTGGTTTTGGTGTTAGGCTATCTTAAAACTTCCGTCTGCTTCTTCTAGAGCACCTGTTTCTTCTGAAATGTCTGAGCCAAAACAGGCTACAAGATTCAATTTCTATATCTGCTTTATCCAATACAGTTTTAACTATTTTGCATAATGTGACCACTTACTTTTACTTCTCTACTGAGATGTTTCTGCAACCTAAATAAGTGCACATGATCTGAAAGGGCATCTGGCTTTGAGTCCTAGCCTAGCACAGGGCAAGGCAGCAGTCATCGGCATGCCAGGGAAACATAAAGCCACAAACCTCTGTTCATTATCTGGCATCAGATATGAAGAAACACAGAGTTTAGCAAGGTGTTAGTAAAGTAGGAAAAGTAGGAAGAAAGAAAGCAATGAAGAAGGAGAATGAATATGAGGAGAGAAAGAAAGTTTGAGGCCGTTCAGTCAGTGACAAGCTGCGTGATACTCTTCTGGGTCCGATAATTTGGACATAGAGAGCCAGGTCAGAGAACAACTGGTGCTTTAATCTCCTTGCTGGTCTGCTGGTCCACTTATTCAGGGTCAGGCTCTGCACAAACTGAGAGCAAGTCTGAGGAAAGGGCAGGAACTTTGGGGTCTCCCTGTATTTAGCATTCTGCTGGATATGCAGAGTGGTGTCTTTTAGCCAACCAGGAAACCTCCTTTCTTTTAAGAAAGTGAGCAATAGACGGGATATTTGAACTGTACTGATTTTCTGTGTTTTATTTCTTTTTCCTGCCTTGCATAATCACTAGGGCAGCTACCGACTGCTGCTCTGGGGTCCCTGACACTGCTCCAGGGTACCAGGAGAATAGAAGTCAGGAGAGAAGTCAGGCCTTTTGAGTGGGCCTGGAAGAGCACGGAGACAACAGTTGTGCCCCAGGGTACAAGCACTTGTTTTTATAACCCCACAGACAGGCTGAGAAAGGCGTAGGTGCTTTGAGTGGGATGATGCCTTTGGAGGACACTGCAGTAAAGGCAACAGAAACCCATGACACAGGTTTGCTCGCAAGACTTCAACTTAAAGCAAGGTAAGTCATATAAAGAATTGCCCAGAGCAGTAGTGGAGTCACCATCCCTGGTGGTGTTCAGGAAATGTCTAGACAAGGCACTTAGGGACATGGTTTAGTAGGCATGTTGGTGATGGGTTTACGTTTGGACTTGATCTTGAAGGTCTTTTCCAACCACAGTGATTCTATGATTCTAAATGAGACAACCTCAACTTTGGCACTGACTCTAATGCTGCAGGGTCCCAAGTCTACCTCAGAGGTTGGGGGCAGAGCCAAAGCAAGGCCCTTCTGTAGGTTCAGAATAAGTTCAGATGGGTTATTCACATGACTGTGTTTTACCTCTCTCTCGTCACGTGCACACGCGCGTACGCAGACCCCTGCCGTCTTGTAAATGCGCTGGAAGGGGTTGTGTGCCTCACAGCAGCATCCCGGCTTCTGCGGAGCAGATCTGGCCTGCTGAGCCGGGTGAAGGCAACGTTCCCTCTGGACATTGGCGGGTCAGAACCGATTAGCATAGCCCATCCCACCGCCCCTGCGGGCAGGATCGGGTGTAATGTAGCCAAGGTCTGATCTTGCCACGCGGTATCATCGGGGGCGACACAGCTGAGCCCCTGATGAGATGGTTGCTGACATGTGTCAGGAAGGATCATGGCATGCTTCCCTACATGCCCAGGTGGATTGTGGGAATGCCAAGGGAGGCAGGGGCCTTGTAGCATTTTGTAATATGGCATTTAAGACAAAAAGGAGTGAGCTGAGGCAGAAGGAGACAAATTAATGTGTAATGACAACTGCCTTAAGGAGCATCAGATGTCCAAGGAAAATCAAAAGAATTCTTTCCCCCAAGTCTCTGAAGTAAATTTATCCATCTCTATATATACACATACATCTGAGTGCGTATGTGCATGTAGCGGCAGATTGTCTGCTGGTGCTCAGTCATAAAGGTCCACTGAAGTCGGGGAGGTATATGAAGATCTTAAATATACATCTCCTGTTTGTGTGCAGCAAGTGTGCTTGAACACAATGACTACAAGTCCTCTGTGTATATAGGTCTATGCATAAATAAATATTCTTATCACTTTATCATATCCTGAGTACAGAAATATTTCATAGGTAATTAGAAGGAAGGGTTAGTAGGGACAAAGATCAGGAAGAAAGCTTGTGTGTATAGATGTGGCATCTATACACAGGAAGAAATGGAAGAATTGAATGATGTGACTCATAAGGCTTTAACTGCATGTAAGAAAGGGAAATTAAGGAATAGAAACTTCCACTGAATGGCTTCTTGCCAGTGAATACCTGAGCCTGGAGAATTGTCTTATAAGAAAGGGGGTGGAAATACCATAATTTGAGAACTTTAGACACAATACAGCTAAAATGCACAATTATGATATAGCTGAAACAGGCAGGGATAAGAACTGGTAAATGCATACGGGTTTCATATGATCAAGCTCTCTTATTTTTTGAAGTTGATTTACAAATATTGCGATGCTTGCAGACTGCTCAGCATTGGCTTGCTGGAACTGTTAACTTGGATGTAAAATTGCAGCATCCTCAGCATATCTACTTATAGGAAATAGCTCCAGTGTTCAGCCTCTTAATGAAACCAGACTTCTGGAGTGGGATTCAGATTGCAAGTTAAGACACCCACATTTAGGTTTCTCCAGATAAAATGGCTGTTTATATTGCCACAATCAGTGCAGACCTAGCTGTACGGTGTGGGGAGCTCAGCAAGCTATTCAGCTTACCCTATAGAGGTCACCTGCATCACTCTCTAGGCCCTATGGGCTGCACTGCCAAGATCTCCATTGCCTATAATGGGAGTGTAGATTCCTAAAGGTGGGTGTCTTAATCTGGAGCTGTGCTATCTCTCAAAGAAGCCGTCCTCTATTTCAATGTAATGCTGGTTCTCCTGCCAGAGCAAGGAGAATCATTAGGGCCTACACAGCAAAATCCAATCTCATAATACCACACTGGACATCTAAATCTGAGCCTGTCACACTCATCTTCACTCACAGTCAAAAGTGTTATTGGTGCCTCCAAAGGCTGATTCATCCTATCAATACTGCTATCTAGGAAAGGTCAGGCAAACTGTGATCTGCCCAAGTGCCTGTCTCTCTCAATTAAGTATAAAGTAAGCCTAAAAAGTACTTTAGATTTAATGGTGAATGTTCAGATGGCTAAATTTAGGAGAGATGAATCTGACCCATAGCATGTAAATTAAATACACACATAATCTTTGAGCCCTAAGTATGCCTACGGGTGTGTTCTTGCTGGTAGTCATACAGATATAATATATCATGGTTTATCTAACTAATCACAAACGACCAACACAGCAGGAGTAGCCAATATCAAATAAACACAAAGATTTTTTTTTGTGTATGTGATAAAATCTACAGGGTAAAAAATGCTCAAAATATGTGTCTTAATGACATAAAATTACTGTTCAGTGGACCTGTGATCTGCTTGCACATAGTGCACAAGGAGAACAAGTGAAACAAGTGAAAATTCACTGGGAAAAACTATTAGTTGCAAAGTATTCTACCATTAAGATAATATATAACTGTTACCTGTGAAACAACTTTCTCTGACAGAGAGTAAAAGCACTCAAAAAATGTTGTGATAGCTGGTAAGACTCTGCAGCTCTTGAGGTTTCGGGATATTTTAAAAAAGTAATATTTTGCACATAGGCAGCAGGTTTCACCTGAAGATCTCAAGGCACTTTGTAAATATATATGCGTTAATTAATCTTCCCAACAGCTCTGTGAGGTAAGCACTGTAAATATAATTATCTTGATTTTACAGATGGTGAACTCGAGACTCAGAGCACTGAAATAACTCCCCCAAGTTCATACTATGAATCAGCAATACCGGAGCGGCTGGGGTCCGCGGCTCCCCTGCCCCTGCTCTTCACCAACCCAGGTGACAAAAATCCCTTTGCTTATGCTAACATGTGGAGAAAAGAGCTGTTCTGGGGCTTCACACTTTCTTGTTGGTGAAGTATTTTTGACCCTTGGAATAGGGAGTGTAATAAATATATACACTATTATTTATTATTTACATGTTTATTAGCATCTGCATTATCCGCACCAGAAGAGCGTTATCAGTGGATGATGTTTGTTGGCAGGTCAGATCCTATCTAAAGTATATAACATGGACAATTCTGGTGATTGTTTGCTCCTTAAATGGATGCTTTCCTTAACAAACAGTTCTTAAAGCTCAGAAAGCAATCACGCTTCCTGCATATCTTTCATCTTCATTTAGTGTGACATTCGTGCTGTATTTTGTAAATAATCTGTGGTTGTCCCCACTAGGGAGAAACAGTTTGATATAATGTCAGTCTTAGCTGAAATTGAGAAAGCTGAGCTTGGCATGAAGGGGAGGGACTCTCAAGCGCCCACATCTGAAATCTTCAGCCTACTCCTACTTTAATAAAAAGTCAACCTGCCAGTACGTAAATGGCAGGGAACAAAAAGGGATGACATATGGCAAACATGAGCTGTACTCAGTGGTGATGCTCATGTGTGATGGAGGTGCTTGGGCTGTCAGAAGTTCCTCCGAAAGGACCTCCTGGAGTTCTCCTGCTCTCCTTGGAGACACCGGGTGGGGTGACGCATTTTGAAAACATTACCTTCTCTATACTAAGAAAACTAAAACACTAAGAATTTAAAGAGAGACTGCTTGGCTGTTTCTGTCTACACTGAATTCCTTCAGATCAATTTCTTCCGCTCTGCTTTGGTCTTTACATGAAGCCCCTCTCCATGTTATCTGGCTGCCTGTGTATATGATAGCCTGTGCTTTACCAGCATATCCTGATTTTGTTTTTAGTGAAGCTTAACATTTTTTTTTCTAATATTTTTTTCTGATGTCCTGTCAAATGTGTTTTTGCCTATTAGATCCCAGTGGTGCCTGTGCAGAGCTGTGGTGCTGGCTCTGGGTACCCATTTCATCCCAGCAAGATATCTCCCCTACACATTGCCCCCAAGGCCATTTCTGAAGGGGTCTGCAAGCCCCGCAGCCTCAACCCCACTCAGACCCTCAGTCCTTTTTGGGGGAAATCAGTGGGACTGTATCTGTGCCTCCCTGTCCTTCTAACCATCTAAAGACAACCAGAGGAGACACTGGGTTAGCATTTGTCCTCCTTCCATTTGTCCAACCTTCTTGGTTGCAGAAAGCAGCTGTGTAGGTGGTTAGCTCCAGGACCAGAGGCCGAAGTGGTGAGAGTCACCTGAAGCCCAGTCTGGCCTTGGGTTATGCATGATGCAGTCCTCTTGAATGCATGCCGTCCTGGGCTCTCTGTTCTTACAAAGATGCCACACTTTATTTATTTATTTATTTATTTATTTATTTATTTATTTTATTTTATTTTATTTTATTTTATTTTATTTTATTTTATTTTATTTTATTTTATTTTATTTTATTTTAATATAGGCTTAGTTTCAAATCCATCTCTCAGCTGTGCCTGCAGGGAGTTCCCAGCTGAAGCCAGTAACAGATGTGTGGGCACATCTGAAAGCAGAACGTGTCCCCGAGCTCCCTCCCGTACACCATCCCACTGGGGCATGGACTTGGGCTGCCAGGCAGCCACAGAGGCTCCCTGAGGACAGCACATGCCCTTTCTACTCACTTATCTTTCTGGAAGTATACCTAAGGGAGAGAGGAAGAGGGAAGGGAGAAAGAAAAAGCAAGAGAAGCCTCCAAACTCAGGTGAGAGAAGCTCTATCTATCTGAACCATAATGCGATTCCCTGCCATTTCTTCCCTACATTTGAAAGATGCCCTGAGGTGGGTTGCTATATTTGCATGGAATTACTTGTAAAGGGAAAATTCTGTGCATATCCTTGTTGATTGCCACATTGTAATGGGCACCTGAGGAGTCCATAAAGAAAAGCAAAGAATAAATATATATATATATATATAAAGTTAAAAAAAAATGCAAACAATAAAAGCCATATTGCATTTTCCAGGTAGCCCTGAAATAAGGATCCTGCTGAGAGAAAGCACAGGGGTAAACTTGACACACAAACACAACTCCTAACTTAGCCGTAAACCTCTGCCTTGCCTCCTATTCTAATTACCACCTTTGTTTACATGTGTATCTGCTTGTGCAGATCCTTCCAACTACTTTAGCATTGTTTCACTTTTGTGCAAATACTGATGATCTATAAAGCAGCTTGAAAACTGAACAAGGGAAAAGAAATAGAAAAAGTAAAAAAATAAGAAAAAAGAATGCTCCCAACCAAACACGACAACTATCCACCCCTTCTAAAGAGCAAAGCAATTTTCCTGCTGTGAGCTGGCAGGCTGCGCAGGGAGGAGAGGCGCAGCCTGCAATCCATGTAGCAGACCTTGTTTGCTGCATGTCAGGAAACGCTGCTTCTTGTTCGCTCGTACGTGGCAGCGATGCCACGGGACCTTCTGCAAACTGCAGCTCTTTGTCTATGGGCTCTCACTTGTGACTGGAGGTATATCAGCTCTGGAGGACTCAACCTGTTCACCTGCTTGGCACCTACTTCCCTTAGTAGCTATAGGGCTACTGCAGCTGTTCATAAAGCAGCTGCTCAGCTCCCAGAGTTTACAACTCCCCTACCAAGGTTAAACCAGACCTGGGCTGGGATCCCAGCTTTGGTAGTGACATCTTGTCGCTATCACAGCTCTGGGCAGTCTGAGCAGGATCTGGAATTCTTCTCCTCAAACTGTCATGCCAAAAGTTTATCTGCTACCTGCATTGTCCTATTTCAGACCTGACAGAACGTGGAATACTAAAAAAAAAAAAAAAAAAAAGCAATTTCAGTGCATTATTTTGTGCTTGTACAACTTGCCAGTCTCCAGGTTCATGACTAATGTCTGACTCTGTGGACAAATGGTCCTGCTCAACCAATGAAAAATGCCAGTGATACAAAACCAGCATTCAAAACATCCCTACGAATTCAGACACAATAGAGCAATCCATGGAAGAAAAATCCATTGACAACTAATACAAAGAAAGTACCTTTGGCTCAGAAAATCTCTGAGCTGCCAATTGCAGGAAGATAGGAAAGTATTCAGGGCAAGTATTGCCTTATGCTCACCTTGGTCTTGAAATTTTCCCTACACTTCATGATTGACCACTACAGAAGACAGGATGTGGGTTAGATGGACTTTTGGTCTGGCCTACTATTCTTCTTACGTTCTTATTCTATATTTGTATTTTTTGTATTTTCCAAAGGAGAGGTGAATTAACACTGTGAGCAAGTTAGTAGCCAGTTCCTATGACTGTCATTGCTCACATTTGAGCAGTAATTCAAGTAAATCCTTTTGTTTGTTTGCTTGTTTGTTTTTAAGTAGAAAAGTAAATACCTAATTCTGTGTAAACTTTTCAAAAGTGCAGGAAAAAATATCCTGTTTTACATCTGGATCTGTTTGTAGCATGTGTCTGGGAACTAGAAAGGTTGCTGAAAATTTGGAAAAGCACTTTGTTTAACATTAGGGGTCAGCATGCTACTCTGGGCTCATACAAGAGTTTTCAAATATCATTAGACAGACAGAGAGAAATTTAATAAACAGATGAACACTGCAGAGAGTTAATGCCTATTCCCCAAGTTTTCATATTTGAGATGATTTCTTTTAGACAAAGCATACACTGGATACAAAAGTGCTGCCAGCACCATGGAAATTGCCTATTTCCTCCCCATTCCACACTCCCTCCCCATCAAAAGTGATCTTGACGGTTTACAAACAGCATTTGCACAGAGGAAGGTGGTTTAGTGGAAGGCTGAGCTGCAAGATGAAGGAGCAGAGCTGCAGGCTTTTGCGCGGATGGTGGATCTGGGAACAGCACTCAAAAACTGACTTTTGAAGTCAATAACTTGGTACAGTCTTTGCCCTATAGACAATTACTAAGATAAGATGCAGTTTTACCAATTGTACATCTGTATGTCAAGCAGAACAAATGAAATCCTGGGCAGTTTCTTATAGGATACCAATCCTATTTAAAGTGCATGGTACAAATATGAGAGAGGTAATCACAGGTTAAGACAAAACTTGCCATTTTGCTCTATCCTCCCAGCTGATTTACTCTTTTTTTTTGGTCCTATTACAGAAATTTTTGTGTATGTCCCCTCAACAATAAACTTGGGCAAGCAACTGACCTAAAATTGGGGATTAACAGACTGATTCTGACTTTTCTGGATTTTATTTTTTGACTTTAAGAAACAACACACAGCTGTCTGGAAGTCCATACCATTGCTAATTTGGTATTAATTTAGACTGAGGATATTCTCCCTTGAAAGATACAACTATTAGAAGAAAAGGCTAACTTAGTTACACATCACTGATAAAGTCCATGACCTCACTGAGGAGAGATATAAGAGACAGTGAGTTAGCTTCAAAACTCCTCTTTTTTCTGACTTCAGTTGGAGAGAGATGGAGAAGGGCTGCTGGGTTAAGTGCCAGTAAAGTCACTCCAGAATTAGTGTGGGAGAAGGAAAAAGGTTCCTGTCTCAGTTTGCTCTGGCACAAGATAAAGTTTAAAAGCAATATTCTGACAGCCAGCCATCACTCCAGATCTTCATTTAATACAAACTTGGCCAACTCTATCAAAATCTTAAACTAATCAGCAGAGCTCATTCTTCTGCTGGTGTAGAGTGGCATATCTTTTTCAAAATCAACAGTGCTATAGCTATTCTTACCATGACAGAAACAGCTATGTGTGGCCCCAAAAGGGCAGAATTTAAAGAGCAAGTACATGGTCTCTTAGGTTTTGAACTTTTCTGAAGACCTAACCATTTTGTATATCTGGCGATTTGTTTCTCATAGCATTTTCTACTCCTTCTAACTAAGGGCTGCTCTGGAAAATTCTTTCTTACTTTTATTCTCCTTGTTCTTTTCTGGGGAAGGTTAGACTCCAAAATATTCCAGTGGGGACATATGGCTGGTTTTCACTCAGATGAAGGACAATTATTCCTTAGCTTATTCCAGATGAAAATATTTTTCCTTTGGGCTTCCAGTTTCCTCTCAACAGCCATTAACCGTCGCTGCATGGAAAGATGCAGGGATGGAAGGGGAGGCTGTGAAAGGCCCTTCTCCAAATCGGCTCCCCTGTGTCAGGTGTGGTCACTCACCCAGACCGGCCTTGCTGCCGTCGTGACACCAGAGCCCCTTGGGGTCCCTTCTTGACACCCTCCTCAACAAGTGGTGCTAAGGGACGGTGGGAGGGTAGGCCCTGCTGATTGACACCATCGGTTGTGAGTTGGAAATGGCGTCCCATGTGCCAAATGTTGGAACCTCACTTTAATGTTTAATTTCATGTTTAATTTTTAAAATTTGATTTGATCATTACCATAAACATTAAACAATATTTCCTGTTTAAATATGAATAGGCTGCATTATTTGATTGAAATGAGTGTTCAGATGGCTAATGTGTTTTATTACAGCCATAGAATTTTACTGTTATTTCCTCTCCAGCTGCTGCTGTTCCAGGGAACTCGAAGGGATTTGATTTTCAACAGGACAGGCTCTATCTGATAACACGGTGTGGTACACATTCTTGCCAAGAAGAGTCTTTCATGGCCTGAGGATACTGCTGTTGGTAGTTTTATAACACTGCTGAGTGGCTCTTATGGTTCAACGTCCATACAGGGACCTCTGAAAGGCTCTTCACAGCCTATCTTCCCCTCTACCTAAATCTCTCACTTGCTATTGAAATGCCATCTCCCCTCTTTGGTTATTCTGTGATAACACCTTCTATCACACTCCAATTCAATTTTTTTGGCAAGTTTTCTCCCATGATGACCCTTATAGCAGTTCCTCAAGAAGAACTACAATCTCATCTCAGGATGTTCCACGAAATTCCTCTACATCTATTCCCCTTGCTGACATACAATTTGACAACACTGAGACACTGGGTGTGCTGAAACCTTTTCTCATTGCTAATTAAACCCATCTCACCACTTCCTGTACTCTCGTACCTGCTTTTCTTCCTCTGTTTTCTTTCTTACTATCTTTAATTCATGGAAAGTCTGGACCTGGGTGTTCTTTTATTTGGTCTCTGTAGAGATGCTAGCATAGTACGGTTCCTTCACTAGCATTTCTAGGCACTGCCTTAATTAGGGTGAGGTGGGAAACAAGAATTCCATTAAGCAGAAAATGTCAAGGTCTCAGATATTATTTTTGTTCTGGACCATGACCTTTTGGTAATATTCAGGCTGACATCAACACCCTTCTCCCTAAAATGCCCAGGAGCACAACTGTTGGACAACTCAGCAGAGCAGGTGACACCCATATCAGCTGAGTATGGTTTACATGTTGGAGCACTTGCTATTCAAAAAGTCCAACCTGGACCTTAGTAACTTGCCCAATAAAAGTTTCATCAAATCCACTATTTTTGTCCCCAAAGTATGAATTGTGAAAAAATTAACATTTTTGCCTGAAAAAATATCTCCCTCAGTACTAATTATCATGTGAATAATAACCATTTAAGGAAGCAGCTTTCTAGCAGAATATTTCAATATATCTAGAAGAAATTTTGCTGGGAGAGAACTGTGGCTAATGGAACTGGAAATCAGTAAAAGCTCTTTCTAAGCCCTCTCTAAGGTGAGGATATAGTCCAGTTAACCCTTAAGAAGGATTATAATATGGAAGGGAATCATTACTGTAACATTATTCTAAAGCTCTGTCAGAAGAGATGAAATCAGCTCTTGTGCCAGGTCTTTCTAAGCATTTTACAGCTGAGAGAAAATCTCAGGTCATCAAATACATCATTTCCTGAAGCCATTCTCCATTTATTCAACATGGAGCAGAATTAGGTCCTAATGAAGGCCTCCTCTAGCTTTAGTCAGCTAAGAACCAGTACTGATTTCAAACTCTTTGTCCATACACTATGAGTGTAAGATGACACAGGTGACTTTCCATAAAGTGATTCATGCCCATCTGTGGAATGAACGAATGGGTGTCCCTTTGGAAATACCCCTCTGCTTCTTTATTGGCTGTTAAAGCATCTCAGATAACCACCTAAGAATAACACTTTCCTTTTAGAAGACAAAAACTATGACTGATGAAATCCATTCTAAGTGGTTTGCCCCAACTGCAAGAATGGGACTAGAATGCTGCTCATCTGATTTCCAGACTTGTGTCACACACACATCCCATCCAGTCTCATGCTTGCCAGCCATGAAAAGTGCACCTGTCCTGAAACAACTGTACTTTTCACTGTAAACACACCCTACTTAGCTTCTAAAAACATTATATTCTACTAATAAATAAATTATAATATACCACACAAAGACTGGCATAAAAAAAATAGAGCAGAGAGCCTCTGTAGATTTAAAGCAGGTATTTATATATGAATCTACTTACTGCTTAAACAAGATGTGTTCTATATAACATGGTGCTGTTGTTACACTGCTGAAATGGTTGCTTTACTTTGGGAGGGTGAACAAGAGCAAATCAAGGCAAGTGCTCTCCAGCAGCAAGACAGAGTGTGTAGCCCACATGATTGTGCTGTTGCTGTCTTCTAGACAGATATATACAATACGCACTTACATGGTACTCCACACTGACAAAAACAGGCCTTAATTGTATTTGATAATCAAATTTGCTGCTCCACTCAGGTACTGTGCAGCTGGCAATTCAGAATGAATATAACAAATAGGTTCAATTTTTTTTTTAGCACTCTCCTTGATTTTCTCCTAAACTCAATGCAAAATGCAGTCAGTTTATATGATCCAGGAGGCATTCCCAGAGCCAAGATGTTTATATTAATAAAATAATACTAGAAATGGGATTAAGTTAATGGAAATCAGTCCCGCTTGCATTCTGAAACTATCTTCTCTTCCATCTTACAAGTAATATTTGAAAAAAGAACCGATTTCCCACTCTCTCTCTCTCTCCTTCACCCCTCCTCTTTCTCCCTGTGACTATTACAAGGATTTTAATAGAAAGACTTTCAAATTGTAACACTCAGCAGCCCATGAGAATCAATTGTTATTTTTTTTTCAGTTGCTGGTTACCATATTATTTTGTATAATTGTTGATGTCTGTCGTCTAAATTATCTCACCCCAAAAGCGATCACACACATCGAAAAATAAGAACAGCAATAATAATAAAACAGTCTAACAACCCTTCACAACCTTGAGGGAAGGAAAACACAAAACCAGAGAGAAAATAAAAAATAAAGAGCAGCCCATCTAGCTAATCCATCTGCCCAGTAAGTGTATGTGTGTGGTGGATCAGATAGGCTTGACTGCAGGTGATGGGGATCAGGGCTCTGCACACACTCTGAAAGGGTTTTGATGATTGCAATTACTCGCCCACGCTTTGACATAGCACACAATAAAAGACTACAATTAGACAACTATTATTCCTAACTGCTGATACCAGTGATGTCCATACAAATGTAGCTCACTTTGTCATTGCATTATTCATTCTTGAGGTGCATTTGTGTATACGAGCTTGGGAGGGGAGAGGGGTGGCAGTTGCTGTTTGTATTTGCAGCACTGTATAAATTATATAGATTTATGCACACTGTCTCTGTAAATCTACATTCAAGCACACAGTTATTTACACTCTTTTTCTGCCTGCATCTCTAGAATCCAAACACGGCAGTGCTGCAGGATCCTTGGGGCAGCCTCATGTTGAGCGTTAGAACCCAGCCAGGCCACAGAGGGGCTCCTGCCAACACCCCTAGGCTTTAGAGAAGCCCAGGGTGGGCATGCAGGAGACAGGGATGTGATGTGCTGCCCTAAGCTTGTGTCAGGATCTCTACCACTTTGCACCACATTTCCCTCATGCTGCTGCGTGCCCAGCAGTGGCTTCTGGATATCTCCTTGATCAGAAGAGGTTCACTTTAACTACAGAAGATTTTAAAACTAACACAGTCATCTAGGCTCAGCAGACACAGCCCAGAACTGTTCAAAATCGCTTTAAATTGGGAGCGATGGAGTTTCACCGAGTGCGGAGCCCACTGGCCATTGCAGGCCTCTGGAGGCTTTGGCGTGTAACTAAATGTGGAGAGATATTCGGGAATCATTAATTCCTAATAACTAATATTAATAATGCTTAATAATAAGAGAAAGTAATAACTAGTAAGAATATCCAAAGTCGATTAATCTAATTTGGACTACAGCAGTCTGACTGAAATAAGAGCACCCAGACAGGGAATTAATTACGAACAGCTATTCCATGTTAAAATGCATACTATACCTTAATCTGAATGAACATCTCTGTGTAGAAAGCCCTTTTGATTTATTTTATCCTCCAGTAAAGGGAATTCTAGTCAAATGTTGCCAAAAGGAGTTAAATCACCAGTGGGACATGGGCTCTGCGCTCTGCGTGGGCGCAGAGCTGCGGGGTACGCGGAGCCTGGGTTAGCCCCTGCTCTTACCTTAAATGTGTGTGCAGCAGCCCTCGCTGCACATCCCAGATGTTCACATGGGCAATATATTATTAGATTTATACAGCCAAATGTAGGTAATGTGAAGTCTGGAGGCAAAAGGAACTTTGTCACTGTTTTACAATCATGTTTTTAATTGATTTACTACTGGATCGTCGGGGTGAAAACTCTGCTGTACCTCTGCCACACACAAACACCTTCTGCCAGTAAACATTCATTCATGAACATTTTTGAACTGCATCGCAAATTCCTTCCAAGGAATTGAGTCACAATGAAATGAAATGCAAGTGTGCCCATTAATGATAAAATCAAATCATAAGGCACAAAATAACACAAAACAAGGGTAATAAACCTCTCCAGGGAATTGCATCATTGTTAACGTAGCAAGTAATCAATAGACCGCTGTTTGAACGTGTTGCTTGTTGCATGACTGCTTAGATGGAGACAGAATAACTGCAGCAGCCTGAAAAATGATGTATCCTGAAAGAAGCTGCTCTGTAAGAATTGCTTGGGGAACACAAGATCTAGGAGATTTGGGAGGTCTCTTGCTGATGCCCCTTCCACATATTTGCTTTCCTTGCCAAGACACCACACCTACCCAAGACACACACATCCACCCTAACTCCAAATCCCAAATTGTAATTTACTGGCTGCAAATTGCACTTTGGATCCCAAGCGCAAAGGAGACCCGGAGCCTGGGATCTCTGGGAAATACACTGATTGCCTGTTCATATTGACATCTGTGCTTGCACTGCTTCTAAGCCTCATCCTGCCTAGCTGAGGTGCATCCAAGGAAAGGACAGAGAAGGGGAATGCCAAGGGCCATGGCCAGAGGTGGAACAAGGTATTGCAGCAGCTCATGCTGCTCCCACAGCTGATGATCCTTGTTAGGGATAGGGTCTCTCCTGTCATGGGAAGAGAAGGGAGAAAAAAAGAACCTCCTGCTGCCTCAAGTTTCATCTCCCCAGGAGGTTCCAGCTCCAGACATCCCTGCGCCCTGACACGGCGGTGACAGCCCTGCTGCAGGGCAGGTCAGCACTTGGCAGGGCGTGCAGGGGATCTGCAGGGACATTTTCACAGCAGGACAGGATGGCAATAGGGCACGGACCTGCTTTGCCAAAGCACATAGTGCTCCATACAGCTGCACACCACAACCCTGGTCCCGCTTCCTTGGCTGGGTTGTTTTTCAGTGACACTTTGCTGCTTGCGGTGCTAGGAGCAGAGCTCTGTAAAATATCTGTCTATCCCTCTAAAAGGTAATGCACCATGTTTTTAGTGCCAGTGTTTAACTGCATGTGAAACACCAGCTGCGAGCATCTCTTCTGCGAGAAGAAAACTTTCGAGATAGCACTTCAGAATGGAGCTTTTCCTGGGTGGAAATTCATGATCCAAGGGCTCAACCTTGAGCCCCATCCTGGTTGGGATTCATATCTGGAAGCTACATGGGCATCCATTCCCTCAACTAACCATCTGGGGCAGATGTTTCCCTATTTCTCTGAGAGCAGAGGAGTTCTTCTGACTTTCCTAGCATGGGAGGCTCTCCCATCCTGGCATCCAGGATCCAGGAATCCAGGATCAAGGAATGGAGAAGGAAAGGAGAGAATCAACAATCATCATTACAGACTGGAGCAGCTTCTCAACACCTCAGACTGGGTCTCAGAACTGGAGATTAAGGTCCCTATTCAGCCAGGTACTTAAGCCAGGTGTGTTAGTCTTAAATACAAAAGCAGCTCCATTGGCTTCGATGAGACAGCACAGGATTTAAGCTATGCATGTGTTTAAGCACCTGGCATAGGATCTTTACTCTCCAATGCACTTCTCACTCCCCTGGGCTTAATTTCAACTACTTCCACTTTATAGTCTGTGGCCTCTGCTGTAAATTCAGAGAGCCAGGGAACTGATTTTTTAAAAAATACTTTCTGCTTGAAATATTGCAAGTAAAGAGCAGATGAGAATATATATCAGTTAAATGCTTTTTTAAAGACGTATATGACATGACACGACACACTGGATTCTAAAATTAAGTACAGTAGCAACGAACCCCCAGATGGAATTTCCTAAAATATGACTTTCCTCCTCTGAAACCACTTTTAATTTTAAGTGCTGACTTTCTTGACCCAGAATAAAGTTACAGGCAATGTTTACTAGCCAGCATGGAAGGGAATTGCTCCCTTATTGCATTCCAAGCGTGCAAGCCACTGAAAATCAATATAACTAAGTAGGAAAGAAAGAATAAGAACATGCCCACTCATCTCCCCCCTCAGCACACACAGGCAGACACATCCATAGACCTGTCTCTCTCCTCCCCACCGTGACAGGTAATGGCCCTCTCTAACCTTACAGGCTGGCAGTGAAGAAAGATGAAGTTTGTCACATTGGTCCTGAGCAGCAAGTCGTACGGCTAGGTCACCCCCAATTTTTAGCTAGTCAGTCAAGGCTACCTTTCCATGGGCAGTGCACAGCTGCCATTCCCCAACAAATAGTGAAATGATGAATCTGTGTCGCAGTGGAGGACACCACCTAAGCTCCTCGTATCCCCTTCACTTCAGCAAAATGATGGGAGGTGACAGGGACAGGAGATGGGGTGGACATGAGGCTGGAACCCAGACCAGGGCTCCTTGTGGTTGCAGCACGGCCAATCTCCGGACATTTCAGAGACACAGGGAGTCGCAAAGAGGTAGAAGGCCGTGTTTGAAAACAGCTATTCCAGGGCAGGGGGCTAGTCCTCTACGTGACCCATGCTAACGGAAGCTGTGCTCTTTTATCACAGGTTTGGTTTGTGAGAGGGGGTCAGAAAGTGCTTTTTGGTCCATAGTGGCAAAGCAGGACAGGTGTTTTGTGAGACTGGCTTAAACCAGAGTTATCTGCAATCACTGGGAGCTGGTCTCGAGAGCTCAAGTGCCCCTTCCTTGAGCCGTGTCCTGTGATAATTCAGATTTTTCAGTGTTAAAATTGACTGCTGAGAGAGGACTAGCAAACAGCAAGACCACCTTGAGAGCAGGATGATGGCACATATGCTTTTGCCCTTAGCCCTCAACAAGTTTCTTCCATGGCTTCAGTATTTGTTATCGTGATTGCTCCTTTGGGGTAGTGACTGTGTGAAGGAAATGCTTATCTTAGTCAGGGCTGGGAAATGCAAGTAAGTGGCTCTGCCATCTCAGACTTTCTTTTTCTCCTGGTAATGAAGACCAAGGAGAAGAAAAATGCAGAAGCTAATCTTACAGTGCGAGGTAAAGCCTGATCTAAAATGAATGTCCTTAAAATATGTCCCAGGATGTATCTCTAAACGACCCAGTCTCTGACAGTCATCCACAGGCAGAGCTTTTACTGCAGCCTGACAACTTCATCGCCTCCCTCTCTCGCTCCTGCTCTCTCAGTCCTCCTTTGGTGCGTGGGGTATTCACGGCAATGGCTTGTGCCAATGTTAATGGGAATAGCACTTGGAGCCGGCTGGAGGGAATCAAGGGCTCTGTCTTCCCAGGCCATCACTACTTTGTGAGCTCTGGCTCTCACCTTTAATGTGGAGTCAGCTTTCTTGGCACATGGTGGACTCACCCTGTGGGATGCTTTGCTGACTTTTCTCTTCACCTTGACTCAGACATGCACATAGAAATAGCAGCTGTGGACTCCTATGGCTTCAGACCCTGCCCTGTTTCAATTAGAGACACACAGGCTTGCAGAGGAGGCTTTCAAGGAGGATTTGTGGGTCTCCTTTGGAGTTTTAACATATAAAAAAGAGCCTTGTGCTGAGCTGCCTGTTTGTCCTGAGCACCTTCAAGCACGCGGCACGTAGTCAGCACTTCTTCCATCTCCCTCCTCTGAAGAGGGAGCAGAGAGTGGGCTTGAAGTATCTTATTACCCCTTAGAGCAGGTGCCTGGTGTGGATCAGGGCTGAAGGTGATTCGCTTCCCCCCATTCCATGTCCCATGCTACGGAGGAAAGGGAAGTGGCTGGTAGGGCGATATGCAAGGCCTGACAGCTGAGCATCCCTTGCAAGACCTGCATATGGCAGGGAATGTCTTTGTGTCTGCAAAGGGCTCCCAGAAGCCTCTGGCACAAATGGAGAAGCCCCCAGAAAAGCACTTGTAAGTGCAAAGAATTGTACAGAGATGCCCTTGTTTCTAAAGCCAAGGACTTCTCCCTTCCCTACTCCTCCATCTCCCTCAGTAGGCTGAGAGAGAATAACATAACACATCACCTACCTCTATAGGCACCAGCCTCTCTCAGGAGAGAGGAAGATGAGGAGATTTTGGCTACGGTGATCAGGAACTACGTGAACTCTTAGAAAGCATTAAACAGTAGAGATAATGAGCTGTGCAAGCTTAGTTTTGTTCTGTTTTTAAAATATTTGCATGAAGCTGAAATTGTCCTAAAAAATTTCAGAACTTGCATCTTCCCTGAGATACCTGAGACTCGGCCCTTGCAGAGGGCCACATGCTCTGCAGCCAGTCCAAGGAGTGAATGTGCCTGCAAGAGTAGCTCAGAAGCCCATCAGGATTTTCACAGAAATTTCATGCTGTTTGAGGCCTTGCCATCTGCTGTCATGTGCGCAACTGAGATTTTTTTTCCTCTTTTTTTGCTCAATAAATCCCTAGTTTCTAGACCTCAAGAGGATATAAAAGTTTGAAAGTGACCCAAGTTCAAGCTAAAGACTCAGCAGGAGACAAATAAAAGGAATTTCAAATCTATTATTAAATAAGTAAAATTTCATGACATCTTTAGGTCTGACTTACGTCTTCTGAGTCCTTGAAGTTGCTAATAAACACTAAGAAAATGCCTGAAACTTTTATCCTCAGCTCTGGGGAAGGATCTGTTTTGCCTGATAATACTTGGGAAAAATATTCAGTAATGCACTCGTCTACATTTCTGCTTTGGAAAATTCTCTGAATTTAAACATTTGGACAACCCTGAATATGTAATGGAGTGAGACTTGGATGCTCATATAGTTTTTCAGATCGCTAACCAGTAAGAAGTCAGTTAGAAAGAGATCACTGAAGAAACCTTGTAGTGGAACGAGACAGTAGCTTTCCCCCAATTTTCTATATTCTTATTTCAACAGTTGACCACTGATTAAAATATAATTCTTCCTCATGGTCTTTAGCACTGTCCTACAGAAGACTTGAAATCCACATTTTCAAAAGGCACCAATGAAATCCATGATCATATACATCCCAGACCAAAAGACATTCAAAATATAGCTACTAGTCAGAATTTGCCCCCTCCAGGGCAGGATAAATTTAACTAAGCAGTCCTCTCACCTAAATCTCAGTACAGACCAATACCCGTTTCACTAGAGATATCATAAGGACCATGTTGTAAAATAATTACGGTCAAGTACAAACTCTGAAAGTCCATGAAATGACTTTCAGAGATTGTTGAAGTATTTTGCACATATTTATTAAACTTTAAATTCCCTGACTTAAATCAGAATAGTAAAACTACTTCAAAACTAACTTTGAAGTTAGTCCGCTTTGAGCAGGGGACTGGGCTTCATGATCTCCAGAGGTCCCTTCCCACAAAAAATTACAAGTTTTCCTGCAAATGGTGCAAAACTATTGTAACGTACCCAGTTAGGTCAAGAGCCAGAAAGAGAAACTGAACATTTCTCAACACCCACCATGTTATCCTCGGCGCTAGAGCCTGACTGCACTAGCCCTGGCTCACAGTTCTCAGTCCCCATCGTTTAGACACAAGTTGATGCCCCTAACACGAGCCTGGGGACACGAGCTGTCTCTCTGCTGAACAATTGCATTACTTGCAGAGGAAGTAAAAGCGTGAAGTGTCTGAAGGTCTCTCTGTGTCGGAGCAGATCTGCATGACCAGTTCTGTTAGCAATCACGCATCTCCGGCACGCCTGGATAGTTAGACGCTCTTCAAAGATTTGCAGTGGGCAGTTTTAGCCATGCATCTTTTCATCTTTTATGGTTACACTCCTTATGTCGGAACCATTAGCTATATCTCTAAACTCCCTTTCAATCTTGTTTTACAGTGCCTGTTCAGTACATTGAGGTACCTTTTATGGTTGAGATGACACTTTCATTATAAGCCACTGTTTTCAGTGGTTTATAACTTTCCCCCAAAATTACCTTTGGGGGCTGAAATTTTCTCACGCTTTCTTATTCACAGGCCACTAGTGAATTTACTCAGAAAGTTGGAAGATAATCTTATCAGCTATTTTAAAGTTATCATAACTTAGGGGGAAAGAAACAAACAGTCCCTTTCCCCCTAATTTTTGCCATTAAAAAGAAAAGGCAGGCCTGTATTTCAGTCACATGTAATGCAAAAAAACAGGCAGCATGCAGACTCTGCAACTGCTTATTGTGACTGAATTTGGGCAAGGAAGAAAATAAAATTACACATGATGAGAAATTGTAAACCACTCAGATGATACACTGGAAGCCTAATAGTAAGAGATGGAAAATGTATTTATGGCTGTTGGAGGTTGAAGGATCTTTGTTGCTAGCTTCAGCACTTTGAGTTTCATGAGCTTTGTGCAGGGGGCCCTTAATATAGCATCAATAAATGCCTTTTGAATTCATAAGCCAAACAGTCATAGCCACTCAGTAAATATATAGGCAAATACAACTATTTATTAACTATTCTAAAGGTAGCTGTTCACTTTTCAGTACATGTGCTTTCCAGCTGGTCTCTGATAATGGTTGTTGATGCCAATTATTTGCAGAGTTTATTTTGTCTGACTGGTTACAAGAACAGTGGTCATAGTTGGGGCAGATGCTGTTTCCAATCGCATTTTCTTTCCTTTTCAGGGAAAGAAAATGCATATTGACTTGTTTTCTTCTCAGTGCTTAAACCTTCTCTTTAGACATATTTGCTTGTTTGTATGATAGGGGCTTTCATGCGAAGACCCGAACACTGTCAGGGACAGAGATGCTGGGTGAGATGGACAACTGCTTTGATGTAAAGTGAATTAATCTTCATAACAAATAGATATTGCTATGGACACTGCAGGGTTCTTTTAGACATATATCAAGAGGAAAATAAATATGGAGACAGATTCAGTTTATATTAATCTCCCTGGATCTGCTCCAGTGCTGGCTCCAGTCAATGGGATCCTTTTCGTTAGCTTTAATGGCTTTCCCATCAGGCTCGAGGGTCTGATTTTAAGTTCAATGACCCAGTTGTTCATGATGAGGTTTTAGCAATTTCAGTGTAACTAGAATTGCCAAATAGTTTTAGATATAAATGGTTCAATTCCCATAAATTTTACAAAAGCAGCTCCACCTACAGGATCTCCCAGATTAGCGAGAGTTAAGCAACTCCTTGAAAAAGTGCTTTGAATGTTCACTTGAGCTTTTTGAATTTGCTTTAACCTTCTCTTAGGATTCCCTTGTGCATTTTAACCTGTGCAGGAATGTCTTAACCAGCATATCCTTCAGAGTTGCGATAGTATTTCTCTAATAAAACTATATCCATAAATCACTGCTTTGAGTCTAATATTCCAATTCAGGGAACTTCTTTTAACTATATCGCTTTTGAACAAAGTACTTAACCACCTTATTTAAACTTTCAATGCAAGGAAACCTGAGCAAACACATGCACTTGAATACCTTGCTAGGCAGGGCGGAATGGATGGTCCCAGTAGCCTGGCCCAAACTGAATGAAGAAAAATCCTTCCGCTCGCATCACAGGTCATAAATTAGATGACAGTTTCCCTTTAAAAGGCAAGTTACTTCATCCTGCAGTATGATATGCTGTATTTAACATTTCATTTTAAGCTGCTTTGAGCTCAAATGAATATAAATACCCAGTGGTCATTCTCTCTATTAAACTGGCACTACACAAAGGACTAATAATCTGGTTGTCTTGTTGTTCAGTCTAATTATAGCAGCAAGTGTGAGGAATCCCATGTGCCTCCTAACTTTGGATGAAAACAATTAGTCTGCAGGTTTCCTTTTTTGGTTTTTATTATTATCATTGTTGCAATTAATAAACTTCATCTTCCCACTGCCATGGTCTACACAAGTACGCATTACAAAACCAGGGGAACAAAGGAAAAAGAGAAAATTTGTTTTTTTTCCTTTTTTTTTTGGTGGACAAAATTTGTTTTGTATATCAGGGCAGAAAGCTAAAAGGCTGGATCCTAGAAAAGGATATTAGAACAAAATGCTCAAAAATGTTTTTGGTAATGGAGGTTGCTGTCAACATTTCTCAAGAACAGGCCAAGCACAAACCTTGAAGAGGGGCCCTAGGGAGTGATTTATAGTACAGACTGATACAGTAAATGTAATTTGTTTTAATTAAGGCGATGGGTTATTGCATAATTCACATTGCGCTGGCTGAAATGACCGCACCAGGCAGTTTTGGAGAATTACAAGTCCTTCTCATAAATTCCATAAACTATAATGCAGCAAATGTTGCTGGAAATAGAGTTCCATCACAGAGCAGAAATGCAACATCCTTACATCTCGCAAGTTTACATTAAAACTAACTATGCAGTGCGTCTTCTCCTCTTAGCTCCAGTATAATATGATGTACAGTTTTTCACTCCATTGCTCTAATCCACTTAAGAAACCTGTAAATGTGATCAGCATCAAAAACAGGAGGTCAAATCCTCAAGCAACAATAAACAGCCTGGTGCAAAGGAGAGGAGCATCCGCGATCCCACCCACCCGAGTACGGTCCCTCTGCTTGAACAGGTTTTTACATGGATGTACCTCATCCAAAAGGCACCCTAAATGGTGTAATTTTGAAAAGTGATTGCTGTTTTTTGTTTGGGAGCGGGGAGCAGTACAACCTGAGCTGCCTGCGCAGTCAGAATGAGTGTACCAAGCTGATTCACTCCATCTTTTTGTCATTTCAGGTTTAATCGCTTTCAGAAAAACATTGTTATTAACGGAATTTAAAAGTGAGTCATGAAGCTTTGAAAAAGAAATACAGTTGAACAGAATTACAGTGCCTGTGTCAGCCTAACACTGGCATTGACAAACTTTTTCAGAGATACTTTTGCAGTGTTTACACTATTTTAATGTCATTTTATACCCATAAGAGGAATAACAGTCTGTACAGTATTTGTATAGTAAAGTATACATATATATAGTATAGAGTGTAGTGTGTAGTATATATTTATAGTATTAAAGGAGCTAGTAAGGAACTAGCAATCTGTAAAGAAGAAGGTGCTATTTCAGCCCTTCAAATAGGTCATTCAGTGCACTTGAGTTAGTCCAGTCCTTCCAAAATTCCAAAAATAATATATGTGAGAAAAAACAACAGCAGCCAACATCTTAATATGCTAGTAAAACAGTTAAAGAAAGAAAAGAAGGAAGAAAAGCTGAGAGAAAAGATCTTGGATCAGCATTGAAATTCATGATTAACCATAACCATTCTATATATTTCTTCAGTTAAACAATGATAAGCCAAATTATCGTAAGCATTACCCCACCCTGTGTGGCATCCAGCTCACTTAACACTAGCTACCTAGGGCTTACATGTCTGTTCTCAGCCTGTTGTATACAGGGCTCTGTATACAGGCAATAGATACAGGTTTTCAGAAGGCTGTTTAAATTTGAGGACCAGGGTTTTAAAATGGGCAGGATGAACCATGCGAGCTAGCCGACACAAAAGTGAATTTGGGTATGACCTTCTTGTGCAAAGATGCAAAGCATAGCTAATGTTGTAGGAAAGATGCTTTACTAAGGTAGGTCACTGTGGCAACCTGCTGTGAGTGCTTTAAAATCCGACATCTTTGAATGCATGGATGCAGGTGTCAACAGAAAAGCCCTCAGTGTCTCCAGTGAACTTGGGTTGATCCCTGGACTGCGGTGGGTCTTGAGCTACTGCCAACCAGCAGCGCTCCTGCTCCACAGCTACTGCATGGGGTCAGTGGTGGCAGCAAACGGCAAGGTAAGTGGTGGGCCCTTGTTTTTTGTGAAACAAGCCCACAGAACTTGTGGAAGCTGGAATTTCTGCCTGTTGTCGACATGCAGCTGCATGGGTGGCCCAGCACTATCTGCCAGGGGTGCTCCATGGGCACACTCATTTAGGTACCATCCAACTAGAAAGGAAGGCAACTGATGCTAAGGTGGTAGCTGGGCTCTCCCCATTCTCTCCTGCTCTTCTCTCTGATGTTGCACCATTTCCAAGTTTGTCTCCTTCCTTTTGGAGCATCGCTAATACACAGCAGCATTGAGGAGCCGCTTTCGAGCAAAGCTCCTCACTGCATTATACATGAATTTGGGAACAAGAGGAGTCTGTTCTGAATTCCATTTAGCCCTGTGAACTTTCGCAGGTGAGTTTCGGGCCTATTTGGCTGGCTAAAGCTGAAGTTTGAATTATTGAAACAACAGGGGGGCGCTTTGGATCTCTTCTGCCAGAATGGCTGAGGGAGACAGCATTTTATTTTCAGCCTTATTAAAACTTCTCTATAGAGAGGAAGTCGATCTTTTCAATTGCTCTTAATCTCCAGAGAAATCTCCCACTGATCCCTAAAATGCCAAACCTGCAGTCCTGGAGCAGTTTTTAACTTGCTGCACTGGAATGGTTCTAATGTTTCAAATACTGCTTAAATGCAGCTCCTTTTGCCGATTACTGTCCATGGCTGGATCCTGGCAAAGCCTACACTGCTAATTTGCACAATATTTGTAGTCCACCGACTTGGGAGATCAATACACGCGAAGTGCTAAAGCACTGGATCCTGAGCTCCTGGATGTTTGATAGGAATGCTGAGATACAAACACAAATTCAACTAATTTGACCCTTGGAAATAGAATCAATCTCACCTAACTCTGGGGATGGATTTGGCTCCATCCTGTGCACATCGACTCTGGACAAGAATCTTTGCTTTTGTGCAGTCACCTCCATTTTTTCGACAAAGAGATTAGCAGCATGTCCTACAGCAGGTGTCCTGAGGGTCCAAACTGCTGTCTGGACAGGACCCTGGTGAAGGATCCTGGAAGGGGCAGAAAGAGAAGCAGCGCTCCTGGGAGAGGCTATGAGGGGCTGGATACCGTGAGAAAACTTCCAGTGCTTTGGAAAGGATTTCTTTCCTGTTCCTGAGCCAGCAAGCAGGACTCGGGACTCAGGCAGAGGCTCTGTTGGGATAAGATGTTTTGCCTGAGGGGATGGAAGTGGGTGGCAGAAAAGAAGCAGGGAGAGCTGTCAGCAACTGAATGAAAATGAGTTTTGTGAGGACAAAAGACAACATCCCATCCAATAATCTGAAGGCATCAGCTGAGTCTTACCTGCACTTTTAATGTTGACTGTTTAAAGATGATGAGAATGAGATTAACAACCTTTGTTTTCAGATTTTAGCTGCCTGCATTCCCTGGCCTGGGGTGATTCTTTATCTCAATTGCCAGCTTTGCATGTCATTCAGTTCAACTTAATCGCAAGGATCCACAAATCAAGCGATTTCAGGCTGGGGGCTCTGCCTTACAAAGCCTTTGCACCTCAGCAAATAGGATTTTCTTGCACTTCCTCATGGACTTAACAAAGACACTTGCTCTCAGTTTACAGAAATTACATAGTGCAATTTGGGCATTTCACAGTGCTGTTTGTATGAGGATCCTTTGAAGTCAGAGGGCTCCGGTGGCCTATATGAATGAGTAGGGATTAGTACTGCAAATACAAGTTGCATCCGGGTTGGAAAGCTCATAATTTAATGACCAAGCAGCTAAACCAGTTTCTGAGTCAAGATCCTCAGCTGGATTGAATGAATAGAAATCTAAGTTAAATCTAATCAAAGTTAAAGATGCCATGTTGAATTATACCAACAGAAAATTATCTTAATATTTATTACACTGGGTTACTGGGAAGCATTCATGCGGCATGGCTGCTACCTACATAAACTCAGATCTTCTCCAGGCTACATATTCAGTACTCTCCAGCGCTCATGGCTCAACAGAAGACTCAAATGTGAAAGAAATCTGGATCTGAGAACACTGGACAGTTGGACTAGATTGCTTTTCGGTAGTCATCATAAAATAGGAGCCATCTAATAAGATATGTAAATTCAAGGATATATGGAACACCATTGGCTGAGAGCTTGCATGCTTTTCTGACAGTTGCTACATTCAAAGAAGAAGAGGACTTTTTGTGAAAATATAAATTATGCAGGATTTTGGATCAAGGAACACTGACTTGGCTTGGCTTGGCTAAAAATACTGCCCTTCTTGGAGAAGTCAAAATGTTTGATCTTGTGTCAAAGTGCAATAGTTGGTGAATTTTTGTTTCAAAGTAGTATTTAAATTTTCATTTAAAACTTGACCTAATTTCTAAAAGGGCAAAAAATAGGTTAAATAGCCACCACATTAAAAGCAAATGTATATTTCATGCACAAAAATACATTTTGGGTTGACAAAAAAATGTATCATTCCAGAGAACACTCTCTATTGTTAAGGGGATTCGTAACGTTTTAGCAGAAATAAGCAGAAAGATGTAAACCACAAAGACTTCTAGGCCTTCTGATCCAGCATTATTACATATCCAGCAGAGATCAATGCCTCAAAGAAAAGTGTAAAATCCCCTGAAATACACCATTAAAGACTACACATTTTATAACAATTAGTATGTCTGAAGTTCCACTTCTTCTCCTTGTTATTAGCTCTATCTATCTGAAGTGACGTTCCCTGCACTGGCTGCTGGGAATCACTTGAATTTGTGCAGAATTGTGCTGAAGGAAAGCCCAGAAGACGTCTATATCCCAAGAGGTGTAGGTCGCTTGGCTATCTAACTGGTGGGTGGCCTATTTTTCTTTCAAGATTAACCTCTCTTGACTAAAACCTCAGCTACTTCTGGGGAAGTTGTGGCAGCACCTTCCACTAATGATAACCAAAGGAACAGGGCAGGAACAAAGTGTGATCTTGTAGCCAGTCAGCGCGGCCGCATGATGCCGGAGCGGTGTGCAGACAGGCATTATGGACCCTTCAAAGCAGCATTTGGCTCTGGAAAAGGTGTTAGCTATCCCATCCTTCCCCAAAGTGCTCTGTTATCTAGAATGGCCACACGCTTATGCTTATGGGCTCTGGGCTGTGCCAGGGAATTAGGCACTGAGCTGCTTCACTGCAGCTCTGAAAAATGCTTTCTACGAAGTTGGAAGCTTCAGTGTGTGCGATCATCTGAGATCAAAAAGACAGAAGATGGGTCTGCGGGTGCTTGCTTTCATGGAGAGTCCTGGCTTTTTTATCAGATTTGTCTCTCTTTGATTATGTAAGCAACAGCTCATCCAAACAGGTACTGCATGATGTAAATGAATGAAGGGGTGATTTAGGAAACTTCTACCATGCTTAGGAAGCCTAGGATGTCCGAACGTCACTGCTCCAGCCCCAGCATCTCTCACAGATACTAGTTTGGGGATGAAACAGTAGATCTGCCCTTCCTCACATGGATGAACTGAAAACTTTAAAAAAACAAACACCCCAGATCCTTACAGAAGAACTTGTTTGGCAGGATAAGCTGGACTCTCCTGGGACTCCTTTCCCTAGGACCTGGCTCTGCATATACACAAGAGAAATAATCTCGCCTCAGGCTGATTAACCTTTAAAACAGAAGCAGGCATGGGGAACAGACAGGGAACACTTGCAACAGCCTTAGTTCTGAACACCTGGGGAGTCCTGCGTTCCCTGGGAGAAGGATGTCAATCCTTCTCTCCCCCTTTTTCCTTGCCAACTGATAATTTACCTCCCAGTGCAATAAACGGTCATGCAGTCACCTTTCATAACTGATCGAGTCTGCAAGCTCCATCTTCCAGCTGCTGAAGCAAAAACAGAAGCTCTGCTAGACAATATCCGAGGCTATTTGGGACTGCTCGTCCTGAACTCAATCCCCCTTCTCTAAGCACACAGATGCTCTCATGGGCACTACAGGAGAAGCCACTGGTAGCTGTATCAAACCATCTAGCAGAAAAGACACATCCTGCTTTTTGTGCCAAAGAGCAGTCAATCATGCAGCTTCACTGCAGATGTGAACCTGAACCGTGTTTGCTTTCCCACGTAAGTTTTAGGAAAAGGATAAGTGCAACATGATACAAGCTGCGAACACTCAGAGCTGCTCATACACACACCCTGCATGCAAAGATAGCTGCACATACACACACGTGCATGTGTCCATCCTGCCCAAGCTGGTGGCAAAGAGCTTTTCCCAAAGACTTTGCATACCTCCTGGTGAGAAACTCATTTTGTCTTTAAGAGAAGTTGCTTTTCTTTTGCAAGTAGGGGCTATTCGTTTAAGCTGTTTTTTGAGGTGTCAAAAATAAAAATGAGAAGAGACGTCAATCGGGGCCCAGGGGGACAGGTTGGGGGAGACAGAGAGCCTGAAAAATGCTTCCAGTGCAGGCGGCTTGTTTAAGCACAGAGCGTGTGGCAGCCAGCTGGATCTTAGGAGAGAAAGATGAATTTCTACCCATTTAAACATGAATAAGGTGAGATGAAGGGAGGGGGAAAATCCATGAAGGTGAAGAGGCCTTTTTTTTCCCCTTACCAGGTTGTGATGGATCATTTCAGCTTAAAGTATTGAGTTTCCCAGTGAAGAAAATATCTACAGTGATTTTGATAAATAAATGCTTAGACCTTGCAGTTGCCACTTTGATGTTGGAGAGAAAGTTTATACTTTACAGTGATTTTTTTGAAAGTGGCTGCAAAGGAGCAAGGCTGGGACAGTCCTTCAGCCTCTTCTGAACTAAAAAACTGGAACTTACTCACAGACATAATTTTCCACTGTTTTCTTCACTACACAGTAATAAACGGAAGACTGACAGAGCTCTGAACATTTATAGAATCATGAAATCACAGAATCATAATGGTTGGAAAAGATCTTTAAGATCATCAAGTCCATCTGTAAACCCATCACTATCATATTAGTGGAGGCAAACATACAGATCCAGACTTCAGGATTCATGCAAGAGCTCCCCATGGTACCACTCTGGTGTTATGCAGGTTAATGTAATCCCAAAGATCTTTCCTTATTTCAGCCCCTTCCCCTGACGAGCTTCTTCACCCTCCACAAATTCTGCTGCTTCTGCAGTAGTGCATCTGGGGGATGCACTGAACAGTATCCCACATCTGTATGGTTTTGCAGAGAGGATAAAGGAATATATTAAATCCCATTGCATCAACATTTGTAAAAAGAGAAATTTTGCTATACTCGAAGCTGGAGTATAGTGCTCATCACCTCTATATGTGAAAAGAGAAGCCCGTGAGCTGCCACGTGTGAGTTCTGGTTTACACCCCACCAAGTTTCTCAGCACAGCTCTGTAGAAATGGGCCAGGGAAGTGGTGAACAGTCATTCACCAAATCTGATTTCTACAGCAGCAGCATTTTCTTCCCCTGGAGTGCTCTCAGCCCTGCCTTGACCAGATTTAAAACTGCTTTACTGATGATATGTGAGCAGATCAGAAGTCAAGCTATGCCTTGGAGAAACCAAATTTTGGCACTTCCATCAGGGCCCTGAATTAGAAATAAACATTTTTAGATTCCTAACACAACTTTCAGTGAAAAATAGAGATGAAAGCAAACAAAAAAATGCATTCCATAGCTTTCAGCACATCAGGCATCCACTCACATCACTGTCTCCTGTTTCCAAAGTCCATTGAGATAGCTTCACATCAGCACATGGGAAAGGGCGAATGAGGACAAAGACATGTTTAAGTAAGTGGAGCATATTCCTAGTCCTTTTGTCCCTTTCCCCAGCACAGGAATTCCTGACAAGGATAGTCATGCTCCCAGGAATGGCTATTGTAATTTTACTCTTCAGTTCTCAGCTCTCCAACTATGAAGGACTTGAGCCTGCTCAGCATGAGCACGGAGCTACGTATGAGCAGAGAAAAAAATACAGAGCTAAATGGAGAACACAAACACATCTCCGATCTACACTAATGAGAACATAACTAATACGTTACATATTCCCAGCAGTACAGTGGAAACCTAAGGGAAGCAGAGGCAGTAAGAAGTATTATTTCACTAGCTCTAAGCCAGTTTTATTCGCACAAGGGTCTATCTGTCTGTGTATTTAAGTTCCTCTGCTAGTTTCCTTTGCCTTCAGAAATGCCCTACACTTGGAATCCAAGACTACATTGCTTGGCTGTCTGTGCAAGGCTGTATCAAAACCTAGGGTCCTAGGTAAAGAGGAAAGGGCAAGGTTTGGTTCAGTAAAATGTGGAGAAACTCTTGAAATACTATCTGATCCCATTTATTCCCTCTGAAGCTTGCTCAGCTCAGTTAGTAACCAGAGAGATCTGAGAATGTCCAGATTCACCCAAGCTGCAAGATAAAAGGAGGGCTAGAAGGAAGGCAATAAACAAGATAGATATCTATTCTTCCCCTCTGCAGCAAACTGTGGCAGAGGCAGCGGCAGACAGGAATGCAGATGCCATGTCATTTGCTCCCCTGTGTATCACAGGAATGACAGGTCAGCCTTTGGGTTTGCAGCGATTTGCATTTCTGAGCTGAGCTGGGTGACAATTCGAGGTGACACAACAGCAGGAAATGTTTGTAGCCATATCACCCCTTAAGAAACCAGGGGCAGGACAGAAAACATGACAATTTGTACTGGGGACAATGGACAGACTCATCTGAGGGGATCCTTCCAGAGTAAGATGCCAGTCCTAGCAGAAGACAGGAGTGCAGGGATGCTTTTCTGTTGGATCTGTCACGCGGTCTTCTTCTTGTCCATGAGAGTGAGGATTGTGAACGGAAGACAACGAATAGAAATTAAAATTAATCTGATTCTTCCACACGCAATGTATTGTGAGCTCTCTGTGTAGATGTGGACATGTCACATAGTGCTCTCCTCTCCAAACTGACACAGGCCCTTGGTGTGATAGGAAAGTGCCAAAAAAGCCATTGTCCTTGCAGGCATGCCAAGACACAGAGGTACGACAACCTTTTGTGGCTTTTATTTATTTATTTTCTATGCTAATCAGACTAATTTGCACACTGGGCCAAGTATTTGTTCTTGTTCTCATCAGTTCTTTCTGCTGTAGCAATACATTGTGTTAAAAATGTTATTTTTACTGAGAGGTTAAGAGATGAAAGCAGAAGGGAGAAGGGCAAAATGCTGGAGAGAAAGAGAAGGTTTCATTGGCAAATCCCCTTCTTGAGATCCTACTGATGCCTTATCCTGTTCTACAAGCAGGTAAGTTTGCATGACGGCCTTCTTGGGTTTTATACTGCACCATTTGAGAACACTTATCCTTAGATAAAGACTCTTAAGTTGGGTGAAGAAGGAAAGATCAAAGGAACAAATCTGTTTTTTGCTAACGATTCTGTTTTTTAGCCTGAGATCAGTGATCAGCTAATGAGAAAAGCTCTGAGAACTTCCTCAAGAATGTTTCTTCATTCTGTAGGTGGAATTTAGGTTCTGAGATGGGTAAAAATTAACAAAAACTGAAAAAAATGTTTTCCTACCAGATCTTGCCAGGGTAGAAAGTATTGTCCAAACTGAATCAAATAAGTCCCCCCAGGCCTTCTGGTTGGTCTGTGGGGCAGGTGGTTCATTGGCCAGGAAAATAAAAAGCATAAAAATCCCCTTACTATGCAGACTGCAAAGACTTTCCTGCTTTGTTCTTCACATCATGTTTAAGGGACTCCTCTTCTGCCCAGTGGAGCATCTCCGCTGACTTATAGCAGCTGGAAAGCAGACCCTTGGGCAGATATGTGTTTTTCCCTTGATCAAACAGCTGATGTATTTCATCCCAGAGGAAATTGCCTCTGAGTACCTTATAAAGCAAATCTAGAGTGTACATGAGAGCATGGTTTGAAATCATGGCAAAAGCCTATGGCTGGAAAGAGAGATTTAGCTGAATAAGGAATCTGGGCTTTAAAGGTTGGTACAACATTTGCAACATGCTATGGGGAACACT
Source organism: Crypturellus undulatus (assembly GCA_013389825.1). Lineage (NCBI taxonomy): Eukaryota > Metazoa > Chordata > Aves > Tinamiformes > Tinamidae > Crypturellus > Crypturellus undulatus. The sequence goes on from VWPW01020750.1 coordinate 126,498, forward strand.
GGACTGGAAAGGACTAAGTAAATGTAGGATATCATAAATATTTGGAAAATCTGTATCTAGAAACCCCAGCTCTGTCATCAACTAAATCATGAGCTCTTATGAATTTTACAGAGCTTGGCACTGTCAGAGTAAGGGAAGACATGGTCTAGCTCTTTTTCAAGCAGTCTTTTTACTGTTATTTATTTATTTTTAAATGGCACTTGGAATGAAGCTAATTAACCAAGTCCCCAAATCATTTAGAAGATCTATTATAGAAAATAGCATTAAAGAGGGAAGGGAAGAAAGCCAAAGCAAAGAGCCCAGCAGAGACAAAGCCTGCATCTCCAGATAAGGTAAAGTAAATAGACTTGTACCAGAAGGGCTGAAGTCCTGGGAAGCAGACTGCAATTACGTAACAATATCTTGGCTTTTTATGAAAAGCTCAAAGACAGGTTATCCTCTTTTGAGTGCACAGAAATCCATAACAGGTAGGTAGGGGAGAGTTTTGTCTTTAGGTCCTTTCAGATTTAGGTTACTATGAAGGGGACTGTGCACTGATGAGACAGACTTTGAGGTGAACTGCTGCCTGGAGGGCAAAGCCCTGGGCATTTCTGCAGCTTTTACTGCAGGGTTCCTCACCATATGATTTTTGTAAAGCAGGGAAAAAGGAAGTATCTTGCCAGAATGGAGCTGCTGTGTATCAGAGTGTTACTGCAGTGCCTTGCAAGATGGGACATCTAGAAAGGGAAGGGTAGTTTGCAGGACCCTGAAGTCATATCTCCATGCAAAGGTATATTGAACCTCTGCTCTTAGCTATCACACTGCTCAGAAATCAACTGCAGCCATCACTTCTACTCATGAAAATACAAAATTGCTCAGTCCCTCTCAATTATCTAAAAAGCAGTAATGAAATGAATCCCACAGTTCTGTTCTGAAATGACTTACAAGGAAGGAGCAGGCACAGATGAATCTGTTAGCCTGACCAAATCCAACTTTTCTATTTAAGCTGCCCATACTGTACTAGAAGCCTATCCTGAATTTAATTTCCCATGTCAAGTGCTGCAGGAAGATACACTGGTGGTATATATCTGAAACACCACCACTGATTGCAGGACAGTTGGGCTGGATCTACACAAGCCTAAATGAACCATTCAAGGAAGACTGTATCTTTCAGAGTCACTTTTATGCTATCTAAAAATGTATTTTCCATCATGTTGTGTAGTTAATTAGGCAAGGATGACAACTGTTCATGGTAGAAGGATTAGCCAGGCTCTTCAGGCTACCTCGATGCAGGGAAACTCAGGGAATAATATTGTGCTAGTCTGTTCTCTGGCAGAGTACCTGCTGCTTGGAAAAAGTGAAGTCCTGATGTAACGAACTTATTAATCCTAGGATGGCAGTAGTCTTGTGTAACTGTTACTTTGAGCATTTAATCTTTAGAGGAACCATACCTCTCATATCTGATATTCCTCACATATTAGCAGTATTTTGATAACCCCATCAAGGAGGCCAAGAGCCAAGATCTAACCTGGTCTGTGTCTCTTCTTACTCCTCTGCACCTCCCAAAGGTTCTGCTTTGGAAGAATAAAATTGTGTCTATGTATATGTGCACATCTGTATGCATGTTACATCTGCACATGCAGACAGAAACACCCCTGGTACTTAGTTTGGCCAAATCCAAAGACGTGTCTCCATTTCTGTACAGTCCTTTTTACTTCACAGTGGTGGTTTTTTTTCTGCGCGCATTTGACAGTTGCGTTTTGGTCCTTTCCAGCTGGAATGGAATTCATTGTCCAAAAGGAAATAAAAAGAGAGAGGGGAAAAGTGAGGGAGGGAAATATGAAGAGCTGAATGCCAGGGGCTGCCATCCAGAGATTTCTTTTGGCTCACTCTCTCTCCAAGAAAACAAGAGTGAAGTGATGTGCCAGTGCTGGGCTTCACACTTCCCTGGCACTGAGGAGCTGGCTGCTGAGGAAAGATGTCTAGGAATGCAATGAGCATCTGTATCACCCATCTTGCTTCCAGGGAAAAAGGTTGATCTAGAAAACTTTCCACTGAAAACTTTCCTCCTCCACCTTCCCTCAGTGCAAAGAACGGGATTGTCAAACTTGCTCAGTGTTGACCTGCTCTATCACTTTTTATCTGTCATACTTTCATTTTTCCAATAGCAATGGCAGCATTTGGCATTTGCGGGGTCTGGAGCTGGTCTTGGTTGGGTGATCCTACAGGTGACATTAGCTACCAAAGAATGCACAATCTAGGAGCTTAGATGTTGATTCAGCAACTTTGTTCAAATTCTGTAAACTTCAGTGTTCTTGGAATATAAAGCAGCTGTAGAGAATAGACTGACTAACAAAGAAACTTCTACTTTACAAGACGTAGGTTGCATTCTGTATATATTTAGTGCACAACTTCATGTTTGTCATGACTGTATATATGTGCATGTGTGCCTTGGTAAATATGCACAGACACAGACAGACACAATAATATCTATCATGACACACATTTGTGTACACAAATATTCACAAAATATACACATATATACAAAATACAGACATGCAGTTTATGCATTTACATACACACACATATCTATTTCCCTGAAACATTTTGTTAAAACACAAATATCATTTTCTTCCTTGCCCTGCCTGAAGCAAGTCTTTTTTAACCTCCTCTGAAAACATCTCTAGTGCCTCATTCTGGTGCCTAATTGGCCTTATCATTAAGCTTTTTTTAACTAATGTCTAAGCTAAATGTTTCCTTTTTAGGATTCAATCCATTGCTTCTTGTTATGCCCCTCTCAATGATGTCTACATAATACGGATTGATACGCTAGCCAGGGATGGCTTCAAAAGAAGCAAATAGCATCCATTAGGGAAATGCAATATCGGAATGAATCATATTATAATATACATTTATGTGGTATTTATGTCTGTATGCAGGTGGACACACAAACCATTTCACATACACACAAACACAGAAACACACATGTGCACACACACGGCAGACTGTTTCTTTTAAGTATTAAACATTTAAGACCTGCGGAGCTATAAGATCATATCGTCTTACTCCCTGGATATCCCAAACTACTACATATTCATATTCTTACACAAGCCCAGCAAGTTGTGGCTGACTGAAACACAGCTTGTCTGCTGCTAACTGTGACAGTCATGCTCAATTTACAACCTTGTGCTCCCTGTTTTCAGAGAGTGAAAGTTAGGTGAGATAAATCCCACCCATACCCTGTAAAGCAGGAGGTCTGAAAGTAGGCATTGTTTTAATTATGTAGGCTTGTGGTATCTAGTGGAAGAGGCCTCCAGGCCCTGATTAGGATCTCTATTTGCTGCTCTAATGCAAAACAGTATTATTAATAGTGTTAGTAATAAGCAGCACAGTATGCAAATCCCAGGAACACATGTTATCAAAGCCTGTGCAGACTTCAACAGCTGAATGTTTGTAAAGTACTTTTTGATCTTAAAAATATGTGCTGATGAAGTGACTTATTATTATTATGGCTCCAACTCTGCTAAACATGTGTTTTTCCCTCACTTTCCTCATTATTTATCTAGTAAGTGATGGACTGGCGATGGCACCAGGCTTTCTCAGGGTAAATTTTGTAAGTACTGAGGGTGAGAGCTAACAGCTATTTTTAAGATGGATGCAGAGATATTGAGACAAACATTTGCTCTCCATTGTTTCCAATGGTTGGGGCACAAATTGCAACGGACAGAGCAAATGCAAAGTGGCAGCGTCATGCTCATAACAGGACTTTTCTTGCTGGTGGTCAGTAATATTTAAGCACGAAGTGTAAATCATTATTAGAAACAAGTTATTGCTTCTTTAATGAAAATTTAATTGCGCAGTGAAGTTCAGACTAAAACTCTTATCACTGTTTTAAATTCTTCTCCCTTTTTTTTTTTTTTGTTCTGAAAGAATAATATATCTCACCCCAAGTCTTCACTGCTTGAGGTGATAAATACTTCTCTTCTGTCTCCTTCACCACACCGTTCCCCACCAACTATTTTTGCTATGCCTTTCTCTGTTTAGTTATAGGGTTTTCTTTTTTGGACTCCAAAAGAGAATAAACTTTTAAACACAGTATTGTCACAAGGACAATACACATTACACATAACTGGACCATTATTCTGCATACAGCCTGTATCAATTACGGAGATTGAAGTCCAAGGGCAGCTTTCTCAGAACCACTTCATTGCTTCATGGTTCACAGCTGATGTGTTTCTGGAATAACATTAAGACAAACTGACCTCAAAGACTGGCCTGTGTGAGAGTGAAATGTGAGCAGTATCTTTTCCTTCTCATCTCAGACTCTCATAGAGGTGGAAACAAAAGTACTTTATCTCTTCCTTGCATCCTGATATAGGGGATCTGAAATGAACATTCAACAAATTTCATTTCTGAAGATTACTTTCTGCAAGTCAGAATTTGGGATCTTAACTTTGGTGCTGTAAATTGATAAAAAAAAGCCCTGTAAGATCAAGCTGTATCTCCTATAAACCTCCAATAACCACAGTTTTACTGTGTATAAAAAAAAGCCAAGTGAAAAGTGTGACAAAGGATGAACTTATGTAGGATGAACTTATCTCATTTTGCTCTAGAAAGATACAAGCATCACTAGGACAATAATCTCCAAATAAACTATGGCAAAAACAAAGAAATTTCTTGCAGCCTGAAAAAGCATGTGGTGCTGAGATGCTATAAAACAGCACTGATTTCATCAAGCATTTTTCATCCCATCGGTTTAGCTGCTATTAAACGTTACATTTAAATGCTGTTGGCTATGTCGTGTGGTTTCTTTTGTTTCTTTGTTTCTGGATGGAGACCTAGTTATCTAATACTGGAAAAAGGTGAAAGAAAAATAACTAGTTTCTACAGTAGATTATATTGACATATTGGGATTTCATCTTGCATTGCTGAATCATTTATATCTGACAGGTACAACTACATAGAAGATGTTAGACTTCACAGATAAATTAATTCTAAGAAAAGTTTATAAATCTAGAGAGCTGCACTCACAGCAACTGTGCTAAACCCAGGCAGAGTAACTACATTTTGAGAAAATGGCTCTCCTGCTGCTGTGACAAAAGAGGTTTTGGTGGAAGTCATTCACTTTTTATTGTTCAAAGACGACGGTGCCAGGTTGAAAAATTTTGCTGCAATGTTTATGATGTTAATGAACATAAATCATGGGATGATTTGGCCATCCCATGGCTCTGGGAAGGCTTTTGTTAGCTAAAAGGAACTGCTATGCTTTTAGAATCATTTGGTTAACATAACAGAGAAATAGGAATGAACTTTCTCCCTTCTTGCCATACTGAAGAGGCAGATGCTTCTTGTCTCAGACTGAGTGGAAGAATGAGGGTAGCACAACAGAGAAAACTGTGAGGAGCTGCATCAGGGTTTGGCTTAGCTTGGGAGCAAGGGTAACGAGACTTGATGAAGACAAGATGTATTAAGAGAGTTGGGAACTGTCTTTGATTTCAGATGCTTTGACTGAATGGATTGCAGTATATTTGACCAAAATGGGCAAAGGATTCCAGCATGGTCATGATCAATGGTCTAAAAGGTGTCTAACTCAGCCATTCAGTAATTGATGGGATAATGATTTTCCTCTATTCAATTCTATGGTCTACATTATGTAACTGTGGAAATTTTAATCTTTGTTCTTCAACCTAGGAGTCTGGAAGGAAAACGGTTCAGAGGTAAAGCACTTAATACAAATGATGGGTATGAGACAAAGAAAGGAAAGTGGAGTTACTGCTGTTAAACTATGCTATATATCATTTATGTGTTTGCTAAATGGCATAAAATTATCCATTTTTACTGGTAGGCTGGAACTGTAAAGGGATGTTTCTGATGCTTTTATTCCCATTTGAGTTATTTTAACTACTTTAATATACATGTGCATGCATGCACACACTTCCTTTTCTGTACAACCATCCATTCCTTCACTGAGTCCATAATCACTCCTGTCCTACTTCTTATATTAAACAAACTACAAGTAAGATTTTCATGGCCTGGAAACAGTCAAAATAAAGTTTTTGTCTAATTAAAACTGGTGGTGGGCAGAACTAGGCTGTGTATGAGGAGAGAGAATGTAAAGTTATAAAATATCTTTTATGGTCTACTAACTAAGCTACACTGTCCCTCCAGTATTTTGGCAAAATCAATATAGCAACCATCTTTTTTTCTTGTTCAATTTAAGTGCATGTGGGGAGATGCTACTGATGTTGCTGACAGCTCTTAAGACTGAACTTCTCTGAGTATGTCCTGCAGAAGCAGAGATAAGTACTGCACTGTGCTTTAATGATGGGCTGAGTGTACGAACATAGGTAGGATAGAGACAGTGCAAGGGCAGAAGGCAGAGACAGTTAAGTAAATGGACTGTTCTGTTCTTGGTATATAAGAGTATCAGTATGAAGAAACATCATCCTGAAGGTGGCTGTCCTAAACAAGTTGAATGGATGGAAAAGCCATTGACATGACCGAGTTAACCCGGATGCCAACATAGTTTGAAGCATGTGAACAGCCTCCAAGGATCTTTAGTCCAATGGCCAAAATAAGCCAAGCAATCAAAGATTCCTCTCCCAGGCTGAAATCCAGGCCCCAATATGCAACTGCACATATTTTCCAAAAGAGTCACAAAGTCATCGTAGAGATAATATTCATTTCTACCTGGAAGGCAAACACTTCAGAAATTTCCCTCCTTCTTGTGATGACTCCTTACAGAACTGAACCTCTGGAAAAAGAATTATAATTTCACAAGGAGAAAAGAAGGACTTTTACAACAACTTCTCCCTATCCCCATGCTCTCCAGTCAGCCCAAATGAACTGACTGTCACTGAGAAGGAGAAATGAATATCGGACTCCATCTAGGAGGTTTCCCAGAGGTGAAGAGTAGAAGATGGAGGCAAAAGAAGAAGGATAGGTAAGGAGTAAATTATTCTCTTACAAGGTATACAAAAAGGACAGGCCAGTGTCATATCTGTGAGCAATATTCAGGAAACATGACTGCAAATGCCTCTGGTTCCTCCTGAGTTGGTGCGTCTTATTGAGTGCCAAGTTCCCTCTCTGGCTAGACAGTTGCCTACAGGAAGCTTTTGGCTGAAGACAGCATTTCTGCTGGGCAGACAGAAATCAGCAATACTGAGAGGCTGGTCCCACAGACTGGTAATGAAATGTCTTGCTAATGAGAGATGAGTTGGGCTGAGTACAAAGATCATTGCAAGGTGCTGCTGTATATGAGGACATCTGTCAGGTGCAGCTCACCTGCCAGAAACAAGCCATTTTAGCTGGATGAAACTCAAACTTCCTCTGTCTCTACATGATATTTGTATGCTTTATGGAATAAATTCTTCTTGTTACCTTTGTTAGCATGTGTCATTGAATATATAATGTCCTGTCACTTTCACTAGTATGTTCTATTGACTATATCGCTGCTTGCAAAGCTCATGTTGAGTTAATGTACCCGATTTATTTATACAATTCATTTTGCTTTATTTCCAGAGACATGCTGTGACCATACTGTGATGCAGATCCTGTGATAGTGACTGTAATAAATAAATCCAGTGAACAATTATCTCCCAAATACAGCTTCACTGACACAAATCAGTGGAGAATAGTTCTTCGCTTACATTTAAGGGCTGGTGGTCGCATATCAAATGTGGAGTTTGACCAACAGGGAGTACAAGCAATGCATTTGTGATCAGAACTGGAGGGGTGGGAGGGAAAAATAACTAAACAGCTTCACTAGTAATAATTTGAAGAGGAAAATCAGTTTTGTGGTGTGTGTGTACTGATAAAAGCAATCTGTCTGAATGTCTATATTTTCTTCCAAGTCTTACAGTGCATTGATATAGAAAGATAAGCATTTTTTTTCAAAAAGGACTTTTTTCCATGAATGCTTGCACTTGGAACAAAAGCCACCTTCTCCTTTAGCAAGAAAAAAAAAAAAACATCATTTCTCTTCCTGTATGCAAATCTTTTCTTTTTGACTGGACAAACACTTTTATTCTCTGAACATTTTCTTTCGTTCACTCTTGTAGTAAAACTGCTCTGTCCATAGGTCTAGATGTTTTAATTTTACCACTAATAAAAATATTAAGTTTCTTGGGATTTCTAAGAACAGGGAAGGGGTTGCAGAACCAAAGGAATCCCAGAACCACTGACTTTTGCCCTCTCTGCAGTTTGAGATGATTCTGGGAGCACTCAGAACTCAAGGCAGTCATGAAATGTATCTGAACATTTGGGGCAGGTGCCAAGATGCCATGACAGGAAATGGAGATGTTAGAAATGAAGTTGATGGATTTAAGAGTTTAATTCCTCTCACCTATAATCTACTTTGGTTGATAAGTACTTTTACCAAACTCCATTCACCAATTGCCCAGCCCTACTTACTATAGAGACAGCCAAGAGTGATTTGCTCAGATACAGATGCAAAAACTGTGGACAAACATTTTCAGTCAAATGAATCACAGCCCTGATTTTGAGATAAACAAAGTTGAGGAGGATGAAGCCCCACCATATGGGGCTTCTTATTATTCTCATTATTCAATAACCAGCATATTGGGAGGTCTTCTTTCTTGCATTACTTAGCAGTTAGTTCACACTGTCAGCCTTGGTGTTTATAGTTCCTCTAGGCCTCATGGTGACAACATGGCACTGTTGAGAAGACAGCAGCTTTGACTGCAAGATTGCTCCAAAGTCCTGAAAAGCTAACAAACATCTTATCCACTGACATTCTTCTCACACTGAGCTTTGTGCTCTGAGATATTTAACTCCCACTATGCTGTTCTGCCTTTGCAGAAGATTTATTAGGAGAATGACAATATCTTCACAAGGGCAACAGCTGCCATCTGCAAGAACCACCCCGCCCCCCTGGCCATTTTTAAATGGATGAATCTCTTCTCCCCAGGTATGACTTCATGCATTACATCTTTGCATGGTAGATGAATGGAAGAAAAGCAGGAATACGTCATCTGAGATGTGGGGTATCATGATATCCAGCAGCATCAGAGGAGGTCTACTCTAGCAGGGTTTATCTGAGATTTGCTGGGTGATGAACTCAGTCACAGAGAATTGGTCTTATCATACTCTGATCCCACACACCCAGTGAATGCATCATACCTCAGCCTGATCATCTGTGTCAAAACATCTAAGATCGTGGGGCTGAAGGCTACGGTATGGCCTCCCAAACACATGTGATGTAGTCCTTGCCCTTAATAAGACAGCAAAGGATGGACACTGAATATCCGTCAAAGCAAGCCTGAGCTCTCTCCCTCCAGCTCCTGTTAGCATTTGTACCATGATTTGCTGATACTCGAGCTGCCAGCGGGAACAAAGAGGCTGCTCCACCACGGCAGTCGTGCACAGCATGTCTCCTGAAAAGCCAATGCACGGCAGGGCAAAGGGAGGGTAGGATTTCAGCCCTCGCTCCAAGTTGCCTCGCTTTCCTGGGTTTATGTCAGGCCCTTAGCGTTATTTGAACATAGTTTTTGTGGTTTAATTTGCATAATTGATGAGATGGAAAATTATCTCGATGATTGATGGATGTTCTGCATGCACCAGAATTTGTCACAAAATATAATGCATCTGTAGGATGAGCCTGCTGCTTCTGCCATGTTATTTCCCAAAAGGGCTATAAAATTCTAACTTAACCCTGCAGGTTTTAAAGTTTCTTTTGTTTTTAATCTTTTACAATATAATGTATAACACAGTAAACAAACACAGAGAAACAGCATCAACTAAAGTTACCATCTTTCTTCATTGTACTCCAAGGACATACGGGAGGTAAGAAATGCTATCGTACTTGTGGAACTGATCCAAGGCTTTCCTATGCCAGGTGTTCACACTATTCAGTAGTCTTTCACTATAGATATGTCTATATGTTTTCTCCTCCTTTAGATATGGTTTGCCTCTATCAGAAATCTATATTAATAAAATATATAATTTGCATTTGAAATTGGTTTACAATATGCATATGGTCAGATAGCCCTCTTGTTATAGATGGGTGGACTGATATAGATGGGTGAACTTTTTTTTTTTTTTTTCATAATCAAAAGACAATGTCAAGTACAAAGATGCTCTTCAATAATTAACAGTGCTCTTGCCATGGGAAACCTAACTTGAAACAGAAAAGCACTAAGACACACTGAAGTGCACCTGTAGGTTGTGAATGAGTTGCATTCACACATGCTGAAGTCGCTGTTGGGCAGAGATAGACTTAGGGATGCAAACTTGGAACTGGCCCTGATGCCACAAAACACAGAACTTTAGAAGAAGAGGCTCCATATAGGCCTATATGTGCTGTATTCAGGGAGGATTTATGAGGCAAGAAGGGAGAGAAGGAAGTGAGAAGGCAGGAGCTGTCTTGATGCTCAGATTGAACACATCTATGACCAATATTTCCAGGGCACTTTCAAAACATGATTTAACCAAACTAAAAGCATAGGCTAAGCCTAGGAGTATCAGAGATCCTGAAGGACAGTTCTGCTGTGTCAGGTGAGTTTTCTAAACAACTCCAGCTCTAGTATCCAGAGGCCACAACTAAACTGATGTCAGTGGAGTTGGAGATAAACACAACTGGCAGTTTTCCAACCTCTCAAGAAAAAAAGAAGAAGAAGAGAATAAAGGATTTACCTCAGAAACTCTTTACTGTGCTAAGCTGTTGCAGTGATTAAATAACTATTTCAATGAGAATTTGTTCTCTGAGCTACATATGCATTTCTTCAAACTGTGAATGGGCCTAACCTGCTTTCCTTAGTGATTTAATTCAATCATCTGCTTTACTTTCCATCTGCAATTGGATAAAAACATGAGTACAGTATTAAGTGTGTATGTGGCACTATGTACTTTTTCTATCACCTATATATCATTAGATGTTTGCTGCAGGAAAAGTATAAATCATACCCAAAACAGGAAAATAACAATGAACTGGGGGTAGGCACTGACATGCCTATTGCCCTAAAAAGTGGTTCCAAACTTGAAACGATTTAGCTTCTGAGCTCTGAGGTAGAAAATCAGATGGGAATGGCCATGTTATTTTTTCCAACATGGAACTTTTCCACGAAGCAAAACGAAAGCCATTCTTCCTGTCCCTGGTCCACAGCAAGTGCTGCCCTGGTTCCAGGTGACAAAGGTTTGATTAGTTATGATCACCTGCTACAGCTGAGGCGATACAGAACTCCAATCAGTTCCTCAAAAATCAATTTGTCACACCCAACTCTCTTTCCATCTGTGGCTGTCTGACATCCATCAGGGCCCCTCTTCTCCTGCTCGGGAGTCCTGGGGAGCATCTGAAGATAACTCCACGGGCTGAAATGGAGATCACTTGTTCAGCATGCTACTGGGCAGGTGTGTTAAAGGCGTTAACCCTCTGGAGCTGAGCAGCTCAGCTGCACACTTCAAGTTTCCACTGTGATATTATATTTGACATTCAATTTGAAACCCTAAACTCCTTTAATGCAATATCTCAGCACAATGATAGTAATAAGGCAGTACCACTTGCTTTCGATTTAACCACCAAAGACAAAGTGGAGAAGGGGAGAAAACAGCCCCAATTATGTTAACCCCTTCAATACTATCTTTGCTGGTGGCTGGCTTTAAAGGTATATTCTTCTGTGTTAAAACACTCTGGGAAGAAAGGCAGGAAAGTGATTCTTCATGGAACAACTAAAATGCTATATGTTGTTCTGTTTTTCTCCCTGAAAGTCTCAGAGGCGACTGTTTTGCTGCCTGAGCTTCAGTGGAGATGGTACGTGTTCCCAATAGCACAAATTGTTCCCTTTTGCATTTTTGGCAGTAGTGAAATGGTTAAAACCCTATCTATCTTTCTACATGTAGAGCCATGAGGGGAACCTTGCCAAGGTCCTTCTGATGCTTCAGAAATCTGTCTCCATGGTGTTGTCATCATCCTACACCGATGCAATTGCAATATGAAAGCAATGGTTTACAGTTCTCTGAGGTCTTTGCCATCCAAAGGACTTGGTGGAAAAATCAGTGCAGCAATTCTCACTGTCTATTTTACAAATGGAGAAACCTGTCAAAACTGAGGTTTGATTTTGTTGGGAGATGGAAGGTTTGTTTACTATCCAAGCTAAAATACTGACGAAGCACCTCTAGGGTTTCTCAAGTCTCAGATCTGAGACTGTCAGTTCTGGAGAGCTTTGAAGCACCATTTCTAACCCAAATCTTCCTCCAGTCCTTTAGGCACAGCAGGACTGTCACCCAGGCTTTTGTCAACTTTCCAAGCTGATAAAGTATGAAGTGTGGTTGTGCTTTACCAAGTTTTGCACAGCTCTTCCACTGGCATTCACCTTCCATTAGACTCAGGGAGATCTGAGACAGCATGAGTCAAAGCAGGGATCTGAGTGGGAGGAAAGGAATTTTTACAGACCTAGAGTGAAATACAAAGGTTCTTAATATCCCTGCTATTCATATGCTTGTAAATGTAGCCACTTCTTTCTCCTTTAGTCTTTTTCCACCTTTTATTCCATGTATACATCAGTATCTTATACACTATGTCTTTGTCCATGTTTCTACACATATGACCTGTACTGTAATGGATGGTATAAAACTTCCCTGACTTCCTCATCCTAGCTTGTCCTTAGATACCAAGTGAATGTCAGAGGTCTAGGCTCAAACTATTTAAAAGCATTTAGCTAGCTTTACACGGCAACTGTTCGGTCAAACTTTCTCTGCTTTACGAAAGGACATGTCGCCCCTCTTGGCAAATCAATTATTCAGATGCTGTGATAGTCCGAGGCATCGTATCAGTAATAAAGTAGTGAATTATTAATCACGGCTTGTGCCGTTTCGATTAGATTTGGGAAATTCAGGATTAAATTTCTGGCACCCTGTGTCTCGGATTGAGCTCAGCCCAGCTGGCCTGACAGGCATGAGCTGGCTTTGTACTTCAGAGGAGGCTGGTGGATAAAAATTACTTGAAAAGCCTCAGAACTTCAATTATTATTATTAGTATTTTGGAAGGAACTGGAGTGACTGAAAATAGATTTCCAATCTGTAAAGCAGTTTTGGTTTCACACAAAACTTGTGCTGTAATAGCTCAGTCTTTTTCTCTTTTTCTGGTTACTCTGAGCTCATCTGCTTACTGCAAGAAAGGCTAACTGCTTAAAAGATGAGTCATTCTGGTGAGGTCTATGTGTCTGTGTACAATATTTAGACTTTCCACATTTTCTCAGAGCTCTGAGGACTCCCTGAGAGAAGGGAATCCTATTAATTAGAGGCACAGGACCAGGGCTTCTTCCTCTTTAGCGCTTTCTCTTGAGGAAGGGAGAGCCTCTGTGTAAGAAGTGGGAGCCTTGGTGTCAAAGAGAATTTACTTACAGACCCCAAAGGGTCAGGGAAGAAGGATTTTGGCTTTCTGTGCCCTGTCCACACCAGACTGCCAACTCTTACAGTGCCCTGCCATGTGAGTTCAACCTATTTTCACTCCACTGGTGTATTTTAGCTGTTGCCTGTTCCTGGTGTGCAGTCTGGAGAGTGGGCTCTGCAATGCTGCAGTGTTGGGGAGCCCTCTATTTTGAAGATCCCTAAGAAGAGTATTCTGCTATAATGAGAGGAGCAAAAGCAGGAAAGGAGAAGGCAGGCAGGAGAGGGGAGGCTGTTCAGAGAATGCAGGGAGTTTTTCTGAGAAATGCTATCACTGAGATCAGTATGGAAGCGGAAGGAAAGGGAAGGGAGAGTGGAGGAGAAATGCTGGCGGAAATGGCAGGGTGTAAGAGGGATATCTGAGCAGGACACAAGGAGATGACAAGCATGGGAGTTTGGCGCTGCTAGGCATGGGGAGATGAGAGCTATGGGAGAAGGAGGACCTCAAAATTACCAGGGGGAATCACAGAGAACTATGGGGTGCCTCTAGCCAGAGCTGAAAGTCTGCCACAAAACTGCAAAGAAAGAGCATCTGCAGATGAAATTTCATTTTTTATTCATTGCCTATAGGCATAGCAGAAGTTAGTCACTTCTTCAGCAGTTAGGTTGGGAAGTTAAGTAACTTTGGCCAGGCCTTAAGGAAATCAAAGGAAAAACCCAGGTGACCTGACCCTGTGCTCACATCCTTGTCAATGTGAACTGATAGCACAGGTCTGAAATGAAGCCTGCCGGGTTTCTCCCTGTGATGTTGGCCTTTCACTAGACATACAACTGAGGGAACAGTTTTTTGCCACAAATGTAGTCCAATTCAAAACCTGAACAGGACTCAAAAGTCACTGAGTTGAAAACCCTTGACATGAAGGAAATAACATTTCGCTCTGTGCGATTTTAATTTCATCCCTCTGCCCCGGAGTCAGAGGTTTCTTAGCAGAACAGGGAGCGTGGAGTGTACATGGGGAGGGAAGTGTGTGTGGGGAGATGCTGCACATAGCGAGTCTCTTACCCTTAGAAGCCTTCATGACTTTGGGGGAAAGGAAAAGCCAAAAAAAAAAAAAAAAAAAAAAAAAAAAAAAAAAAAAAAAAAAAAAAAAAAAAAGGGTTTAAAAAGATTTTTTTGAAAGAAGAGCTGAAAAAGACATCAAAACAGATCAAAGAAACTCATGGAAGTGGGAAAAAAAAAACAGAGAGAGGGGGGAAAAAAGAGAAGGAAAAGCTCCTGCAGTAACATTGGATGAAAATTAAGCTTCTCAGATCTGTTTAAAAGATATTCTGTTTGATCTTTTATATCTTCTGCTCTGATTATCCAGGTTCCTTTTGATGTTGCAGAGCCCCATAGAACTGATATGTAAAAACGCACATACATATGTATTAATACAGGGGGTACACACGCACATGCACACACCGGCTCACGCCATCCTCGCTGCCCATGAATGGGAGGGATGGAGCCAACGGAGACGAGGCTGCTCGTCTAGCTCCTGTGCCATGGTGTCCTGGCGGCTGCCAGAGCCTCCCTACTGCCTTCCTGGGCAGGAAGCACCAGGGAAAGCTGTGCTGTGAGATCCACATGCTGGGGAGATGATGGAGGGTGCATGATGACCTGCACTCTCTGAGAGGACAGGTGCCTCTCAGGATGGTCGGCAAAACTGCGTTTTACTAAGGATGAGGGAGCAGGGCTAGGGCATTCAGCAGGATTGGGAAGGACTTTGGAGTGAGTCAGAGCCATCCCCAGCATCCCATCCATCGCTGGGAAGAGAGAGATGGATGGGGGCTGGATTAAATTCCTTTCTTGGCCAGGCAGCTTGCTGCCTTGCCTTCAATCCCGCCATCTCCAGAGCTCGCCTTGCAGCCACTCAAAGGCAGCAGGTCCTGGCCATGGGAGGCCGGGAGAAGCCTGGCATCCTCCGGAGCCCGGGTTTCACTCCGCTGGCCTCCCGTCCCTGCTGCCGCCGCGGCCAAACACCTCCAAACCTTTAATCTGCTTACCCTCGGGAGGCCCCAGGAGGCAGGCAAAGTGCTATTAAGCTTATTTTACAGCAGGAAACGCCAGCGATTTACATACAAATACGGAGGAAGCTGGCAGCAGAGGCAGGATCCGAGCTGCAGCTGCCGATCCGACCGGAGAGCCCTGCTCTGCCTCTCACTCCCAGCTCTCCCCGTTTTGCCTTGCATGGCCAGGTGCAGGGCCACCGTGCCCCAACCAGCAGGAGGAAGATGCTGCCCTCCCGCTCCTGCCACCCTGTCCTTGCTGTGCCCCGGACCTGGGGACTGGCTCTTTCAGCACTCACTCCCTCCCTCTGCCCCTCAACACTCCTACAATGATGAGCACGGCCCAATTCAATGTGAGCCCCCACATGTGCTTTTCTGCAAAGGGAATAAGCCAAATGCTTCTAATTTTCATAAATGTATGGAGTGGAGCAGGGGCAACAAGGGCAGTATTTTGGTTTTTCTTCACCAGGGCTTGCACACTTGGTTTCTTCAGCCTCTGGGCACTGGCAGCCTGATCCCATCTCTGCAGTACTGCGTATTTATTCTCATTGCTCCTCTCCCCCACCCTTTTCCGGATGTTTTTCAAGTACATCTATCTATTGCCACTCCCTTCCTAATGCTCCCAATTAAAAATTAAAAAAAAAGGAAAATACACAGCAAAATTATTTTAGCTTTACAGAGAGCAATAAAATGATCAAAGGCTTATTTGTAGCTAACAGTGCACACACGCCATTCATTGAACTAGCATGGTGGGGAGAACGTTTTCTTCATCTCCTTACAAATGTGTTTCTTAAAAAAAAATCAATGGGAGCAGATTTTTTAATTAAAATAGATGCTGCTCCTTCCTGCCCCTGATGCTGCTACATGTTTTGTTGCTGTTGTGGCTGCTGTTATCTAATCTGGGGCTTTATTTATTTATTTATTAGCCCCTGACAATAGGAGATTGCAGCTTTGATTTCCCTGCTAGACTTGGGGGCCCAGGAGGGAGCGGGGCCTGCCAGAGGGAAAGCGCTTTTGTTTTGTGTCTCTTCACTGGGCAGGGGAGGGTCAAACAGCCCCTTCCTGGCGCTTTCCCCTCCTCCAGCCCTGGTGATGGATACAAAAGCTAAGCCTTGCTGTCTCCTTCTCCCCGTCCTTTTTACAGATGCAAATCCCCACTGCTCGAGCTCCAGAGTGTCTCAGGGAATAAAATGTGCTCTGAGGAAACGCCTTCGTTTGAAAGTGTTATGGAGATCTGGACCTGAACCGCTGAGTGCCTGGCCTTTTATTTTTTTTCATTTTTTCTCCCTCAGTCCCCTTTTCCTTCCACAAGAAACACCAATTTAGGGCTCCCATAAAACGAGCAAGCAAGAAAGCTCAAGAGCACTCATCCTCCTTCCTCATCCAGGAGATCTGAATCCCTGGTTTCCTTCCTATCTCTCTCCATCCCTGCTGCATGGGCTCCCATTGCACATGAGATCAAAGGGTTTTCAATAAAGTTTTTGTATGGGCCTCCAAGATAAATACGTTTGCTCCAAGCATGTTGCAGTTCTAGACTTAGGGGAGGGGCCCTATGTGTTCAGCACTATATCTGATGCTGGCGTTAGCTTATTTCTACTGGGGTCCCTTCAAATTTTCACAGGTACATAGAGGAAGGGCTTCATTCACACGAGGAGTGGCAATGCCCATTTATTTAAGCATCTCAAAATCTAAAGCAGAGATGAAGCCACACAGAGCCTAAGATACGACCTAAGGGATGCTGCTAACTCCCATGGGGCAAGGATGAACTTGGCACCTGCCAAAGACTTGGCCAGAGCATTTCTCTTTATGTGTGTCATTAGGACATAAGGTCAGTGCCCAGGGAGAAATCTGTCCTTTCCGTCCCTCGCCGCACCGTTGGCCAGGTGCTGACGAGAGGGAGAGCTTCACATGGCCCCTGGGCACCGAGCACCGGCCGCTGCTGGCGACGTGGTGCCTGACTCGATGGATCACCGATCCCACCTGTTATCACAGATCTGTTCCCTCCTGTGTGGAAGGAAACTGGCAGTTGAAACTGCTCAGAGAGTGTTTTGTACCTTTCATCTTACCGCCCAGCATCCATAGACCTGCTGTGTCTGACTTTGCGGGCCCTGCACACCCGTAACCTCCACTGATCTCAAAGGCTGCTCCAGGCACTCCGCTCTTCCCCAGCTCTGCAGGCAGGTGCTCACAGTCTTATGTATGGACCAAGTGGTGTCTGTAACTGATGGTTTACTGCCAGAATGCACATCAAACAAATAATTTTTAAAATTATTATCCCAGTTTGCCAGATTCATCCTTTTGACCCAAAACTGAACTTTTGTTTTTACATTCTGTTGTGGGTTTTATCCCCTTGCATTAAAAGTTAGTAGATCAATAAATAAAATTCCAAAAATCAAAATGCTTTGTTTAAAAATGTCTCACCAATAAAATAAAAGTTTCACATTTTCACTCAAATCATTTGATTGCAGTGTCTTGTTTTTTGATAGGAACATGCATATACTTCCATTCAATACTTAACTACTATCTTTTTTTTTTTAATGAGTAAAATATTTGACCAAATTCTTTCCACTATGGTAGTCCTGAATAGCATCTTACATTATATCTACACAGAAAGTAAAGTAACGCCAGGCAATGTTCTGGGCAGCTCAATTCAAACACTCGTCTGTCAACATGTGAGGCTGATCCCTGGCATGGGTTGCGTGTGGCTAAACTAGTCCTGTCTCTAGTAGTTTCTGGTGCGGGAGATATCACATCAGTAGTTTTTGGTGCGGGAGATATCACTGGGATCTTTCCCAGTTGATAAACTGGATATGGACAATTAGTTTTGGAGGAAAAGAGTCTAAGCCAACTGTTGGCTTAGACTCAAAGAGTCTAATCTCTAACAGTTGAAATAGTCTTTCAACTGTTTGGGATCACGCAAGAAGAATGGTACTTGTTAAGATGCATAAGGCAAGGAATGTTATTCCTTACCCTGCATCTATATACAAGGAAGAAATAAGCTATACTCCTAAAGCCAGAAAATCATTGTCTCTGAAACAAGAATTTGCAGATTTAGAGATTCACTTTTGAAAGAGCACAGAAATGCAAGTATTAGCAACCTTTGAAGAAAGGTAGATGTTTAGGACAAAAGCTTGCCTCCACCTGAGATAATCTGCTTAAGCTTTATTCTATAGAAAATGGGGATCTGGTGTGCAAGGTTTAGAGGGCAATTCTCATCCCGACTTAGACATCTATGTTCAACTGTTTCACATGTACCCTAAAAACGCCCTTTTCTCACTATGCTCTACGTTGGAAGTCTCAGCTGACTTGCCCAGTTGAAATATTTTACACTTTAGTTAGGTGACTTGGATGTGGGAATATTAAACGTCTCCTACCAGTTTAAAAGTTCCTTCTTTAGTGCTGCTCAGGACACTAACAGGATGCAGTTATGCAGAACCTGACAGGACTGTGGTTTCCCCAGAGCTGGGTGTGCAACAGTATACAGAAAAAATACTTCTAATTTCAGATCAAATGTCTATGGACAGAGATACTGAGTGGGCACAAAAGCGCAAGCACATTTTGTCATTTGTATGTGCAAATATTCACTTTGTAGAGAAAACAGTTTGCTGTATCCATTCACTAGTGGCCCTTCTTCTTTTTCTTAGTATTATCAAGACCTCAAAATGCACGGAAAAATTAGAAGAACTGAGATATAAACAGCTGCCGTTCCCCCACCACCCACACTTACATAAGCGCACACACTGAAAAGAGGTAAACTGTATATATATCTGCAAAAGATAAAATCCACTAAAAAAAATGCAATCTCTAACCTTGTTCCAGCATCTGCCTTTATCAGGTGGTAAGTAAAGACTTTCACACCAGCTGAGTATAAATTCTGTTAATAAATTCTGCCACAATATCTTTAAAAGTGTGAGCCAATAAAATGTTATACCGGGAGATTAAATTATATCCAGCCTCTGTAGAACAGCAGTGACATCTTCTCAGTGGACCGGGACTAGGATAAGCGTTTTAAAGAATCTCTCTCTACCTTTTAAAGGCAACTGAAGAAGGACACTTCACTCGCAATGCCTTGGAATAGATGTATCTCTCATGACAGCCCCTTATAACTATCCACATATGGATGTTATCATGATGTTAAGAGAAACCTCAGAAGAAAATGCACCCAAGGACATATTTTCGCTGTTGCTGGAAAATACAGACAAAACAGCAGATGTTCCTGGGACATCATGAGAGAATATGGACAAAACAGCAAAGACCGGTTGAAGATAAGGATCACGATATCTTCAAGGAACTGTCTGAAACTGGGCAGCAGGATCAAAACAGGGCCTTCAGCCAAAATGGGGCCATATATGGAAGAGAGTTACTAGCAGTCACGGAGTGGACACAGAAAGACGACCACCAGCAGGTCTCCAAAGACAAAGGGACAGAGGGTGCATGAGGGTGGGGTATATTGTAAGTAGTTCTAGGAAATAGAATGAATATGTATGATTATTCCTAGAGTTTAAGGCATATGTAGATAATAGAGAAATAAACGTTTTAGCAAACACACCTTAGGGCATGCACGATAGGTGAAGCTATCCCCCGTGCAGCCAGTGCTGCAATAAATGGAATGCCTGCTTCTTAATACTACATTGGCATTAAGAGGTTTATTCATGGTTTTTGGTGACAATGGGAGTGGTTGCCTCTCTATATGTATTTTTGCTCAAATGCACATTATCACTTGCTGATATAACAAAGTTTTTGAGTGATAGCTCTACAGTGGAGAAGTTCCAGTCTCCCTGAAAAAGGCTGAGCCACAGAGTGACTATTACCAGAGGGACCTTCGTCTGGCGATAGAAATCTTAGGGCAACAAGGAAGACTATCTATATGATTATTCAGGTTACCCCTGCTGTAAACAGGGCCAGAGAACAACTTCAGGCAAGGTCCTGTGATTCTCCAAACACTCTTACTGCCAGCACTAGTGTTGGCCAAGTACCATTCTGCACCTCTCCCAGGTATGGTTTGGAGGAGAGCAGAGGCCAGAAATTCCCTGGTCTGCAGTATGGTTATGCACACTCTGCTCCGTGCTGAAAGAGGGCTTAGCACTGTAAATGTGAACCATACCATGCCATCTGTCCTTAGGTTCGGGGAACGCACCTGCGGTGGTGGCGATGTAGTTCTTGCCTGCATCTGTTTATGCCAGCTGGGTGCTCAGGCTTGCTCAGTTGTGTGTATACACTATATCTAGCTTACAAAGTCCCAAAACAGGGAAGTTGTACCTTGGAAAACTTATTTTACTTTCCCTTATTTTTATGTATTTTTACTAAACAGCCTGTGCTGGCCACTGCTTGAAAAAGAATAATGGACCATCTTTCTCTTTGATCACAACTACTATAACAGCGCTTACATCCTAAAATGTCTTTGTTGCCTTTAAGAATAAAGCACTCCTGAGTTCTCGTTTCTAACTCTCCCACCCCCATCTATAAGTTCCTGTTTAATCAACCCATTCTAACCACTGCATTTCTACCCCTTGAAAATCAGGGCTGACTTTCAGCTCTCAGCATGATTGGAAAAAATGTCTGGCAGCGAATAAAGCAAAGAGTTGCTTTTCCCTTCCAGAATCTGTGTGGGAGGATGAGATTGGCACAAGTTATTGGCCAAAATATCACTTCTGAGTGGCAAAGCTCTTCCTAGGACACTTTCTCTCACATCCCACTTACAAAAACAACAATAGCCGCAGTATCATTTTGAAAGTGAGAGCAGAGAAGGTGTGGGGGTGGGAAGGGCAGGAATTAGAGCCCTTATATTAATCAGATAGAAAAGCTCTGTCTCTGAGAATTCTTTCATTAGCTTGCGAGACAGCTGCCCTCTGACCCCCAGCATCACTTCCTTCCTTCATAACAACTACTGCTGGCAGACGATCCCTCTTGTAGACTTCATCCATATTCAAAGAGTTGTCACATCCAACTGATGCTAAGCAGCTAATCAAGTGGAAATTTCTTTTACTTTACTTCTGCTTTTTGTTCCTCATTTTGCTCCTTCTCTAACGCCAGCAAGATAGTTCCCTGCCATGGAGTCCAACTCCTTTGAACGCTGGGAAAGGGATGGATACACAGGGAAAAGAAGACAGTTGCTTTTCAGTCCACACATAAAGTCTCTCAGAACTTTTTCCCTTTTTATATGTCAAATGTATGACTGTTCTGCATTCCTATTAACAGTATTTAAGAAAAAAACAGGCACAACCAGAGCATTAAGACAACCATCGTATCACACTTATTTTTAAAGGGCACATTGAAAATCTCCCATTGCTCTCTGAGACAGAAAATTAAATTTTCAATACTGTCGAGCTTTTGGAAGAGAACACCCTTATTCTAAAGCAGTTCATTTTACAATAGATGTAGGCTGTGAGGAAGTTGACTAAAAGCTTAAATTTTCCACAGAGAAGTTTAGTATTTTCACCAATGCAATTTCAGTGTGTATTTGTTTGCTTTTTCTTATGAAAAAAACACCAGCTATGTTGTGCTTTCTTCCCAAGTTCAGACCAGGCTTGCTAAAGCAGCTCTGAAATGCCCAGCAACAGCTGAAACAAGAATATTTTATGTGCACACGATACATTTTGTGTGACAATAGCTGCTAGCAGAGAATTTGTGGTCATCTCTTCTAGCCATATGCAAAGAACAAAGTGAGGTAATTTCAGACAGTGAGGATGAGAACTCCAAGTTTGAAACAGCAGCTATTACATGAGAAAATCTGACACTTTTATCCTTGATGAGAAAAAAGGACCAAAAGGATAATGAAGATGCCGTTTCTGCACTTTTCCATTCTGAGTTTCATAGATTTCTGATGGGCTGAATATTCATCTAGGGGAAAATCTAAAGTCATCAAGTTCAGGTAGATAGTGAATCTTTTTCTTTTTTTCACAGCTGTATATGTATAACTTTTAGGCAAACATGAGCCAAAGAGGATCAAAGTCAAGAATTTCTGCTCAAAAAAAAAAAAAAAAAAA
>VWPW01020750.1:148872-166637 GCA_013389825.1 Crypturellus undulatus
ACTGGTTTTTTTTCACCCAAAAACCAAAAACCCTAAAAATTTTTTTTTAAAATTTTTTTTTTTTTTTTTAAAGTATCTTGATACAGGTATAATTCCTAAAAGCAGTCAGAGATTTTTTTTGGGAAAAAAAAAACCCTAACCTGAAGAATCTCTAATAAAAAAAGAACCATCTCTAAAGTATAACCCTATTACAATGCCACTGACTTATATAATTCATAGGAAATGTTGACATCCTCCATTCAGGCACTAGTTCCAACCTCCTGAAAATGTTATTTTAAATCCTGATGGACTCTGTTCTTCCATAAGTAAACTCAAGGGGAATAAATGTGTATACGGATGCTTTTGAATGTGTGAAACAAAGGAGAGGAGGAATGCGAGGCATACTGGTACCAGACAAACACTGCTCCCACAAATCTCTCTTATTTCCACCATCTGCTGCCAGGTTTCTTGGTACAATGTGCAATGCGTAATTTACTCCTCATGTCTTTCCTTTAATCATCCTGTGAGTACAGATTCTTCCACAGGCGTCTTTGGTATCGCTGCCGTTCCTATCACTGGTGCAAAGCGAAGCTGGCTGGTGGGTTTACCGACATGCGTGTGTATCCTGCAGTGCTGCCGCTGCAACGTCTTAGCTGCCTCTGTCTTCACGACACTGTTTCTGGACCTCCCTCTCACTCTCTCTTGTCTAGCAATGTCTCGTCTCATGGAGACTGGAGAGCTAAGTTCATTAAAAAGGAATTTGGTGGGTTATCGCACAAAATTACTTCTATTTACATCTGCTGCCTGTCACTTTCAATGCTCCATGCCTTTTATCACTTAATACTTCCACTACCTGGCCATGCCAACTTTCAGTGGGCAACAATTGTAAACTCAAGTTAGTACTGCTTGCTGTGTGCAGGCCTTGCTACAGGAGCTGCCTTTAATGGGCTGTGCGAGCTGGTGTCTTGGCCAAGAATATTTGTTCATTGTTAAGACAGAACTACAGCTGTGCTGATCTCCAGAAATGCCAAGAATATCCATAAATGATTCTCCTAGGTTCAATTAAAATTCCTACACTGTTATTAACTCTCCATCTACCTCAAATTGACATTGTTGATATCACCTGAGATGAAAAGAAGTAATACTAAGAGTAAGCTTTTGGCTGAAGTGAACACTGAACAGGAATCTTTCAGATCCCAACTGGACAGTGCTGGCATATTTCAGGTAAAGGAAAATGTCTGAATCCTTGTGCATGGAAGACACCTTAGTGAGTCAGTGGGTGGCTACAGTACAACAGTCATGCTCTTGAGACATTCAAACCCTGGAGATCCATTTGACACCCAAGTGATTTTCACGACCTGGAGGTAAAAGGCCATACCTTTTTCTTGGTAAGCGACCTGCGAAGTTGTATGGTCCTGTGGCCAGTCAGCCCACTGAGCTACTCAAGTCTACTATACACAACTGGTGGTGCTGCACTGCCCCAGGTAGTAGAAAATCATGAAAACCAACCTATTTTCCTGTCTAACATGCCACATCCATCACCTTCAGCTCTGTTTGTTTGTGAATGCCATTCAGCAGAGACATTCAAAGGATGAAGAGCAGCAAAGTGTGTTCTATTTCCCTGGACCTTGGCAGATGCCAGTTCGTATCCCATCTTGCATAAACTCATTACATTTTCTCCTTGCTTGCTATTAGAATGGCACGCAAACCTCTAACTGACTACCTCAGCAAGTCCAGGAAATTTGCCCCTGTGAAAATTAGGTGCATACCGACATTGGACAGATCAGATCTGGATCAGAAACAATGGCTTTAAAAACTTTCTCACTTTCACTTTCTTCCTGCCCTTTTGTCAGTGAATTAACACGGCATCAAAGTGTCTGCCACCTTGATCTCTGACCACGAGCCTATTAAAATTTTATTGGAAGTTAACAATGAGGACTGAAAACAAAGATCAAATGAATAATACATAAACAAAGCACTTCAATTAGATATTGAAGAAAATAATATAAGTATATTAGCTGGCAAAATATCTTGAATTATAAATTAGACAGGAACTTTTTTTCTCCAGGAGGAAAAAAAATGATCCTTAGTCTTTGATTGGTTGGTGAGAATAAACTGTCAGGATATTTATACTTCTTTGCTGTTTGGACTTAATAATTTCATGTGTTTTTGCCAGATAACATTTAGGTCATGTGACTTCATCAACCAATTGAGCTGCCAGGCTCTTTGCTGACACTCGGTAATGAAGTGATATGGTAGGATAGGACACAGTCACCTTATCTTTTTATAAATACATTGAGTGGCATTTGGGATGCCTTCCTACCTTTCCGGTTCATTTGCATTACATAAGAACTCTCTAAATGTTAAAGCTTTCACTTGCAGCGAAAGTCTGACGCTTCCAGCGGCATTCAAGGATATCTGTCTTGGAGTGGCATAAAAATAATGATGTGCCGTTGTGTGTGTGGGGATGGGGCTGCGTGCGCCTGTGCGCCTAACAGCCGACTGAGACGCTCCAGAGCTGTCTCCGGCACCAAAGCAACACATGGAGTCCATCCGAGCTGACAGGCCTACCCAACCTGAAATCATCTGAGTGCAGTTTCTGAAATCGTTTGAAAGTGGAGTGTCAGGAAGATGTTTGCATGGCGGCTGACATCTCCTCCCGGCGTGGTTTAATGACATCCCTCCCTTGTCATAACGCTCCTCATGCTTCACAAATAATAACAGCGGTGGAAGGATTTGGGAAGATGGAGTTGGGGGCAGGAACAGGAATGTGGGGAAGGGCTGCGAGGCAGGAAAGTGCAAATCGCCGGAGACAAAACCACTTGGAAGAATCTGAATCTGTCTGAACATTCAAACCTAGGAGGGTTGTGGGTGTTTCTTGCTTTCTACATCATTCTTCTGTTTTGTTAAACAAGGACTACAGGATAACCTGCTTTAACCAACCAACCAATCACCCAATTTAGAGCAGTGGGCAAGGATGATATCACTCTTTGCTTAAAGGTTCTTGCCAGTCACCCCTAGGTATTTTTTCTGATGTTTGGTGGGTGTGAGGCGGAGAGGGCAGAGAACATGGTGCTATATGGTACAGCTTCCTCCTAGCTCCACTGGGCTACCCGCACCTTTCGTCTTGGCTGGAAATAGCAGGTGGGTTCATCTGGAGAGACACTAAAATAAATTCAGCCAAAAGAGTGCTGAGGAGGTCAGAGTAATTGAGTTGAGGAGTTTGGAGTCCTAAGTTACACAATCAACTCTTTGGATGACCTTGGGCAAGCTGCCCCATGCTTGTGAACCTCAGTTTCCCCTTTGGCAAGCTGAGGAGGAGATGACAATGCCAGACTTGCAGAAAAAAAAAAAGATTAGTCCCAGAGCAGTAAACACATGAATATGGCACAAAACACATTACCCTATTATCACATAAGGGATGAACGTGGCCCTTTTAAAATGCATCATCAGCACCACATGCTCTTAGTTAAACGTATTTATAGCCAGGAAAAATGATCAAGAGCTAGCTAAGTCTATATTGATTTCGTATTTCCCCAACTTCCAAAGAGAGAGGCACGTTTTACAAGTGCCTTCTAATTGCTATTACACCCTTGCCAGCACAAGAATAGCAAACAAGCCTCGCAGCCACATTTTTGGTGGGTGCAGAACAGGCACCTCTGGGTTATTTCTGCGGGCGGCGCACCCGAAGGACTGCACTGTCGCGCATGCGGCATGCTGAAGCCAGCACAAGGGCCACGCACAGGGAAGACCTGTTTCTGTCAGGCGTGGAGACAGCGCGAGGGCTGAGGAGCCGAGAATCAGGCGCTCCAGGGCCCGCGTCCCTGCCTGGCTGTCTCCGCTGTCTCAGCACCCGTGAGAGGCAGTTCAGAAACTGAGAGCCTGCAAGAAACATGATTTGGTAGGTGCTTGCTGGCTGAGGGTTTCAATGTGCAATAAAAAGATAATTTATAGTAATCATAACAATCACGGGTGAAACCTTGAGGCCTTTAACAGTCTTTTGCAGGGCAGAGCTAGTACATAAGCCGGTGACGAGTTTGCTGTCTCAAGGCCTGGGTAAATGACTGAGCTGCAGCCCAAGGACCTCTCTCAGCAATAATATGGCAAGGGGAACATAAAGACCCTCATTGCTTTAGTAAGCAGACCCAAAGCAGCATTTTTGTACCCCAAGATTTTGTCTTCTCCTTCCATATGCATCAGTCCATAGACTCCAGTCTAATAAGAGGTATTTTTTTTTGCTTAGAAATGTCTAGCACACAGATACAGTGTTTTTTTATACAAAACGAAACAAAATTGTTAGACCAAAACGGATGTCTGACGTAGCACATTTGAGCATGGCAGAGGTTTATTTTAACCTCTGTGTCCAGCTGTGCAAGGGCACCAGAGGCTCCCAACTCACGCGCCCAGCTCGCCACTGTCCCTCACCCACATCCACACATCACGTATGCCGAGAAACCTTCCAGGCCCATTCTATCACCATCTTTCAGAACGGCGATAGGCTCACGAGGACGAAGGGTGTCTCCCCAAGGGCACAGGCAGCCGTTTCTGCCTTTGGTAGTGACAAGCGACGCTGTGGTAGCCTCTCGGGCTCATGTGTGCTCTGCCAGCCCGCCGGGAGTGTATTTACAAATTAAACGAGACAACAGATGCTTTCACCTTACTTCACAAGGAACTGAATGACAAGGTCAAGGAAAAGGGAGGGGAGAAAAGAGCTTTGTCAGAAGGAATGTGCCCCTTCCCAACCAGGATTGTCTTTAATGGGCTCAAACTAGGGCACAAAGCATGGGAGGAGTCCCTGTACCCTAAGGAATCTTGTCCTTTAGATAGCAGCCTCTTTTCTGCTTGCCTCTCCTGGCTTTCCAGCCAGAAGATAAACAATCCCAGGACATTTCCTTCATCAGAAAGGACTCAGTCCTGCTGCTGGGTCATCATTTCCTAGCTCAGTGAAGCAAAGTCTCCTGTCCAAGGTGGTGTGAATGCAGATACAGGACACACAAGGATTATCATTTGCCCCAAACTCCTGATTGCCCTTTGTTAGTTCCAGAGTTTGCCAGGAACTAATGGACATGACAGTGAGCAGAGCTGCAAACCTGCCAGCTCCTGGAGTAGGTGTCTGTGTTTGCTGCTGTGCTTCCTCTCAAGTGGAGATTCCTATGAATTCCTTATGCTTTATATGCCTTGACTTCCAAAGATATCTCCATGAGCATCTCCTAGTATTTCCTGTACTATTCACCACATAAAAACCATGGGAAAAGAGTATAGCTGTTATTGCCAGGGGGCATATCAGGTAGGCAGTGTGTAATTCCCCATTTTTAATGAAGTGGCTGAGGAAGACTAACACATTTATCTTAATGAAGAATTTTAAAAGATGGGGTTCCATTAGACATATTTATGATGAAGTGTTAAAGTGACTTAAATGTAGAACTATTGGGTGAGTTCTGGTGGGATGTGCTTTCTCTCTCTCCCTCTCTCTTTCTTTTAGTGTAAGATCCATATAAGTTAAAGAGTGCTTACAAATGAATAAGAACATAAATCTTACATATGAACATGGGAGTGCATCTATCTAAATCAGAAGTATTTTTTAAAAGCTTGTCCCTGATTTTTAACAGGATTGCATCTCCACCTATCTCGAAATAAATCACTGGAAACTGATGGGTGCCTAAGACATTCCGAAAATTTAGTAAAGCCTTTTGGCCCTAACCACAAATGGAGAAAAGTAGATACTTCCTTCTGAACACTTCCTCCTTAAGGGCTCTTATTTCTGAGCATCATCCTTACATCTTTTACAAGTTTCTAACGACCCCAGAGTGGTCAGGATGTCTATTTATGTCTGAGCTAAAAGACAGAAAGAGTGAGAGAATCTGTGAAGGGCAGTCAGTAGTGGAGACAAGTTTTCAGTCTTTGCTTTGAGCTCCTCAGCTTTTTCTTCCTTGAGACAAAGGCAGGGAACGGGCTATTCCCAGGCAAGGGAACGAGCCCAGCGTAACGGAAGAGAGCGGCTGTTCACGAAGCTCTTCTGATTCAGGCGGGTCCACGGGGAGAGCTCCTCCTGCACAAAAGATTTGTGCTGGCACTAATGAATTTCTCAGCGATTGATTATGGAATCAAAGCTTGTCGTTTCTCCTCGATGGGTCTCAGTATAATTTCTCTGTGTGTTAAAGAAGCGACTCATCTTTGTTGATATAGATTAGGATTAAAATACGCAAGGGGAGGTGGGGAAAAGGAAGGATAGAGCTCAAAGCTTCCACCTGTATCTTCTCATCTTTGGAGCTTAGTTTAATAAAAACAGAAAACATATGCAGGTGGCTGGTTCAGAAATACTTTGCCAGTGTAGCAGCTGCTTAAAAGCTTCCAAATGTTCAAGATGTTTATGAACTGGGATCTATCTCTTGTCATCCTCCATCCTCCACGCTCGTGCACACCTTCCTCTGATTATCAAAAGTGAAGCACTGAATAGCAAGTGCATTCAGATGAAACTAGGGGTTCGGGATCTGTTTCCCCTTGTCACCACTGTGCTGTCAAATCTGGTTTGTTTGTGTTGACATGAGAGAATGGTTTGGGCTGACATAGGCTGGGGTCTGTACTTGTTTTGTATCTTGTTGCACTTTACTTTTAGAAGGTAATTTAGAAGTGAAAATGAGCCAGTATGGGCTCCAGTGGTGTAGTAATGGCCTGAAGTACAAGAACCGCAGCAGAACAGAGAATAGAGCAGCTCTAATTGGAAGGCATCACACAGAAGCTGCAGGTGCAGTTTACCTAGCGATGCTCTTCCTATTGCTCCCCCAAATTCAGAGGATGCTGCAGTCAGTGCCCTGCATGGCACACACAGCTCAGCTCAGCTCAGCTCTTCCTGCAGTTCTGTTCTCATCGGAAGTATCTCTGCTTGGCATTTGAAACAACCCCTTTCCACCTGGACAAAAGTCTGTCTGCAGGGGGCTGTTTGGAGCGAACTGGCCATGGCACGTTCCTTGTGTGGCCAGGTCTGCTGCAGTTCAGCCAGGTTACGGACCTGTGGCAATACTGCTCCACATGCCTGAGGAGGGAGCAATCTCTCCCACTATTGCTCTATATTACCTGAAATGCTTTCTTTGTTTTTCTTCTCTTCCCCACCCCCTCCCACTCCTGACACCTGCAAAACTTATAAAACTTTTTTCATTTGTGAAGAAAATTAAATAAACAAATAAATAGGCCCCCAGAACTCAAAGATTTCATATTAAAGTCCTGAACATATGCTACTTAGGAAAAAAAAATCTAAGTGAAATTGGCTGATAAAGTAAGAATCCCACAAAGGGCTGTTCTTCCAATCATCCGGTATTTCTCCTGTAATTTCCTCAGAGATTGTGGAATGATTTTCCAGATGTCTCTGTTCCTTCCAGGTGGCGTGTTCAACATGATTTGGAACAGGTCCAATGTTCTGCTTCTTCCTATGCAGGGAAGATGATACTGGCCAATGTACGCATTTGTACATACTTCTACATGTGAGGAAATATAAATAGCTTATTTCCCTCAGTGTGCAAGAACAAGCACAACTCAGAGGAAGGGCAAGAAGCACCTGTATTTTGCTTGTTGACTGACACAACAGTCGCAGTTGTGACTGAACAGTTTCCATACATGAGAAAGGTACCATAATCTATGTTGAGAAAGAAGAAAACCCAAAAGTAGTTTTTCCTGTGGGACACAAGTTTGTTCAGTGGCTCAGGAGATTTCATGGTTTCCTATTGCCCTTCAGTTTGACTGGCACAAATGCTCTTTATCTTGAAAGTTACTCTGGTTCCCCTAAAATGTTAAAGCGGAACACAGGAGCAATAGGTTTGAGTCAACCTGCTGGGCTAGGCCAAACAACACTGCACATTCTGCCTACATTCGATGTCTCATCATCTAGAACAAGGAGATGTATTGATATCTCTGCTGGAGGGCTAATCCTGCCACTAGATTCTGCACGGTGCACTGACATTTATAGGGGCAGCCTCTAACAAAGAGCTCTATCCCTTTCAGAATCCCCTTCACCTACCAGAGAGCAAAAGGAGCTGACAAATACCTGGTCAGTTCCTCTTAGAAAAGTCTACTCTACTTTTCAGCTGAGACACAGTTTACTCTCCATTCCCTGAAAAATTAACTGTTTCACTGTAAATGAGAAGTATCTTTATGTTTGTCACTGGTTCACATCCCTGCATCAGCAGAAATAGTAAGCCAATGGTCCCTGTCTCCCTGGGATAAGACGATATGGGACGGATATGGCACTTATGTGTAAATGTCAAGGCTGCATTTTAATATTCATGATTTTTAACTGCCAAGGAAGATCCTTGCTGGAGGTAGTCAATTCACTGAACTGGTCTCTGGCTGTCATAGAAGGAGCTGAACAGCAGCCATAAGCTGCCCTTCTAATAGGACCAGGAATTTTCTGTTTAGATTCAATATTAAGAAAGGAGGGAAGGCATTTTTCCCTCATTGTATTGGCACTGTGGTATATTTAAATATCTCCAGCATCAGAAGCCAAGTACAAGTGAGGGACCTTGGCCCCATGTTCCTTTAGCTCCACTATTAGCAGCTGTGATTCCCTCAGCTCAAACTTCATGAACATGCTTTTGCCATTTTCACTTATGTTTTTAAATATACGTCTATCCTTTTAATGGGCAGGTTTTGCCAGCAATAAGTGGCTAATTGCTCATAAAGAGTCTTTTCCCTCCTTCCAGAAAATAAGTGTGATTTAAAAAAAAAAAACTCCTTCTCCTGCTGTCAAAAATACTTTTTTTTAAAGGAATATTTTCATCTCCAGTGGAAAGGACAGTATTCATCATCTATTTGTAATGCCTTTCTAAGCTATACAAGACCAGTTTTATCCAGTAATGTTCTATAAAGCAGTGGTTCTACTACCTTATGCTTATGCAGGCAATTTTCAAAGCAAATTAGAAAAATCAGGAATGGGATAAAATTTTCTGTCTCTTGAGAGTTTTAGAAGTTTGAAACGTTTTTCCCTTTCTTAACTGGTATGTACAGCTCAATAGTTTTGGTGAACTGTTAATCTAAAAACTAAAAAAAAACGAAAACCCCACACTTCTTACCTTGGCTCCCTTGAGAATTTTCTGCAAAATAAGGCAGATTTCAAAATGTTGTGCTATGATTTTCACTTTTTATAATCTTTATCCTTCTTTATTAACCCTAGTTGTTTTTTTCCAACAACTAAAGCCATTTCAAAGAGATTTTTGCCATTTTGTTCTTAAAACAAAACAAGATATTTGCACAATTTCCACCCCAGTATCTCTTGGCTTTGGCTGAACCGAACATTTTGCCCTGAATTGCTTCAGTTTTGACAAGACGTCTTTCTAGTGAAGTATGGGGTCCATCTCCCATAACTGAGTACGTTTAAAGGTGAAATGTCTAAGGAAGTTGTCCAAGGACTCATTTTAGATACATAAGAACCTCCAGATAACAATTCATTTGGCCTTTTTTATGCACTTTGGATGGGATGAAACGTCCTCTGGAGATACCTGTTCTTCTCTGCTGATATAGAAAGCCCAGTGTCGCTTTCCTAGCTTCAATGTCTCACTTTTTGGACATCTAAATGAAGAACGTGGAATCTTGCCCCATCTGAAGGTTAATAGACCTGTTATTAGCTTAATTATACTTATCCCCATGTCAAAAACTGAGTGATCCCATGGTGTCTGCACATTCCTGGACATTGTTCATGGGCAAACATGGCATTAATACTGAAAGCAACGGGCAGAAATACTTACGAGGTTATCTGCAGCACATATGTCATTTAGCATTGCAGCTGAAAGGCCAGAAAGTCTGAAGCTCAGTTTCTACCAAGTCATCAAAGAGAGCACTGGAAACAGACTATATTTGTCTCTAAAAACCTCTTTTTCATTTGCACCTCAGGTTTATTTCCCCAGAGTTTGCAACAGCCGGGTTCTAATTTTGGATATGTGGCTATCTTTTACTGAGACAGTCACCAAGAACATGAGATTGACAATAAGTTTTTGGATGTGGGAATCAGCAACAAATTACTTTTTGAAAGTAATTTGAGCAACACTGAGTAGCTGATAGATTCAGGCCAGAAACACTTTCACCTGAATCAAGACAACCTCCAAAACAAATACATCAGCCTGGAAGAAAAGAGCCTGGTACTGGGGAGATGATTAGGTCAGTGAGCATAGCAGTACTCATTATAGGTAGAAAAATATGAGAGTAAGGATAAAAAGGAAGATTTTACATGCTGTAGGGAGAGGAAGGGTGTAGTAGGAGGTGCTGGGGACACTTCAGCTGCTCTAAGTGTTGAGAACTTAGATGAAAACTGAGTGTCTAGAAAGATAAGGGCAGAGTACAGAAAATGCAGTGAATCTGATCTCACTCATTGCAGATCCATACACAGTGAAGAATCTGCAAATAACCTCAGGATGGGTATGTCCAGCACATGGTCCCTCTTGCCATCAGTGGGGAAACAGCCAAAGGAGCAATAGTTTACACTTTTACCTCTTTGATTACACTTTTGATTCTCCTGCCCCCAAGCAACAGTAACATCTGCTATGTCTCTTCTCCTTCCACAGCAGAAGTGTGACCTTGTGTGACCTAGGTGACATTCACCTCACCTAATGCCAGATGTCTCAAGGCTGGGTATCTGATTAAAATAGGTATTTTAATACCTTTATCTCTGCAGAGAGCCTCTGTATGGAAAGAACTTGAATTAAAATCTACCTTTATTTCAGTGTCTTCAAAACACTGCTGTCTGTTGTGAGGAAAGCAGGCATAATCCTGGATTTGATGTTCGCTCTCAAACCTCCTGCTGAGTTTGTCATAACTGCCTGTTTCCTGGTTCCATGTACTTGTCGTGTCTCCACATCGACATTTGGGGAGAGAACTGAGTCACAGGAAAACTGAGGGTGACATTCACGTCACCTAATGCCAGATGTCTCAAGGTATCTGATCTCTGGAAGTCCTGCAGGCTGCTTAGAGAGAGCAGCAGCTGCAGAACAAAACTCGTCTGGTTCCGGATGGCTGATTCCCCTTCCAGGTGTGTCCATCTCTCCCATCATGGAAATGACCTACCCAGCTCAATCGCACTACTCATCTACCTTTTAAATCACTAATGATGGATGAAGTATATAAATTTTAACCTAATTGACTTGATCCAGCTAACCCAGGTAGTCTGTGATGGAATAAGACACAGAATTTACATCAGAGGCCAATGGCTTCCCCAGCCTCAGGTTCATGCCAGTGATGTGAAATAAAAATACATCAAGAGCTACTAAATTGAAAGACACCACTTTGCACTCAGGGAGCCTTTGAACTACAAATCATGGGAAATTGGACAAATCTTTTAGGAAAGAATCATTACATGCTTGCCCTGGTCTTATATTTTTCCATAGGCATATACTATTGGCCACAAAGACAGGATACCAGGAAAAGCAGACCTTTGGTCTGCCCCAGCCTTATCTTTATGTTCTTACCTATCTCAGACCTCGATTAGACCCTGAGAGACAGTTTTTTAATAACAAAAGAGTCCCTAGCTTCATAGAGCAAAGTCACATTGGAAATCTGCAAAAGGCCTGAGAATTAATTCCAAATTTCTCAGGCAGAATTTCTACGCATTGGACTGTCCACCCTCTGATTCATGGCTGCTACAACTAAGTTCATCTGCAGGCTATCAAACTTTTTCAGGAGCTGTCTCTGATCAGTTGATAGTGTTTAAAAAAAATAAAAGGAGGGGGAACACGTCAAATAAATTCAAACAATAAATAAGCCAGATGAAATCGAGGTCTGCTCATGGATATTCAGTAAGCTGCAAAAGAATCAAAATCTGTTGGATAAATTATTCATTGCAAATTATTTGTTCATCTTGACAGTCATAAAATTATACAATCCATTAAAAAAAAAAGTCCAGTCACAGCTTTGACTCCAGCCCAGTGCTACAAAGAAAACTCCAACAGACTGGCAAACAGGACGAATGATGCACCTGTGTCCCCACTGATGGGAGCTGAGGGTGTCCAGCACCTCCTAAGACAGGCTGGGCAAGAGAAACATGTGCAACCAGTTACTCTGTAGGGCTGTTCCTCCGTATTCTTCCCTGACCCCAAGACAGAAGCAAGGGTGCACAGTCGTCCATACTGACAGGTCTTGATCACTGAATGTCACACAAATTTAGCCTGTTTAAAATAGGCTGTGATCTCCTGCGTGGAAATACTTGTGGCTGGATATGCCACCCTAATTCTGAGACTAGACGAAGACTGGCATGCTGTGCTGTCATTTCACGATGGTCTTGTTTTACATGTGGGTCTTTGGCAAAGCGCAGAACAGCAATGTGCTGCTCACCTTCCTCCCATCCCCATCCTCCTCTCTCAAGTACACACCTGAGACCTTTCACCTGCACAGCATGATAAACATTCCCCTAGACAAGGTAGTGGCATTGAGCTGTGTTGATAACTCACAGCTGGGTGCACTCTTTATGTTCACTTCGCATTGCCAACTGTGGAGGGGTTGGACTCAGGTTGATAAGCACAGAGGCCATGTCACCTGTCACTTTGCTGTGATTCATCCTGCTTGGTACAGCCCAAACCACTAAAAGTGCCCTTTATTTTCAAAAAGAGATACAGCAGAGCTCTTATCAATGTGAAGCAAAGCTGTGCCCAAGGAGCACACGCTTCACTGCAGTGAGTCCTATACCCATCTCTTATCAAAGTCCAAGCACAGGCTGAAACAAGTGGAGATGCCTTTAACTAGTTTTACACACACACACACACGTGTTGCATGCACACACACATATATACGAGTCTGTGAGCATGTGTATACAAGCACAAAACAATGAAATATAATTACTTGTAGAAAAAGTTGCAGATCTCAGAGAATAAATCCCTTACCACAAAAACAAATAGAAAAGAAGTGTTTGTACTCTCTTCTATCCAGGGTCTTACAGACTACCTTCATCACCACAGCATTTATTTCTTTCTCTGATTTTCTCTTCTTTTTAAGGTTTGATCTGAGGCCAGGTTTTCTAATGAGTTTAGTGAAAGGATCAAAGGATGAGAACCACCATCTGCCTAAAGAAAACAATAGTATTTCCAACTGCATGATGGTATCTGGCAGAGAAGGCAGATTGTTGAGCTCCTCAGCTATATCATAAGAGAGAGACAGGAAGAGCAAAAGAAAGGGAAACCTTATCTAGCCAGATGTCAGTGAAATTTCAGTCTCCCCAAACCACTGCCAATTATTTTATTCTGGCAGAGGGAAAAGAAAAAAGAAAAAAGAAAAGAAAAAAGAAAAGAAAAAAGTAAGGAAAGGAGAAGAGAAAAGAAAAGAAAAGAAAAGAAAAGGAAAAGAAAAGAAAAGAAAAGAAAAGAATAGAAAAGAAAAGAAAAGAAAAGAAAAGGAAAAGAAAAGAAAAGAAAAGAAAAGAATAGAAAAGAAAAGAAAAGAAAAGAAAAGGAAAAGAAAAGAAAAGAAAAGAAAAGAATAGAAAAGAAAAGAAAAGAAAAGAAAAGGAAAAGAAAAGAAAAGAAAAGAAAAGAATAGAAAAGAAAAGAAAAGAAAAGAAAAGGAAAAGAAAAGAAAAGAAAAGAAAAGAATAGAAAAGAAAAGAAAAGAAAAGAAAAGAAAGGAAAAAGAGAAAAGAAAAGAAAAGAGAAGAGAAGAGAAAAAAAAGAAGAAAAGCCCAATTATGTGAGAGGCAAGGAGTAGATGTATTTATCCACCTTGTGGAATGAACATCAGAGGTGCGGGAGGAAAGGCCGTCAGGAGACAGATAGAGAGCTTATTGGAATGAACTTGTGCACTTCCACAGCAGCTCCTCTCCCTTTGCCATTTGTTCTGTCTCTTGACAGTTCCCATTAAGCCAAACAGCGAGCAAACTGGTTTGCAGGGACCTGTGGGCTGTTGCAAGGGAATGGATGCTTGCACAGCTCTGCCTTCCTCTTGGCCCTTCGGGCTAGGGAGAGCTTCAGAAATGATTTTCAATTCCCATGAGAAGCAGGCAGGTAAAGGAGCGAGAAGCCGTTTCAGATGTGAGGTTTAAGATGCCTGCTTGTCTTTCCAGAAGCCATAACACATCCTCCCACTGAGAAGGATACATCTTTACTGGGCCTGCAAGTATACAGAGGGACTCAAATGTCACTTACCAACTCTGGAAATTCTGGACTATAACCCCTGCTATGCAAACTATCAGTTTCAATTAAGGATGATGATGATGGGGAATAGATTTTCAAATAATTTTATGCACTGGAAGAGATCCCCATTTGTCTTCACAGATTTCTGGATGACCTTGCGGCTTAGGCATTAATCTCAGAGTTTACCCACACCAGGGCATCAGCCTGACATATCCTTGCACGTGTCGGGAACAGCAGTTAAATGAGCTAAGCAGTGGTGGAGTGAGAGTGAAGGGGAAGAGACCAAATGCACAGTCCTAAAGAGGTGAGTTAAGCAAAGAAGGACACTCAGACTTTTACTGCAGCACCTTNACCAGGGCATCAGCCTGACATATCCTTGCACGTGTCGGGAACAGCAGTTAAATGAGCTAAGCAGTGGTGGAGTGAGAG
The DNA here is from genome assembly GCA_013389825.1 of Crypturellus undulatus. Taxonomy (NCBI): domain Eukaryota; kingdom Metazoa; phylum Chordata; class Aves; order Tinamiformes; family Tinamidae; genus Crypturellus; species Crypturellus undulatus. Next base: position 163,377 of record VWPW01020750.1, read on the forward strand.
TGAAGGGGAAGAGACCAAATGCACAGTCCTAAAGAGGTGAGTTAAGCAAAGAAGGACACTCAGACTTTTACTGCAGCACCTTCTCCCTGACCAGCTACTTGGCATTCCAACGGGGTAGGTTAATCCTTTGCCTTTGATGAATCTTTAATCTTGGCACCTTGTGGCTGAAGCCGGCACTAACTAGCAGATCCTGGCGATCAAAGGCATGCACTTAAATATTTCATTTATAAATAAAAAATAATAAAATAAAAAAATAAAGCCTTGGCTTCATAATAGCAGTAAGGCAACTCCAGGGGTGTTGTTATTGCCAATTAATCACACTCTGGGGACTGAAGAGGAGCTCCACTACTCCTTGTAACTCTAATTGCCCTATGGGTGCAATTATCCATACCCCCCTCTTCCTCTCCCTGTCCAGCCAGGCCTTATGGCTTAATTCCATAGTAGGCTTCCTCATTTTTAACCTTTGTTGCTCTAAGGCACCCTCCCATGCTCCAGGCTGGGGATAGAAAATTGGGAGACTAATTCTTCTCCTCTTGTGCTTGTTCCCAGGGCCAGCTGCAGTGCAGGTATATTGACACCTGCTTCAATGTGAACACATGCGGGCTGCTACTAAGGACACTCAGGGGAACCCCGGAATGGCAGAAAACAATCCATGAGCACAGCTCATGTCCAGCAAAACACACCATTCTCACCTCCTACTTAGGACCTCAAACTTCCCACTGAAGCTGGGAGCCTCCATGGAGATCATGAGTGCTGGATCTTGGTCATCGTGCTCTGAGCATGAAGGGGAGCCTCCTCAGTGTCACTTATGCTAGTTTTCAAAGACAGGCAAATTCTAGAACTAATCCTGCTAAGAAAGCACATAGACGCTTTTCTTCATTGTTTATTATTGATGAATTTTCTGGTTTGAAGCTTGAACTTGACCCATTAAATGCTTAAATCTAGAGATAAGCAGAGGCAAACGTGCCATTGCCAAGGAACTTGGAAAAAAAAAACACTAACCAAACAAAACAGGATAAGCAGAACACAACTAAGCATTAACTATATGTTCAGACTTCATAAAGACAATCAGAAAAGAGTTTTACTGACTAACTGATCTTTGCTAAAGAAGAGTTTTAAGCGTATTTTCTGAATGTGCTGCCTGACAATATTATTTCATGGCACCTAATTGTTTCACTGGAAAAGTAGCACATAACTATTCTCCAATCATTTGGCCTGGGACACTCGATTTTACATTTACCTACCATATGTCAGTTTTATCATGAGAGACTAAAGGTACCAGTTAGCTCCTCAAAGGGAAAATTAAGGGTTTATTTCCTCACTTATGGAGCAGAAATTTGAGAAAGCAGCTCTTTAGTTTAGCAGATGATTGTATAAAGAGTCCCAAGAAGTCTGACACATGCAAAGAAGAAATGAGGCACCCATTTTGAACAGTAATTAAGTATTACAGGTCTTTACCAAGGATTATAGCAAATAAGCCATCACTAGCTACTTTAAAAACAGGATGGGATGTTTCTTTCTAAAATATGCATTTTACATCAACAACAGCTCTTGGTCTACAATGGGGATACAATTCAGACAAGGCCAATAGCCTGCTTTATGTGGCAGGCCAGTTTCGATTGTCACACCGATCTTCTGGGCTTAAAATGCATGAATTATTGAGGTCTGATACTGAGTCCTCAAAGCAAAGGTTGCTTTCTCTGAAAGGCTCAAGCCTTTAAAGGTTCAACAGCAGCTGCTTGTAATGTTCATCACCTGCTGTAGTGGAAGGCCACAGCATTGAAGTCACGTCTCAAGGCGAAAAAAATCAAGACTCAGATTCAGACTGCATGTGTTTTGTGCCTGATCTGAAGTTGGTAACTCCGCTATGCCTAACTCTGTGCATTGAGGGCTGAAAAAAGATGCTATCATATTGCAGGTTCGGAGCATTCTATTTATGTAAAGAAACCTGGTCTGTAATAATAAAGTTTCTACTCATATTCTTATTCTTTCATGTATCCTTCAGCTGATAGAAAGAAGCAGAGCTCCCTTTACTTCAGCTGAGCTGTAGCAATTTGCCACATCTGAGAATCTGCCTCATTTTACCCCTCCATTCAGTGACAGTATCACCTCTTGAGAGAGAAAAAAAGGGCAAATTTAATTCCCATCATCAATGCACTCCTTTCTTTCAGTGCAAAGGCAACTAACAATTATTACGCACATGCACAGAGCCTCGCAGAGAATCGCTCGGGCTCTCCTGTGAAGAATATGCCCTCGCTTTCATAAAACTCAGGGACTGAACTGTTGCTATGCCCTGTCCTTTCCTCCAGCACTTAAGGCCTGGAAAGCTTACTGCATGTGCTGCAAACTCCCCCAGCTACGGGATATGTGACCGTGTTGCTTATTCCTCCCCTGTGTAATGTAGACCTCCATGCCTCACATGCGCCAGAGCCCTGTATGAGTTATATGGCTATTATGTTATAAGTAGGACTGATGTATTACAGAATGCTGCCATAGATCCTATTAACGGCACTCGGGCTCCGTTTTTTTCCCTCTGTAGTAAATTCTGCACTTTTTTTGGAAATGGACAGCTCTGCAAAGATGCGAAGGTCCTGTGCCCAGGACGGGCACAGGCAAAGTTCAAGGCCCATCGGGTTAGGTGGTAACAGAGCAGCTTGGTTCTCCACAGGATCAGGATTCATGCTGCGATCATCAAGCCTTGCTGATAAACTCGCATCTTGTCTGGTCCTGAGCAGCACCACTGCCAAGAGTCGCCCCACCATTCCCCAGCGTTTCACTCCACTATCATCTGAATTGCTCCTACCACAACGATGCTTTCCTATGTTCTGAATTTACAGCTATTTCATCCCCTCCCTATCGCTCTTTCTTTTCTGCAAGCTGACAGATTCACTAGTGTCTGTCCGTTTTTGAACACTCTTCTGCCCCAAGAGAAGATGTAGCCTGATACTCCCATGCAGTGCCTTTTACAGAGGGTGTTCTCAGTGGGAGACTGACCCGGAGCATCTCTGCTCAAGGAGCAGATGGACCATCTCTGATCTTCACTAGATATGTATATATCTGAGCTACAGTCCCATTCAGTATTCAGTTTTATATAAAAGGAAGAACTGCAAATCCCCAGGATATGAGTGTGCAGTGAGTTCAAATTTCTATCTGGACACGACTGTGAGGGCTTAAGTTCAGCTCTACTTCTAGCAATCAGGATTCAGACAAAATTTGAGCATTGTCTTCTCTGAGAATCTTATCCTCATGGACCTACCTTCT
>VWPW01020751.1:0-30256 GCA_013389825.1 Crypturellus undulatus
TGTTTTAACTTGTAGCCATTACCCCTTTTCCTGTCACTCACATCAAGAAGAGTTTGGCCCCACATTCTCCTGTCGGATATTTCTACGTATTGATAAAATCCTCTTTCAGCCTTCTCTTCTCCAGGCTAAACAGGCCCAGCTCACTTAGTCTTTCCTCATACGATAGATGCTCCAGTCCCTTAATCATCATCATGGCTCTACACTGGACCCTCTCTAGAAGCTCCACATCCCTCTTGTCCTGGGGAGCCCAGAGCTGCCCCCAATACTCCAGGTGCGGCCTCACCAGAGCTGAGCAGAGGGGCAGGATCCCCTCCCTCGATCTGCTGGCAACGCTCCTCATGCAGCCAGGATCCCATTGGCCTTCTTGGCCTTGAGGGCACATTGCTGCCTCATGGTTAACCTGTTGTCAACCAGGACTCCCAGATTCCTCTCCACAGAGCTGCTTTCCAGCACATCCATCCCTAATCTGTGCTGGTGCCTGGGGTTGTTCCTCACCAGGTGCACGCCCCTGCACTTGTCTTTGTTGAACTTCTTGAGATTCCTTTCTGCCCAACTGTCCAACCTGTCTAGGTCACTCTGAATGGCAGCATAGCCCTCAGGAGGATAGGCCACTCCACCCAGGTGGGTATTATTCAAAAACTTGCTGGGAGTGCACCTGTGCCCTCGTCCAAGTCATTGATGAACAAGTTGAAGAGCACCAGGGCCAGTACTGACCCCTGCGGGACACCACTGGCCACAGGCCTCCAGTTAGACGGACTCATTTATCTTCAGCCTCTGAGTTCTGCCGTCCAGCCAGTTCNTGGACCCATTTATCTTCAGCCTCTGAGCATTGACATCCAGCCAGTTCTCAATCCACTTCATTGTCCACTCATCTAACCCACACTTCCTGAGCTTACCCGTGGGGATCTTATGGGAGATGGCGTCAAAAGCCTTGCTGAAGCCAAGGTAGACAACATGAAACATCTCTCCCATCATCCATCCAGCCAGTTACCTCATTGTAGAAGGCTATCAGGTTTGTCAAACATAACTTCCCTTTGGTGAATTCATGATGACTATTCCTGATCACCTTCTTTTCCTTGACGAGCCTAGAAATGGTCTCTATTATCATAGAATCATAGAATGCCTAAGGTTGGCAGGGACCTCTAGAGGTCATCTAGTCCAAACCCCCTGCACACGCAGGGCCACCTAGAGCACGTGGCACAGGGCTGCATCCAAGCGGGTCTTGAAGATCTCCAGAGAAGGAGACTCCACCACCTCTCTTGGCAGCCTGTTCCAGTGCTCTGTCACCCTCACTGTCAGGAAANCGTGTGCCAGGGCTCTGTCACCCTCACTGTCAGGAAATTTTTCCTTAAGTTCCCGTGGAACTTTTTATGCTTCAGTTTGTGGCCGTTTCCTCTAGTTCTGTCAGTGGCCACCCGTGAAAAAAGGCCAGCCCCATCCTCCTCACTGCCTCCCTTGAGGTACTTGTGCACACTGATCAGATCCCCTCTCAGCCTTCTCTTCTCCAGGCTGAACAGGCCCAGCTCCCTCAGCCTCTCATAGGGCAGATGTTCCAGGCCCCTGATCATCCTTGTAGCCCTGATGAGCTGCTCCATCACCTTTCCAGGGATGGAGGTAAGGCTGACCGGCCTATAGTTTCCCGGCTCCTCCCTCTTGGCCTTTTTGAAGACTGGAGTGATGTTTTTTTTCCTCCGGCACCTCCCCTGCTCTCCATGATCTCTTGAAGATCTGAGCTATCCCCTTGAGCCTCTTGAAGGCTGAGCAATAACCCCTGCCAGCACTCTTGGGTGTATCCCATCTGGGCCCATACATTTATGAGTGTCCAGTTTGCCTAAATAATCCCTAACCCAATCCTCCTCGACCAGCAGAAAGTCCTCTTCTCTCCTGGTTCTCTCTCTTGTGTCCGGGCTCTGTAGTTCATGAGGACTAGCCTTAGCAGTAAGAACAGAACCTCATGAGAGAGGATCATGATTTGATCATCTTCTACCATGGATAATTTTACACTAAGGGAAGTCACACATTCAAATAGGATCCCAGAAAGGTCTGGTCTGGACTTTCCATCCTTAAATATATTCCAAGCTTGATTGGACAAGACTATAATGATCTTATGTCAAAGACTCCTTTTGAGCAGGGAATTAGACCACGTGGCTGCCAGAGATCTCAAAATCTACTTTTTTTCTGTTCTTCAACTAAATTATCCAGTGAATGCAAATCCTGCTGAGGTGCCAGACACTCCAGGGCCAGTGGTGCAATGGATAACGCGCCTGACTACGGATCAGGAGACTGTAGGTTCGACTCCTGCCTGGCTCGACCTTTTCCTCTTCTTAATCTATATGTGGTGGCTCTGGTACCTGCTTCATCTGGAGTCTTGACCTCCTTGCCCATACCTGGCTTTCCTTTCATATGTGATAAGTTCATGGTCTCCCCTGCAGCATCCCTGGTGCCCATGAGGATGTGCAGCAACTAGGAGTAATCTGGGAGCTAGACGAGTCCTGAGACTAGTGGCATAAGGTCTCTTTCCAACATCACAAGTCTGGGTCTGACAATCAGCAATCCCTGTGATTCAGAGCATCAGTTGGCATGTGGGGCCTCTGCTCCCTACAAAAGGAAATCTTCAACCATGGCCACCCACTGCCTTATCTCAATACACAGGGCCAGGCATGTGTGACAGGCCCAGAGTCCTCCCTGGTGGATCATGAATCTCCTGTTTATGGGCACAGGCTGCGCCCATTCTGGATCCCTTCCTCATAAGTGCACCAGCGAGAGCCCACTATACTCTGCCGACAGCTGATCCAAATGTCCAATTTTCTGTGAGTGAAGCCCTCTTCAATTGTTCAGCTATGTCCAGCTCAGCTCTCTTCAAATCCAGGGCTGTCCTTCTGCTACTCATCTTCCTCACTTCCCTGAAGATTTTTAGCTCAAGTGTGAAAATACTCCCTGTAGCCAAAGCCTTCACAGACCCAGGTGGTAGAGAGGTCTCTACAGAGGGTTGTGAGAAACCAGGGCAACATCCCTGTGCCGTCTCTAAGGGGAAAAGGTCGAGCCAGGCAGGAGTCAAACCTGCAGTCTCCTGATCCGTAGTCAGGCGCGTTATCCATTGCGCCACTGGCCCTGGTGGACCTGTTGTCCCTGGGGGGCTTTCATTGGGCTGCTGGTGAGGGCTGGCAGTGAAGATGGGGGAAGATGATCTCTCCTCCTCATCCATTCTGCCCAAATCCACCACAGCCCAAAGCCCTTTACCGCACTGTGGCATCAGAGGGACGTCTTCTCTGCTCTGCAGCTGTGAGACCTGATCAGCACAGGCTTGGGACCAGGGCAGGACTTGTAGAGCTGTGGTGTTCAGCTGTGGGATGGGCCCACATCACATGGTCTATGCTGGAATGTCTCTAGCATTGCAGGTGGACATTTGATTCCTTCAGTTTCCAACATTTTTTACAGTCATGTCCAGGCACTTCTTCCCCTGTTATGAGAACTATAAAACCCGCCCAGGTACTTCCTATCTGTCCACTGTTACTCCACTTCTTTTGGGGCTTAGGTTTCCCTCCTCCAGTGACCCTCATTTGAAATTATCTTTGAAGTTTCTCCGTACAAGTGGAGATGGAAAAAAAGTCAGGTGAGGGGAAGGCACTGTCACCAAGCCAAGTAGGAATCCAAGGTGCAGTTTCCTAAAATGTTGTATGGCATGTTATCTATTGCACTATTGGCCGTTGTCAACTTGGGACCCCCTGACAACATGCATTTCCTTGATACAACATTTATTTTTCTGTCTCTCATCATTACAAACTTTGAGAAAAGTCTGTCTCTGTTTCTTCTATATGCTCATATTAGATAGCACCAGGCATTTAGGTCTGTAATTCTGCTTTCTACACATAAAGGAAGGTATTGACTCAGAAGCTTATCAGAATGATACAAATGTGGGACAGATATAACAAGGCAATCTTGAACTCACATCCCTAGTGAGTGGGCTAAGAAGCTTAAGTGGCCACCAAAATACTTTTTAGCTAATGAGGAAGACCACCTAAGGAAATTTGGTAGATGGGATGTCATAAAAAAGGTCATCTCAATGGACTGGTGGATGGCAAATGGGCTTGGCAATACCTCAGGCCTGAAAGTGCAAAGGGATTAAACTGCCATGCAGAGGATGCCCTGTCTGACCACCCAGCCATGGAAGATATATTATCTGTCCATGGGTTGCTTGTCACCATCCACAAGTGGCTTGGGAGATGGATGAAGAGGGGAAAATAGTTAGTCCTTGGGCTAAGCTCACTCCAGGACATAACAGCCCCAGGGAGCCTTAGAGTTGTCCCAGGCTTTGCACTGCTTGGGAATTGCAGTCAAGTCTCCTGTCATACACCAGGGCATCACTGAAGTATCTCCTCCAAGCCACAAGTGCGGCCAAAGGGTTGGGACACAGACCCTAGAATCATAGAATCATAGAATCACAGAATGCCTAAGGTTGGACTTCTAGAGGTCAGCTAGTCGAACCCCCTGCACACGCAGGGACACCCAGAGCACGTGGCACAGGGCTGCATCCAAGCAGGTTTTGAAGATCTCCAGAGAAGGAGCCTCCACAACCTCTCCGGGCAGCCTGTTCCAGTGCTCTGTCACCCTCACAGGCAAGAATTTTTTCCTTAAGTTCCTGTGGAACTTTTGATGCTTCAGTTTGTTACCGTTTCTTCTAGTTCTGTCGGTGGACACCAGTGAAAAGAGGCCTCCCAGCACCATCCTCTTCACTGCCTCCCTTGAGGTACCTTACTGAGTGGCTGCCTTTGGGGGAGCACCCAGCACAGCCATGGCTCTTTGCCAAGCACTGGGTCCAGACAAGAAAACTGTTTGCACGCGCAGAAGCACTTGCCAGCAAGGAGATGCATCCTATAGAAATTGCAGTCTGGTTCTATGCCACTGATCAAAAGCGTGTTGTGTCTATTCTTTGCAGTTGTGTTCAAAGAAGATAGCACTGTCCTCCCATGTTGGCTATATGCAATTTAACTTTTTTAGCTTTAAAATAGTGTGTCCATGTCCAGCCTTGAGAATTGTTCCCTCGCTGTGCTTACTACTAAACTCTGCCTAGGAATTGCTGGGGTCACTTCCAGCTAACCTAAAGCAAAGTTGTGTCAGGGACAGCAGTTGACCAGCACAAACCACAAAGATATAGTGAGCAGGAAATTTTTCTTGCACTGTCTATTCTATCACTATGGATTTAATCATGGTGAATCACCAAAAGGCAGAACAATATGTTGAACTAAGAATGCAAGGTCAGCTAGCATGTTTTCAGTATTCTGAACCTTGTGCCTAGAAACGAAGTGTGAACCTTTCAAACTGGAAAAATCTGACAAATTATCCACCATGGGCCTCCCTCCAGATGTCGCTACCTCCCCGTGTTTTTATGTCCTGGACTCTGCTAAGAGCCATCAAAAGGCACAAAGGAGGGTGGAAAGGAGGTGGAGGGACACTGCTCCTTGCCATACATCCGGAGCACGTAGCGCCATCATGCAGAGATCGATGCATCTGAAGTCTGTACGTGCCAAGCCTTAGGAGTGTGATCTCTGCTGAACCAGCAGGAGGATTGATGTCTCCCCTCTACTGCTGCAATTTGATTTTATACCCCCTTGACTTCTTCGAATGGCAAGAAGATCAGGGACTTCCTTATCCAGACCTTCCGTCAGGAAACAGCACAATACAGTGCAAGGGGCAGGATGCTTTTCTGGGAGTACACCAAGATCAAATTTCAAGCCAGGATGGATTTAAGTATCTACTTTTCTCCTGTAAAAGGCACTGGAGAAGACTTAAGTGTGAGAGAAGAAGATATCCAGGGAGTAATTAATAATCCCTTATATTTAATTAATTTTAATATTAAAATTAATAAGAGTTCCTCTTTCTGTCTCAACTGTGCATTCCTGGCATGGATGCTGCTTTTATTGTTTATTATATGTTCTTTGATTGATTAGTACCTGGTAAGAACTATTATTTCACACAAGTCAGTAGGAACAGTTTTTACATTGTACAAAAATGTAATTTTTTTGCAGAGATTTGCAGATTTACAGAGATTTACAGATTATTCTCCCTCTGCAATGAGATGAATTTAAGGCTTTTCTAAAAAATCTATTTTTAAAAAAATCAGGAGTGGGGGAAGGTTTCAAAATGGGCAGTCAAAAGCCACAAATCCAATTCTGTTTTGCTGCAGAAGTTTTGTTTTAATTTCAAATGTTAAAGGTTTACTTGGATGTGAATTTAAGGTGGCAGCAAATTATGACTTGAGGCGCTTTTCTATTTCCTTCCTCTCTTTATCTATAGTTCATAAGCATAGAACTGGGGTATAATTCAGAGACTCAGAATGTACCGAGCACTACAAGGACAGTTAGTAGGGAACTCAATAATTATTGCTACTTCTGAAAGAATAAAACAGCAACAAGATGCCTGTAACATCCCCCCCACACACCTTATTTTTCATAAAATTATTAATAAAATTATTTTAATTCAAATAAACCGGAACCAAAAAAATGTTTCCAGTTTCATTATCAGAGAGGAACCTTCCCATATTTCTATGTCTTTATTTTGTGTTTAGGCTGTGAAGGTCAGACAAGCAGCTGAGTAATATCCAAAGCACTCTGCCTATATCTTCTGCAGACGGATGTTTTACGATTATGGGATTCTGTGGGAGATATTTGCTGGGATTTACCAGAACTGAGGACTTTAGAAACAACCATTCTTGCATATTATTTTTTCAGCAAGAAATCACTTGTAAGGGAGAAAAATAATCTTAAACCTCAGCTTATCTTATGCCTGAGAATGGAAAAGGAACTCAGACAGAATATAACAAAGAAAAAAAAAAGTGAGTGCTACTAGCTAGAGTGAATGCAGCTATGAGGTTTTACTATACTTAAAGTATGACCATGTATGCAGTGCACTCTTTATGTAGCAGAAGCTGTAGATAAAAAATACACATGAAAATAGTTTTATTTTTTAATTATCCTTTTAAGATAAAAAGGGGAAATATATTAATCTATTTCTGCAGTGAACTGAGCTCTCTGATGCTTATGGGAGAATTTTCAGAGGAAAACCCAGTGATGATTCAAGTCACTGCAAGTTCACCTTTGCTAAGAGAAGGACAAAGAAAGTTCATATGGCTCTTTTTGGACGAGATGCCCTGAGCAACTACCACTGGTGTCAAAAATCCCTGGTCACCACTAAGAATTGTCATGGCCAGGGACAAGTCCCTGCAGCTGGTCTAAATTGATCCAGTTTGCTTTGGAGAGTGAGAATGGGTCCGGCTATGTTGGTTGCTCAATGAACAGCCTCTGCCACATTTAGCTACATGGTCAAGACAACTCTTCATCCTTTTCCTTCCTCCAGCAACCCGCGTCTGAGTCTCTGTCGAACTGCCTCCCCTTCTTCAGCACATGTTAGGGCATTCTTTGCTTGCCAAAGTTTCCTTTGCCTCAACCTAGTGGAGCGGTAAGATGGAAAAGAGATCCCAGATTACAAGGTTAAGTATGTACATATTCACAACCAATTTTAGGATATAAGAGTAGAAAGACCGAAGAGAAGATCTGCTGGAAGGGCAGCAATCTATGGGACTTGTCTGAAGAGATAATATGTTTTTGCTGTGATGAGTTATGTTTTTTTTTTTTTTTTCTTTTGGTAATTCTTTACCAAGACCAAAGTTTTCCATGTGGTCTTTGTACCAACGCCCACAAACCTGCATGCAATGACCCCCTTGAAGGGCTGAGGATGAGGGCAAAGGGTAGATGAAACTACAGTTTATACCTCCTGCAAAGGCGTGGGTGTGAAAACTGCACTCTTGTGAAATGCTGCCCTGACTGCTGCTAGCAAATATTGGTGTTTCTGAAGGTCATTTTGCCAGCGGTGTCTGGGCTCATTACCCAGGAGGAATCTCATCTTTGAGGTGGGGGTTAGGTGGGACCATTAAAAGCATCATTTCTGGGCAATGTCACGCAAGAAGGAGCAGGTGCTATTGGCCGTGGGTGGCTCTGTGGAGACCTTTACGCAGCAGCCTAGTCACTGCAGTGCAGCTGAGTTATTGCAAATGGCCTTGAGACTTTTGTCAACTTCAGTGGACAAAAAGATCAGATGGGCTTGTGTCCTATCATCCCAGCAAGGGAGTTCAAAAGCTAAAGCTCAGTGGTGAGCTTTAAGCTGGAAAGATAAGCTCCGTGGCTCACCTTTCGAATTGAGTGACTTTTTCCAGCTGGCTGCTACAGACGCTGCTGTAACAATCCCATTCTCAGATAAGATTTGGCCAGTCTTCATCCCGCAGCATGGCCAGGTCTATGGGAGAAAGAAGGATCAAGGATAGGGAGGAAAGGAAGGCCAGAGCGTGGAAGCACTAGCAGTGGATGTGGTGATGAAATAGGGAGGCAGAGAGCAGATCTACATGGTCATCCCTACCACGAGGCAATATTTAGGGGAATGCCTCTTTGGGGAATATATATAACAAAAGTATTCATGGGTGGACTGGCTAATACTTGTTATCTCTGGCCTCTAAGGGGTAGCAGGCTCCTATATAGAGGCCTTTCAAATCCCAAAGGGGATGGGTCCTACAAAAAAAAAATAAACTCAGATTAGCTGCAGTCCCAGAAAATCCTCCCAAAGTCGTCACTCTTTGTCACCTGACCTTAGCCATAACAAACTATTTGTCACTGTACTTCCACAGCAGATAGAGATTTAATGAAATTAGCAGACGAACCATATCTGCTTTGCCTGCTTTTGAACCATGACATGCTATCCTAAGCTTACATCCAAGAAAGAAGTGTTTTGATGATGAAGGCACAAGAAAAGACCTCTTGTTCTCCAATCAGGCTCTGCCTGTCTTCTCTTCCAGTCCGCAGTGGACGCAGCTCATCATACAATAAAGGGTAAATATTGCATATGCCTTCAGGCCTTGTGCAACCCACTAATTAGTTCACTGGAAATTGTGTAATTTGTTACATAATGCAAGGCCCAGGCTTTACCTGTGGTGCTGCCCTAATGAGACATCATCTGCTTCCTAGAAGGCTAAAAAAGTCTCTGTATCAGGATGAATACCAAACTCTATCATTTCATAATCACCCAGAGCCCGTTTGTTACTGTTAAGGATCCTCCCCGTGTGATCAGCATCTCAGCAGACCTTCAACCACAAGGACTATTACTTTAATTTCCTAGTATAAACGCCTTCACTCCCATTTCAGGACAAAGACAGAAGTCGATTTAAGGAGTGACAGCAAGAAACTATGGGAGGACATGCTGATTTTCACGGTTGTTACGCCTGTTGTCTGACGTTTGTTTGTCATGTCGTCATGTCAAGTCTGCTCAGTGTTGACTCACTGTAGAGATTGCAACACCAGAACGCATGGGACTTGGATCAAAGAAACCAAGGTTAACCAAACTGCAAATAGATGATTATTGATTAGATTCCCAAACCTCAGCACTCAGATATCTTTACATACAGAGCAGCTCTCCAGCTGCTTCTCTTCTGATATAGTCTGTGAAGTCTTGAGAACTTCAAATATAAGGTGGAGTTGAAGAACAATGTGTTATCATAATAAATCAACATATTTTATTTTTGACTAATGGAAGATGAATTCACTCGGCATGTATTGTAAGATTTTGTATACTCTTACTCATCAATTCTCACTCAGGAGGCCAGTGAAACTTGTTCTAACTCTAGCTGGGTTTCAAAGAGGTGTAAACATGATTTCCTGGCTATTCATGTGCCTATGTGGTTTTAAAAACCTGCTTATACTTAGAATGGCAGAATCAAGTCTCACCAGTGTCCAAATATATTCACACCTTTTAGATAACTATTCCCAGAAGCATAATAATTCTTATACTACTAAATATATACATATATATAAGTATATAAAACTTGATGATTTATTATTTGTTAACTATTAATTTGTACTTAAGAGAAATTATTTGAGAAAAAGTAGACTGGAAAGCAATGTGTCATGCATATGATTCCCATTATAAACTACATTTAGTTAGAGATAATCATGCAAGAAGAGTAAAAGAAAAGAAAAATGTCTACCTTGCAGAAGAGGTCAAGGTCTACTCAATCAGTCTCTATGCTTGATTATAGGGAAAAGGTGATGTTTCCAAAATACTCAGCATTTTAGATTTTGCATGTTATTTACCTGTGGAAGGCTGTGCTTCTAGGACAAAATTCAGTGAAGCTGGATTAAAAACATCAAAACATAAATATCTATTTATCCATTGCAGGATAACACAACTTCCTGTTAATTAATTAAGGGAAATAAAAAGAGCACTATTCTGAGATACAATTTCCTTCATGATCAGGCAATGATATTTCTGCTGAAATACTGAGTCCTTTTGCGCTTAGCCACTGAGGTAAGGCATCCCTTCATGATCACAAAGGCAGAATTAAAGTCATTTGAGTATCATAGATTTATTCCCTATTGTTCATTTATTATCAGCCATTGCATGGTGCTGTCGTTTGCACTGCAATATACTTCCATAAGGTTTTAAGTTAAGGTAAGTCCCCCAAAAGCCATTGTTGAGAGAGCTTGATTTCCCTAGGATAGGTACCTTTGTCCCCTTGTGTTCCCAGCTCAAGTTTGGAAATTAACATCCACCAGAGCTCTCTGCAGGAGAGCTTCATTCCCAGCATGGGCTGCTGTGAGGCATTGCTTGATGCAGGCATCGTCCTGTTCCAGCCTGAGGTCACTGCTGTCCTGCACACATGGCTCTGCTCTTTAGGCACTTTATGCAGGTTTGATCTGGTTTTAAGCAACTGGTTTGCACTTGCCTTTGTGTTTTGCGTTTTGTATTTTTTTTTTTTTCTGGGAAACAAATTAATGGAATTTTCCTATTGCTCTGAAAGAAATTTTCAGGAGTGCTGCTCTCTCTCTGAAAGGAATAAGGCAATTGGACAAGATCCATGGAGGCTACAACAATTTGCAATACTGAAATTCGAGCCAAATGACACTGACTGGATGTTGATTCTCTTCCATGGATGGAAACCATCATACAGCTCTGAGAGTGAGTGGAGCTGGTTCAAATATTGCACGTGGAAGCAAAGAATAATCTACATTCTACACTGTCACATTCTGGGTTTTATTTGAGTGTGTGGAAACTTGACTCATCCTGGCTATAAACTTTTTTCAGAGGACACTTAAAAAGCACAGTTCTGTCTGCAAAATGTCCCTACATCTTCAGCCTGTCTTCATGAAGGATAGATGGAGAGAAAGTTCTTTTTTTCTTTGGATCTTTTTCCATAAAAACAAAAAGGTTTTATTTCCTGTTTTCTTCATGTTCATAATTCATGTCAGATGTCTATCTCTCAGTGACTGTCACAGGATGTCACTCAGCCATGACAACTTTCTGGAAGAGGAAAGACTGGTGATGAATCAGCTCAGACTGCAGACCCTCTCTCCATTAGAAAGAGGAAAAGTTGGAGATTTGGTGACCAAAAGATAATACTTTCTAAGGTATTAGGGCAAAAAAAGGACATTTTGAAGGATTTGGTAGTTCCTGGCAATTAGATCTGATGGTTGGAAGATGGAAATAAATATTTATCATAGTGTAATTCCCTGTGTAAGCATTTACGTATCTCACCTTGCTGCTACTTTCTCTCAGTTGCATAAGCTTGTCTGTTACCATGCAGCTTAAACATAAACATCAGTAAAGTCTTCATTCTATTAATAATTCTTAGAACAAAAATACCATTAACTTGCAGTTAAATCTGGTAAATGAGGTAATAAGGAAGCAAAAAGCTAAGCCAGAATGCCAGAGGAAGGAACTACAGAAATGGGATTAACTTCTTGGTTATGTATGATGGTATCTGTCCCCCTGCCAAAAAGATCTTATAGACATAAGACCTACTGCAGGGTTTGACATCTACAAGGCCAGGATTTTGTTAAGAAAAACTTCCAGTGATTTCATCCTCCTGTAAGCTTATCCAGGAATTCAGAACTCCTATATTCCTTTGAAACTGGAAATAACCTTCCTTTCACTGTAAGAAGAGCTATCACATCTATAACACCCATGCAATCCTTAAGGAATCAATCAGTTCTACTATAGTTTCATGGAAATAAGAGAGGAAACAAAAGGGGGAGTCAGAGATACACTGAAGTCAATTAGACCTTTGGTTATTACTCCAGTTCATAACCTAAGGGCAGCTTTTATCACTCTGCAGGCTTAGTAAATCCAAGCAAAGCACTCAAAGTGAGATATAAGTGAGAATTAAAGATATGCTGAGTTACAGGAGTAGGGAGATGGATACAAAATGTTACGTAACTCATAATGTGGACAAACGATCCAAGGGAGTAGATGCTGACAGTTCCTATCTTCTATTCCCTCTGCCTGACCCATCCCCACGTCTGTGTTGGATATAGTCCTGCAAAAACCACGAGAGCTCATGCGACTCAGTGAGGCTGGGTTCATGGTCAGATTATACAAAAGCCTAACCAGGTGGAAATTCATTCTTTTGAAATCGCACATCTTACTGCAGCCCAAGGTATGTGGGATAATGGTCGTCTTTCCAGGTGGCTGGCTGGTTGCAGTTACTGATTGACAGAGCACTCGGACATCAAAATTTCGCAGTCCCGCAAGTCCTATAAATACCACATACATTCCTCATGCTCTTCCTCAGAAAAGCTTCATCCTCCCTTGGTATTTGAGTCTTTTTGAGGGGACACATAGTCCACAGCTGACTGATAGCCATGAGGATCCTCTACCTGCTCTTTGCTGTTCTCTTCCTCCTCTTCCAAGCTACTCCAGGTGAGATGCAACACAATATGTTGTTGTATAATGGTTCTTTACCACGTCAGACTGAAAACTGAGGTTTTAACATGCTCTTCTTCCCACAGGTTATGGAGATGAGGCTTTTGCTGACACTCTAGAGTGTAAGAGCCAGGGAAATTTCTGCCGTCTTACATCCTGCCCACCCACATTCTCTATCTCAGGGTCATGCCATGGCGGGTTGTTGAAATGCTGTAAAAAGTAAGTGTCTCAGAATGAAGGGTGCGAGGACATTTTCATTCTGCCATTGTACTTAATATGTATTTTATTTCTCTGATTAGAAAGCAGGGCATGCAGGGTAGCTGTTTATGAGAAAGGCCAGGTGGAAGATGAATGTGTACATGACAAATGTGTGTTTGGGGAGATTTTATTCCTGATAGGATGTTTGTTTTTCTTTCCTTGAGGCCTGGAATATGCTTTTGGAGAATGCTGGAATATGCTTATCTAGATTAAGATAAAATGTACTTGTTTAACTCTCATGTCAGTTTTGTTCAGTTGTTTGCCATGTTCTGATCATTGCTACCTGTAATTTCCAATCCCATGTACTGAATTCATAGGAGATGAGGAGAGGTTATTTTTTCTTTCCATTCAAAGATTAATCATTATGTTATAATTCACACCAGTAGGAGATATATAAGCAAATGCTCAGCCATTTAAGTGACCAGACAGAGCCCAACTAAAACTAAAGAAAAGGCTCAGATTTGTCTTTTTCTTCTCTCAGAGCTTTCCCAGCCTCTGTATTCTGCTATGCTTAAACTTGCAAGAGTAGTTTAAGGACTCCTAGTAGCTGAAAAAAGTGCAATGAGTTGGCTTCAGAGAACAGGTTTCAAAGCATATTGCTCAGTACATGGGAGTCCTCAGACACTGAAACAGCACAGGACTTACTCTGATTATAGACCAATACAACAGCTGATGGACAGAAAAGAAACTCAAATCATTCTATTGGCATAAAATTAATAATCCTAAGGAAACATCCACTTAGGAACTCTGCACCCTTCATAATCAACCTACTACTGGTATGATTTTTCAAAGGAATGATTCATTCCCTCTGTCTCTGTGAGAGATCACTCACTTTAGGAAACACTTTCTACTGGGGATGAATAGACTAGGATTGTCAACACATGCCTCTGACACTGAACATCATTAGGAAAATCTGTTAGTCCTGATCCAAGTGGATGTGGGGTTAGGAGACAAGGAAGACCTCCTGAGGTTGGTTCTAGGTGTAATAATTCTCATTAAAATCTTTCTTAGAAGAATGTCCCCCTAAGTGATTTCAATAGATGCTAATCATCAGGAGATGTTAAATTAAATTAATAAAAAGAAGAATAATTTTAATTTATTATTAGTTATTTATTAAATTGAACCCAAAGGGCTTGATTAACTAGCCTAAATAAAGGAGTCTGATGCCATTTGAGATGTTTCAGAATCTAAGCCACATGTACAAGTCTGCCTCATATTGCTCATGAGATATGGGAAACCAGTGGTTCCCAGGAAAGGTGGTAGGTACCAGGCAGATACTCCAGCACTCATGAAATAGCACTGGACTTCTGCTAGACAACTGAATCCTACCCCAGATTTTCATTCTGGTGTGAACTGAATCAATATTTTATCACAGCTGGAAATATGACTAGTTTGCCAGTGACTGCAATTCCTGCAGGCTAGATATTTATAGACTGAGACACCAACCACACACGGGTACCCTTCCATAAAGGTATCTACATCCGGGGTTTTAAATCTGAAAGATGAACTCACCCTGTGTGTTTATTCTGAAAAGTAATTAGCAGATATTTAGACTTTTATATTGAGATTGTAGACTGTGCTTCAACAAAATATCAACACCCTTTGTATCCTAACAGGAATGTAGTCCAATAAGATGATAAGGCTCTCTGGATCAATGCCACTATGCCAGCAACATTTCCACTGCCTCGAGGAAGTGTATTTGATGGATTCCTCCTCTATCTAAGCCTCCAGCAACTGAGCTTTGAAAGAAGCTTCCAGAGGGTTCATCCTGTTAGCATACTGCTTCTGGAAATCTATTTTTTCCTTCCTCGCTGAAGTCACTCCTTTTTTTTTGCTTTTAATTAATACACAAGCCACTTTGGCAGCTTGACCACCTATCCCAGCCTACCTCACAGGGATGTTTGTATGATCAAAGTTTGGGCTGTTCTTGGAGGATGTAGAGCTATCTATATATGTAGATGTGATGTTTTATTCATGCACAGAAATAAATGCCTTCTAAAACCAATAACTGTAATCTCTTATTTTTACTGAACATAATGGACTTTGGGGTCTATCAGTCTCTTTAAATAAATTAGGCTGTGTTTTTTCACCTATTTCCAAGAGGTCTGGAAAAGGGAGTGGGTGAAACAGGAGCCAGGTTTGATGATGATACAAAGGACTAAGCAAAGTAGAGCTCTACAGTCAGGAAAGCAAATATCTCAGAGATAATATGCCAGAGGTCTGGAAAAAGAAGTGTGACTTGGAGAAGATAAATAAGGAGGAGTCTTCCCATGTCTCTCTCCACAGGAGAGGTAGAAGTTATTAAGTAAATCTTAGTAGAGACTTTAAAGAAATAAACACTCGTAAGTAAGTTTGTTCACAAAACATATCATAGAATCATAGAACCCTTAAGGTTGGAAGGGACCTTTAGAGATCATATAATTCAACCCTGCTGCACACGCAGGTTCACCTAGATCATGTGGCACAGGGCTACATCCAAACAAATTCTGAAGATCTCCAGAGAAGGAGCCTCCACAACCTCTCTGGGCAGCCTGTTCCAGGGCTCTGTCACCCTCACTGTCAAGAATTTTTTCCTTAAGTTCCTGTGGAACTTTTGATTCTTCAGTTTGTGGTCATTTCCTCTTCTCCTATCGCTGGCCACCACTGAAAAGAGGCCAGCCCCATCCTCCTCACCTCCCTTGAGGTACTTGTACACACTGATCAGATCCTTCTCAGCCTTCTCTTCTCCAGGCTGAACAGGCCCAGCTCCCTCAGCCTCTCCTCATAGGGCAGATGTTCCAGGCCCCTGATCATCCTAGTCGCCCTGCGCTGGACTCTCTCCAGCAGCTCCACATCCCTCTTGTACTGTGGGGCCCAGAACTGGACACAGTACTCCAGATGTGGCCTCACCAGGGCTGAGTAGAGGGGCAGGATCACCTCCCTCGACCTGCTGGAGATGCTCCTCTTAATGCACCCCAGGACCCCATTGGCCTTCTTGGCCACGAGGGCACACTGCTGCCTCATGGTCAACCTGTCGTCCACCATGACGCCCAGGTCCTTCTCAGCAGAGCTGCTCTCCAGCAGGTCGGTCCCCAGCCTGTACTGGTGTCTGGGGTTATTCCTCCCCAGGTGCAGGACCGTGCACTTGGCTTTGTTGAACTTCATGAGGTTTCTCACCGCCCAGTTGTCCAGTCTGTCCAAGTCCCTCTGGATGGCAGCACAGCCCTCTGGGGTGTCAGCTACTCCTCTCAGTTTCATATCATCATCAGACTTGCTGAGGGAGCACTCTGTGCCTTCATCCAGGTCATTGGTGAATAAATTGAACAGGACTGGACCGAGGACTGACCCCTGGGGGACTCCGCTCACCACAGGCCTCCAACTAGACTCTGCGCTGCTGATCACCATCCTCTCAGCTCTGCCATCCAGCAAATTCCCAATCCACTTCACCATCCACTCATCCATCCCACACCTCCGGATCTTGTCCAGGAGGATGTTGTGAGGGATGGTGTCAAAAGCCTTGTGAAGTCAAGATAGATGAAAACCACCGCTCTCCCCTCATCTATCCAGCTGGTCATCCCATCATAGAAGGCTATAAGGCTAGTCAAGCACGATTTCCCCTTGGTGAATCCATGTTGACTATTCCTTTTAAGCACCTTCTTATCCTCCACATTTTTAGAGTCGACAGTCAGGATGAGCTGTTCCATCACTTTTCCAGGAATAGAGGTGAGGCTGACTGGCCCGTAATTGCTTGAGTCCTCCGTCTTCCCGTTTTTGAAGACTGGTATGACATTGGGTTTTTTCCAGCCTTCCATCAGCTACCCCATTCTCCAGGATCTTTTGAAGNTCAGGAATGGAGGTGAGGCTGACTGGCTCCGTCTTCCCCTTTTTGAAGACTGGTATGACATTGGCTTTCTTACAGTCTTCCGTCAGCTACCCTGTTCTCCAGGATCTTTTGAAGATGATGGAGAGTGGCTTAGTAGTAACATCCATCAGCTCAGGCAGCACTCTTGGGTGCATCCTATCAGGACCCATGGATTTGTGGATATCAGGTTTCCCTAAGTGCTCTCTGATCCAATCTTACTCTACCCAGCGCAAGTCTTCCTCTCTCCAGGGACGTTCTCTGGTTTCTAGGGTCTGAGATTCCAGAGGGCTGCCCTTGGTAAATGCTGAAGTGAAGAAGGCATCAGTAACTTTTCTTTTTCTGTGTCTTTCGTAACCAGGGCACTCACCCTATTCAACAACAGACTTGTGTTTTCCCTGATCTTCCTTTTGCCATTGATATGTTTGAAAAAGCTCTTCTTGTTATTTTTAACATCCCTTAACATCCCAGATTTAATTCCAATTGTGCCTTAGCTTTCCTTGTCACATCCCTGCCTTCTCTGACAACNTTAACATCCATTGGCAGATTTAATTCCAATTGTACCTTAGCTTTCCTTGTCGCATCCCTGCCTTCTCTGACAACATTGCTATATTTCTCCCAAGGAGCCAGTCTTTTTTTGCATTTTCTGTATCCTGCCTTTTTCTGTTTGAGTTTTACCAGCAGCTCTTTGCTCATCCATGCAGGCCTCCTGCCCCCGTGCCTGACTTCTTACTCAAAGGGATGCACCGTTCCTGAGCATGGAGGAAATGCTGCTTGAATATTAACCATATAAGCTATGAATCATTGACAAGGACTTTTGTTGGCAGCACAAAAGCGTCATAAAGCCACATTTGTTCTTGCATTCTTGTGACTAAGCTTAAGACAAGGGAAAAACAGACCTTCTTAATTTCAATTGTGACTCTTGAGTAGCTGTATCTTGAGCTCAGAGGGTTATATTTGTAGTAGCAAGTAAAACAGAGCAATGGCACGGGAAAGCTGAGCACACAACACAGTTCAGTGATCATTTATACTGCCTGTTAGCACATGCCCGGGCACAGTTTTGACTCTGGACAGCTACCACTGGTGCTAACATTTCCCATAGGTCAGTGGATAGCTCATACTGCAGACTATTCCCATTAGTCATTCTGGCTGTGGTTTCTCTGCTTTTGTGTGTGTGTGTGGCAGGGGATGAGGGGTGGGAATTTGTGGGAATTTGGGCTCATGGATGCAAATCATGCTCTGTCACTCAAATGCAGGATCAGAGAATAGTTCTTGACCTGCTTTGCTTAATAGTACTGATATATCCAATAGATCTGTAGTAATAAAATGCAAAAAAAAAGGATTTTTTTTGTTGTATCTTTCTATAGCTACAGATCCACAGTCAACTTACTTTTCTTCCATTGCAACTAGTAATGGAAGTGGAAAATCCAATTTTTGGCATCTATTTCCTACATATATCCTGATAGCAACACAACACTGACTTTAGCTAGATACATTAGAAAAAAAATAGGATTTCCACATTGCACTGGATGATTATTTTCAGAGAATTTAATTGATTCCATCATCTCCAATCTGGAACTGCATCCCACCAAAGAAAGAGCCTGTTCTTTTACCCACGACAGTACACACTTTTTTCCTTTTTTTTTTAGTTTTTGGACAGACTAAAAAGATTCCAATCAGAAGTACAGAGGAAATAGAAAAATCAAAAGGGTCGGATTCACAGATATTACTTCCTTCCTCATGCCTTAACTTCCCCATCAAAAGTTTAATAGCACTCTTGTCTTATCAGTCTGAAGAAGACAACAGATTTGACTTTCCCCTATTGTTTTGCTATTAGCCTGTACAAATAGTGTATAAATTATACTTGTACTAGAAAACTTCTAGAAGCACAAAACTTCTATAGCTGTACAACTGTCAAATAAGTCTAAATCTCTTTGTTACAGTGACAAGAAGGTCATAGTCTGTAAGTGTTAAATTAATATCCTGATGAACTACTCTACACCATTGTTTTGTTAGTAATAGTTTTAAAAGTTTTGTTGCAATTACATTAACAGTGATGAACTGAGTACCTAGCAGAAGTGTCTGTCTATATTCCCTTCCTCAAACTCAATGGTTTAAAAACCTCATTTATATGAGAATATAAATCCCATACAAGGCAAATTTTGGTTTTATTCTCATGGAGAGCTGGCAAGAGGGCAGCTGAACACAAAAATTCAGCTAGTGTAGCTCAAGCTATAAAACAAGCCATGGTGGATTGCGACGAGTTGGCTTGATTGACACACAGCGTTCACGGCTATCTCTTCCCTGTTAACTGAAGAATGGAGCAGCTTTCAATACAGTGATGGGATCTGGGATTTTCCCCAGATTTATATCAGTGACTTCTTTCCCATGGCTGGACTTCTACAGGCCGTTCAAGCACTTGGAGAGGAGATACCCCACTGAGGCCTGGCTTCACGCCTGAGTAGATGCTGTCATTTGCTCCATTAAGGGTAACGAACATCCTGTACCTTCAGCCCACTGTCACCTTCGTAGAGGCTACAAATGTCTGTGCCTCTGACATATTTTCTCCTTGTCCTTAATTTTGCGTTGGGGCAACTCAACACCAACAGACAGCTTAATGCTGCCTGTTGATTTGCTTCTAGATCACAGGAGACTTTGACTAAATCGCTCCTCGAGTTACGCTTTGGTACCTTAATTCCTTATCGGTTACTATAAAAAGCAGAGGTTCTCCCTTAGGTCCAAAGACATTTGCATTTCTTGCCACTCAGTCCAGAAAACAGACTACAAAATGAGACTTCCAGAGCTGAAAATGCAAACAAACGTGTCTGAAGAAGCACTCAGACAAAGAGACAAACTTACTCTTTCTGGGCCATAATTTGCCCTTTTTCTTCACAAGGTCAAGTCCGACACAGACTGCCCTGTCTGCTCTTTCACTACTGAGTCAAATATTAACTCACACCAATCCGCCATGAGTAACAGCTGTGCTGCTTTTTCCAAGTTACTGTTTGCCAATGTCTTCTCCTCTTTTCTCTGGAAGAGAGAAATCACACATCTCCCCAGGCTCCCTTTTCTAAGTTTTGGGGAGACTTTGCAGAGAGCTACTACAGCTACGAGACAAGGATTTAATTTTCCGGAGAGTAAGACAGACTTAGGACAAGGTTTGCTGCTGCTATCCAGACGGGGTGGAGATGCTGTCCCTTCCTTTCCCTGTCCCAGCGTGTTTAGTTACAAAGAGCATGGATCAACATGTGATGCCAAACCTGGATCCTGGCAGGGTTTGCTCAGCAAACTAGCCCTAAAACAGTTCCCCCCAGACAAACCTGCCCCTCATGCTGCTTAGAAGAGGCAAGAGGAGAGTTTTGAAAGGAAGAGATTGGCACCTTTACCTTCTCCATTAGGTCCTACTATTATTTTTTTGCAAATAATATAGCAGTTGGTTTTATTTGTTTATGACTGGCCATATTTCATGATCACAGGGTCCTTGTGGATTTCCCCTCCTTTCCTCTTTGTGACCAGGTGAGATCTGAAGCTGGGGGTGTATGTGGAGGTGGGGGCTGTGTGAAACACCAAGCAGAGCATTTGAGGGTTGTGTCTATGGCCTGGCTCACAGGTCAGTTAGCAGCTTAACGTTTCCAATAGGTCACTCAATAAACACACACAAAATGTTTTAACATAAAATACCGACTCCCCCAAATCATCTTTTCTCCACCTGCTTAGGAGGAACCATGCTTAGGAGTATCTTCATTTGCATGGAGTGTTCTCCATGAAGGCAAAAATTTGGAAGTCTCAAACCATCAGTAGGCCACAGGATTTGAGTGCTAGTATCGGCAATGGGGTGCACAAACACTTTCAAGACAGAGCTTAGAAAGTTACTACAAGGGAATTAGGATGTGGTCTCCTATGACAGCATGGCACAGTGCATAGTGCCAGGTGGTCCTTCCTGTTTAGTGATTTTATTTTCAAAGGACGGTACAAATTCATGGCTAAACTAGATCCTAAATATCTCAGGCAGGGAGTAATGGAGCACTGAATTATCCTAGAAGAATATCTGGATTTCATAGGCGTGGGCATAGGAGTGGGTATGTCCACAACCCTTAAATCTCCATCCTTCAGTGGCACATAAGAAGTGCAGCTGCAGCCCTAGGAATCCAGTCAATATGAGGACCAAAGCTCTGATCCTTTCCTACATCCAAATAGAAGGGTCTCATGCGTCTTTGTAGGCCAGCTCCCTGGCTTTTCCTGGCCTTGCAGTGCCCAGTTGAGGCTGGGGGGAGGACAGGCTATCACAAAGCATGGCCAAGAGCCGTGGCCCATCAGCAGATTTGCATTTACAGCACTGCAGATCACTGGACCCCACCTCCCACGTCATCCAATCCCGTGTCCTCTCCAGGTGCAGCCCACCAGCTGGCAAGGAGCCCGAGAGCACCGAGTGATTTGCTAATGTGATTTGGTCATTGCTCAGGTCAGGCATCGTAAAAGGTTTTAGGTTGCAACATGTTCATACATCACTAATCTCTACAGCGCTAGGACAATGGCAAGGGCAAGAACTCGCTGTTCTCCAGACAACCCACCTCTCCCACCCCCTTGTCTACGTTACTCAACTCCAGCCCTTTATAAGTATGGGAACTGACCATATTCTGCCTAGAAACACCAGCTTCCATCTTCCATCAAATACCTTCTCATCGGCAAAGCCTATCTCCTCACCAGCTGACAGTCATGAGGATCCTTTTCCTCCTTGTTGCTGTTCTTTTCTTCCTCTTCCAGGCTGCTCCAGGTAATATAGAAAATAGGTGAGATGAAGGCTGCATGTGCAGAGTAGTCCCTTAAATCCTAGTGCTGAGATTCAGACTACCTCTGTGTTCCTGAACTGCCTTTCATATGAAGTGTTCCATTTTCTAGTCGTAGTCCTAATCTCGTTGAATGGTTTTGTGGATGGTCTCTTTATAGCCCTACAGATCTTGTGTTCCAGTTGCCTGTTGACATGGCAGATAGAAGATGTACTCCTATGTATTGAGGCAGTTCTGTAGGTTGAAGCTAAAGACCTAACCTGGCAGTTGGAGAGATATAAGAGATTTTTCTCCTTACATTTGCATTCCCACCTGCTCAAAATATATTCGAGATTAGTAGACCTCCTATATTTTTGAAAGAAAGTTGTATTGACTGCTGAACTTTGGAGTGACTTTGCCTGAAGTCTGTGCGACCCATATGCATTAAGTGTGTTCAGAGCACAGGCAGCTTTCTAGGCTAGTCTCAAGACCTCAGGATGGGATACACATTTGTGGCTCCTTCAGATCGAAGCTATGGGAGACCCACATCATTATTATCATGGAAATATTCTGAATCCGAACTTGTGGCCAGATTTTCAGGCGGGATAACCCCAGGGGGTTTCCCTGAGGAAGATGGAGCTGTAGGGTTTGAGCTGATCATTTGTCCCTTTAGTTCTGAACATATTGGGTATGGCAAAATGAGCCTGGCATCTAGCTAAAAACATACACGGCACCAGTAACAACAGTGAGTTTATGTTGTGTGTTTATGTGTATAAAATATTTTATTAGGGCAGCTGCCAGTCCCATTGATTTAACTGTGAATGAGATCCATCTTTTGCAGTTTTATGCTGTCAACTGCGTGAGCTTTGGCATATTTAAAATGTTAGTAAAGTGTATAGTTGTCCTGCATATGTACAGGAAGATATTCAAAGTAGGATACACTGACTGTGATATCGTAAATATTAACATTTTGGTAAAATTTGAACTGAGAGCTTGAAGAAGCTCAGTTAGTACATTGCTATTTGAATAACATATCTGTTTATCTAAGAGTATTAAGAGACTCATTTCAAGTGTATATTTTTCTATGTCTCCTATTGCCATTTAACAGAGCATAGCGAGTCTACGTGTAACTGTATAACAAACACATGTGTCCAAGAGAAATGACAAAAAAGCAGGCACTTATCCTGAGATCATTATTAATCGGCAAGACTGTATTTCCAGATTGTAAATCTAGTCTCACAATCTGCTGGTTTGTTTGCATTTTATTTGGATGTTAAGACATTAAGAATATTGGGTTACTAAAGTCACAAACCCAGACACAAATTAAAAAAGCAGAAGGTAGAAAATCATTTTATTTCCTTTTTTGCTTTCTGATTTCTGCTTTCTGGAACAGAGGACTGCCTGGTAACCCACTGCTGCGACTCTCCCATCCTCTGCCATGATAAGTACACATGAATCTTCTTCACCCGCCACTTGTTTTTTTCAGCTTACAGCCAAGAAGATGCTGATACCATAGCATGCAGGCAAAACCGGGCCTCTTGCTCTTTTGTTGCATGCTCTCCACCTTTGGTTAATGTGGGGACCTGCCGTGGAGGGAAGCTGAAATGCTGCAAATGGTAAGATGATTTTTTATCCAGTAAAATGCTACTGTACCAGGAGGAAAACGAAAACAAAACAAAAAAAAAAAAACCCAAACTTACTGGATTTTCCTCCCTTTTGGGATGCATTAGACCATTTTCCCCAGACCCTCCCAGATCCCTTTAATTGTTGGTTTATGTGTTTGACAAGGAAAAAAACATAACCTTGTGATGTCGATCAGAGTATTTCCCACTCAGGTGACACACAGTTCTGGGGAGCTGAAGTTCAGTTTGATCGTTTCATCTCTAGGAAAATTTAGCTTGAAGAGAATGCCTCATCTCTGGAGTCTGTGAAATTCATTTACTACTTGGTCACTGATGCACCAATGATCACTGGTGTCAACCCCAGATTATATAAACCACGGCAATATGAATCTCACATTAGGTGTTGGTCACTGGTGGAGCAGGAAGAAACAACATCAGTTTGTTTTCCTCTGAAAACTGCAGGGAGAAATTGAGGAGGAGGGAGCTTGCAGATGGATGAGCCAGGATGTCCTGAGCTCAGGGGGATTCTGTTTCCAGCAATGGGTTTTTTCCTCAGAAGTTTGCTGAGACTGTATCTCAGCTGTGATATTAATGCACGTATGAGCTCACACTCAAGCCTACACCCTTTCCACATTGCTAATAGTTCATCCTCCAGCTTGATAAGACAGTACCAGAGCAGAAATGGCTTGTGCTCCAACACTGCCTCTGCCAAGCGATGGGGATACAACTGCCTTGAGATGTGCAGTGCTGAGGACTCTGCTCAGCCTGAGCACAAAGGGCTTCATGCTACCAAAATGCAAGGTTTACCAGTGTAGAATAACCATGAGGCAAACCAGGAGAGATATCTGTAATGCAGTTTTAATGCAATTTTCCATCTAGGTTATGTTATCTGGTGCAAAGTGTTCAATATTAGATCAGAGTATCACTGAAATCTCCCTTGCACCCTCAGACAGCTGTGAGGGAAGTCAGAGGTTTCCTTTGAGTCAGAGAATTTCCACTTTCTGATAATAAAGTGGATTTTCATCAACATTAACTCCATGGGGAGATGTACTGGAATATGTTATCATCTAGCTCTCAGTTTTGTGTCATTTTATGTCAAAGGAGCAGCATCAAATCTAGTTCTTTTATACCTTATGCATCTTTTATTTTGTTTTAATTACTTGTATTTGTACTCGCTAACTGGTTTTCAGTAAGACTTCATACTGATTAATAAAAAAGAAAGGAGAAAAAAAAAGAAAAAGAGTACCCTTGTTATTTTTATTGAAAATGAGAGGATCATCATCTTTCACCAGTGCAGTCCTTTATTCCTAAACTAGATTTATTCTAACTAGATTATCACAAGATGGTTATGTCACTCTGAGACTACAAGTTATTTTTTACTTGGTTGGATGGAGATAGGCAAAAACACCTAAGCACTTATCTTGTGTTTTCAGGAGTCCCAGTTCCTAAACTTGGCACTTCACTGACCACTCAAACAAGAACTCTGGGAACTTGTGAGACATCTCCTTTCTTTTGACATCAATGGATCTCGGCTCTGGTCGATGCTTGAAGAGCCTCTCCCATGGAGTGGAAGACCCTTGGGAGCACCAGAAGATCTGAGGAGTTCTTGTACACCTCAAAAAGAGATTTGCAGCTTCAACTCTAATAAAAGCATGTCACTGTAAAACCACATTGCTGACGTGCTCATGTATGTCAGGGTGGTTTTTCTTTTTATCTATATCTATAGATAAAAAGGTGTTTTGTTTTTTTTTATCTATATCTATATCTATAAAAATCAAACTGTAAATGAAGCTTATTTAACTAAATTAAGTTAAATTAAGTATCATGTGTCACTGAGTCCTGTTAAATATCCATTCATAATGTTTGACTTGCAAAGATGTGTGTGGCGATGAATGCATATTATAAATCAAAAAGTACTAGAGCCCATTCTCTGATTGTGCAGTCAACTGATGTTTTTGACCATACCTATGGTATTAAAATCTCCTATCCTTCAAACCAGAGTCTCCATCTAGAACTGAAAAGGTCGGTGGGCTGCACCCAGCGGTGCCCAGGGGACTTCTATTGCCAAGGGTTTCTCTAACAGTTCTGCAGTATGGCCAAAGGTGTCCCCATGCCCATTCCTTGGTGGCATTCTGTTAATTAATATAAAGGAATTTTCATGATTTCATATTACCTTTTCCTCTGTTTTATGTTCCTGTTGTCTTCTCCTCTGCCATTTTCCAGCTGCGTCTACTTTCAAGGGTCTACATTTGACTTCTGCACTGCTGTGATGCACTGTGATAAGTGAAAATATGGGGCCTATTCACTAAATGTTTAACAATCACACCTTTCTTTTAACGTAATTACAAAGACCCACCTCCTCAGTAGATTCCCTCCATTCAGAAGATTTATTACTATTATTATTATTATTATTNCTTGTTTTAACGTGATTACAAAGACTCACCTCCTCAGAAGATTCCTTCCATTCAGAAGATTTATTATTATTATTATTACTATTATTATTGTTTATTCTATTGTTGACACTAGTGGATACCAAAAGGGCTGTTCAGAATTTGGGGTCAGCCTTCTACTACAATCATCATAATTCAGAGAATCTATTCACAATCATTACTGATTTGACAAATAAGAATAGGATCAAGCCATACTTATTTCAGTATGTTGTTTCACTGTTTTCTCTCTTCTTGGAAAAAATGCCCCACAGTGCTCATGTCATATTGCCTCTGAGAGAGATGGGAGACAGATTTCTTGGCAAAAACACAATCCAAGGCAATTCCTCATGGGTGTAAGGAACAAACACAAGTCTTACGGGACAAGTTTATTGCAATATTATAGACTACGATATATTAACATACCAGTTGTGCAGTCAGTATTTTCCCTAGAGCGTCTTTCTTTGCAAATCTCATTACTGTTGATTCACAGAACAGATTCACAGAACTGTTGATTCAACAGTTGATGTTGGAAGGCACCTCTAGAAATCATCTAGTCCAACCCCCTGCTCCAGCAGGGACACCTAGAGCACGTGGCACAATAAAGAAGCTCTTCCTCACACACCGATGGAGCTTCCTGTGTTTTAATTAATACTCATTACCCCTTGTCCTGTCATTGGCCAACACCAAGAAGAGTTTGGCCCCATCTTCTTTACACTCTCCCCTCAGGTACTTATACATATTGATCAGATGTCCTCTCAATCTTCTCCAGGCTAAAAATGTCCAGGATTCTGAAAGAAAAAATAATAAAATGAGTTTCTGTTCTGAATTCCAGAGGTGGAAGGTGCTCTGCATCCTCGCATAGGGACAGTCTTTTCCATTTCGGTCATCTGCCCTCTCTACCATCTATATCTGTGGTAGCAATGTAGTTTAACTACAAGGACATTTTATAAAATATGAAAAATACTGGTCTTTCCTGGATGATTGAAAGATCACTCTGGAGTCTCTCCAAGTCCTAAAGTTTGCTTGGTAGGAGGGTTTTCCATTTCTGGAAAAAATGGTCAAGTATTAACTTGTTGAAGTAAATTAACCCTACATTTTCAGTCCAAAACAACTCTGCTCCCTTGCTGGCTTGCACTAGAGGTGCTTTTCATGTAATGGACATACTGGACACATGTAACAAACAGTTTTCCCCAAGAAACACTTCATCTGCAGTGATTCCTCAGCTCACCATAGTCTTACAGCAGGGTCTTTTTTGCTGGCAACGTCCAAAGATCCTCGTGTCAGGAGGACAGTGATCCGTGAAGCAGAAGCCCCCAGCGTTTTTGCATTGTATCTCAGTATTAGGTGCACGCATAAAACCTGCATGGAGAAGAGCAGGTTTTGTTCATTTTTGCTTGGCATACCACTGCTTCAGGTCTATTCCTATGCAAAACTCCTGCTGCAACCTCTTCAGATAATTGAGCTATTTAGAAAAAGAGTTCAGAAAAGTCATAATACAAATTTCTGTGAATACTCAAAATTTCCCCCCACCACCTTTTTTCTTTTAATTTTTTATGTAGTTCTTACCTAAAGTGCTTTGAAGCACTATGAAGAGAACAACAAAGAAAAGATAAGAAATCTTCATATCCAAATTGTGTCACAGAATATAACAGCTGACAAGAAAAAAAATCATAGACAGGTCATGGGTTTAGCCTGCATGTGTTATTACCTGGTCCAAACACTATTTATGACATATCAGCTGAAATGTATTAATAGAAACTATAATTAATGCAGTACAGTATTTTTTTTAAGAAATACATCAGTTGGAACAGTATATCAAACAGAAAAAAAAAGTATTTGAAAGCACATCTCAGAAGATAAAAAATGCATTTTATAATCTATAAAAGTAAAACTAATTAAACGAACACTGTCTGTTAGTGATAGGCAGCCTACACTAGCTTCAACATAGATTCCTAATTTGAACTACCATATACTCAAGATGGTATAACTAATAAAAAGTAAGAAATATAATTAACCTCCTCCAACAGTTAGCCATGTATTAAAATGCAAACAAGCCATTTAAACAAGGTCTATTTTTTAACTTCCAGGTAACACTGATACATGATCAATTCTTCCATTGGGACATTTATCCATTTTTATTTGAGCGTGTTCACTAATACACAGTCCTTGGAAATTCATCTAAGTTGTTTTCAAATTATAACAAAAAAGGTAAACTTGTTAATTATTAATTATTTATTTTTTCTACTTTATTCTAGATATCATTAGATAATGATTTATAGCATTCTAATTGCTCTGATAATACATGTAAAATCCTAATTATTTAAATAATATTAGTCATTTTTTACCTTAAAAGCCAGTACAAAATCGCTAGAAAGACTTTATAGTAAATCTAAAAAGCTGTCTATTAATTTTCTCTGTACCTCTTATGTAACATATTCCAAATGAAAGCCTGGGGATATTTCTTGCTGCAAAGTCCAATTGACTGTTACAAATACCACTAACTAACGCAATATCTTCATAAAAAAATCACCATTATTGACTATAATAATCAGCCAAATATTTTACTAAAATATTTAAACGCTAGGATATATAAATACTATATATATTAACTGTTTAAGAGGATTTTATTAAATTCTGAAATTGTAAGTCTTGGCATAATTAATTTCTTTTTTGACAAGCCCAGATAATGACCTAAAAAAGAAAAGATTTGTGTTTTGTTCATAATGAAAGTGATGTATAAAGTAGAGCTTTCGCTCACCCTAATGAACCTCAGGTATCAGTAAATAGAAGGTGGAAAGTGATTGCAGTGGCCAGTCTATCCTACCTGGTTCTGCTCTGGGACCTGCTCAGCTTCTCCAAGTGGTGCCTTGTCCCGGAAAAACTGCTTTTATACATTCCTGTTCTTGATAAAGCTGCCACAGGCCGCCGTGTCACTCAGTGACACGAGCTTCTCACCGCGATTACCAAATTGTCACTTCCCAGCAGGCAATGAGCAACGGGCACCGCTCATGAACTCCCTCACCTTTCTCTCTGGAAAATCATCTGGCATTTCTGGAAAACGTGTTGCACCACCCTGGTTTGTGCAAGAGGCATTGAAGGTTGAGGGAAAAAAACACACCTCAAGTGATGTAATGACAGGAAAAATCTAAATGGGAGTTTTAACCACTCAGAGACGATTCTTAATCACACTGCTACATAATTGAGGCAACATGCACATATGTTTTGCAGAAGGCAGGGACATTTCTTTACTTAAGCAAACAGAAATAAACATTGTGAATATTAAACAGATAAATGGATTCTTAGAAATACAGAGCTCTGAAGTGAGTTTTGGGGTCTTTTTCACATGGAAAAATGTAGACAATTGGAAGATGGACCCCTAGTCAAGTCCTGAAAAGGACATCCGAACAAGGAGACATCTTTTAAACTGAGAATACACACAGACATATTAATATTTTTGTATATCTATGTATGCATATGTTCATGATCTGTAAGTATTATAAAAGAAATAAAGAATTGGCTTTCTAAATGGCTTTGTATTTTGTTAAAGCTAAAGAACATATGACTAGAAAAGAATATTCTAGACTGTGCTTTAGTCAGGAATAGCCAGGATAATAATTTATGTGATTGTTGTTTTGAAATTACACACTCTGCTTTGTATAATAATGCTGGTGCTTACTCTTTCATTTCTCTACAATCCTCCCAGCACATTCACGTCAAAATATACATGTGAGTGCATCTGAATTAAACCTTGTGAGTCTGAATAACCTTTCTTTCCTGCTGAGACTTATTTCTGATGACGGGGAGTCCCAGCTAAATTCAAGCCAGGAGGATCCTTCAGCTGCTCTTTGCCATCCTTGTCCTCCGGTGTCCTATGTGCAAAAGAACCTTTGGCACAATTGCCGGACAGGAATCCTCATGGCACGTCCATGGTTTGCAAAAGTGGCCCAAAATCCGGCACAAAATCCTGTTGCTGTTCCACTGTCCTTGGAAAGCCCTATGGAAACTGGCCAAGAACTGACTTGGCCAAAACCAGCCTAGAAATCACGATTGCCACCTGGTGTTTTCTTCAGCAATGCTGAGAGCTGTTCCCTGCTCTCTCCTACATGATAACAGGGCTGAACCTCTTCCATGCACAACGATGGAATAGAGGATTTGCCTCCTGCTTTCCAAGACATTGAAATATGTGCAAAAACATGCTTGTCTGGGAAGAAGAGGGCAGAAACTAAATGTCATTTTAGCTGAGCAGTAGTAATATTTATCTGTGCTTCACAGATTATATGAAGACTTTGTGTCCTACAAGGAATGTACGCAGCTGAGACCAGAAACAGGGATTGCACAACCCCAAGGTGGACATCTGAGCTGCCTTCCAGTTCAGTGCATTCAGTGCAAAACTGAGAAATGGAAGATAGTCCCAGCACGGAGATTTCTCAACATCATCCAGTCCCACAGAGAGAAGCAATGTGCTCCAGCCCTGTTCTTTGCTCAAGTGTGGACTCCCTCCCAGGCTGCTCTGCTCTGCCTCCTTGCTCTAGGGCAAGATTTATGACTCTGCCTGTTTTTATGATCCTACTACTTGTTTTACAAGCCAGAAAGACTATAAGC
>VWPW01020752.1:0-56516 GCA_013389825.1 Crypturellus undulatus
ATCAGCACATGGAGAGAAAACACTTACTTCAGAAAGCAAGAACAATTCTGTTTCCAAGTTTGCTAAACACCTCACATATTTATCAAGTGCCATGCTATTTGCTTTTAATTAAAAAGAGAGACTAGGAAGATAAAGAACTGTCAAAGCTGTGTGATCTGAGGAATGTTGTGAAGAGACTTCCTTGATGTCTGAATATTTTAGGTTCAGATTTCAGCTTTCAGAAAATTCAGATTTTTTTTTTCCAGAAAATTTTCAGAAAAGTAGCCTTAACGGGGCAGTCAAGCACTTCCTCCTGTGATGTTGCAGGACACTGCTGCGCACACCATTCCTCCAAAGATGCTACAGCCCAATTTTTCCAAAAGCTTCTATCTTCTGCATTCAGCTTGTTTCAATTATTCAGGGCAACCCAGGCTGATAATTACACAGTCCCGAGTTGCTGAGTAAAACTGATGCTTAATTAGCCAGCAGGAAAGATCGATTAAGATACAGCAGGGCATCTTGCAAAGTTCTTCAGTGGGACTGCAGGGAATAGAGTCTGGCTGTGCCCTTCCAAAGGCTAAAATTCTCTGCTTCTCAGGGACTCCACTGAAGTTTTATTTACACTGGATGCTAAGATCACTCATCCACCCCGAGTTTTATTGCCAGCTTAACCTCAAGTGACAACTTGTATCGTATAAGCTGAGCAATAACAGGGAGCTTTAGATCATATTTCTAGCCAGAACAGTAACATAGAGGAGACTGAAAGTTTTATTTAAACAGTAGACAGGTTTCTGAAGGTTTGTGTTGCTTGAATTTCTCCAAATACAGTGAACATCCTTTGTTTGCTTCATTTGAATCCAAGTTATGCAACTTGCAGTCTCATTAGGACTTACCTGACGTGAACCGTTTTTGGGACGGTTGATTCTGGAACCCAGCCCAGACCTCTAACTCAGAGGGGCATCTTCCTTCCTTTTTACTGAACCAAAGCCCAGGCAATGCAGATTCAGGTTCAGGAACTGCCCCTGAAATACTTTCAGTCACAAGGCAGCAGCATGAGTATTTGCTCACTATCCAATTGTCCAGAGGCCTAAGCATCAAGCGATGTTTCCCCTCTCCCCTTCAAATGCTCTATAGCAAAAGGGAGAAGGATAGGACAGGATCAGGTCCACATGTGCTGTGCAAGGTGCAACTCATGTCCCAAAATGCAAAAATTCTAAACAAATAATGATTTGAAGATAATCATGTCCAACAGGTCAGTGTTAATAGTGTTACTAATGTGTTAACCAATGTGAGCGAGCTGCACATTCTACCAAGCCCCTAAATCCCCTTAACCTTGGAAACGTAGCCAGAGTACCCAGAGGCTGATAGGGAGCACACAGGATACCAAGATGTAACTTTGGAGCATTCTCATTGCAAAGTAACACAGACAACACAAACCTGGTTTTGACTTGCTGGAAGCCAAAGAGAATTGCATCCCTCTGCTCCCTTGCTTTAGGGCTCAGGTTCTCATTCTGCAGTCCATCCGCCAGGTAACTTTCAGCATCTGGGAAGAAAAGAGTTACAAGCTAAGGCCACCACAAGGGCATCAGTTCTCAGCTGACAAGCAGACCCAGGCACAAACAGGGAAAATCTGGGAATGCAGGACCCAGCAGCCTGGGCTAGAGATGGGAATCAGCCTGAAGATGTCACTTGGTAAAACAAGGCACTGAAGTGCTGGAGGTAGAAGATTCAGGGCAGGTTCTGGGGGATCCAGAACACTGAAGCGCCAGTGCGAGATATCAACCAACATTTCAAGGAAACAAAAAGCTGTTGTTTCCACCCTGTATGTAACAAAGCATCTCTGAAGAGGACAAGTACAAACAACAGGTTGGTTGAGCCCAAGCCAACGTGTACTTGCATCACAGCATGTGTTCCCCTTCAAGGTTACTGCTGAAATACAACCTCCCAGGCTCGCTCACAGTCAGGCAAGAGAAAGCATGAAAGCCTCATTCCCTCTCTAATCAGACTAGAGTTTTAATGCAAATTTACTCCTTTGCAAAATAATAATCATATGTTCTTGCTTTAGACAAGGTTACCACTCACTTGGAAGCCACATCTGTATGCAAAAATTTAACCTGAATTGCAAGATAAAGGGATTAAGTGTCTATTTATATAAATCTTATGTTATTTGGAAGAAATTTTTTAAAATGCTTGGAAATAGAACAGTTACAGCCTCACCAGCCCTGTATGGGGGAGCATCACACCCCATATTAGTGGCATTCCTTCTGGTTTCCTCTAGCAAAGCCTGGCTTCAGACTTACGGCGCTGCACGTCTACAGGCCTCTGACCTTTAACACGCACACCATACTGTGCCACTAATGTCAGTTTAATATCCTGCCTGCGAGGCTCCCCGTTCCTTATGCTTCAGCTGCTGGGGCAGCAGCCAGCTCCACTTTTAGCGCTCGCCAGGAGCCTGCGCAGCTCCCGCACAGCCCCTGCTCCTCCACCTGCAATCACATCTCAAGATCAAAGTGCCACAAGAGGAATGAAAACCTCTTCCTATCAGGAATCACAAGCCCTCATTTCTTCCTGCCACCTGCCTGCAATACACTCCAGGACAGCTTGCAGTTCTAACAGCTCTCTAAAGGCAAGAGCACGAGCAAGGACAGAGCAAGTGGCACCGCCAAGGCAATTAGGCAACAGGAGGGAGCGCTCGGGAAGGAGGAGCGAGTCCCGTTCGTAACGCTCGCATTTGTAATGGTCCTTTCCTCGTTTCTGGATGGCTACACTACAGCTGCTCCTTCATAGTTGAGAAGCAGAGGCTGAAGCCTGAATACAGCAGTGAGATATCACAGCCTCCTAGCACAACACCCCCAGCACGGACACACACCGGTGCCGCAGCTCAGCTCGTGGGCAATAACACACTGATTCCGAGCGCTGCTCAGAGCCACACCAACAGCCACAGCAATTTGGGAGCTCCAGGAGCACAGAGGTGTCAGGCCCAAAAGCTTATTAATACCAAGTTCAGTGCTGGTAATTTAGCCCTAAGTAGCTTGCCAAGGATGATGCAGAAACTTGCAGCGCAGCAGCTGAGTGAAGCCTTTTAAATCCCAGGCCAATCTTGTAATCCTTAGGCTAAGTTTCATTTTCGGTACATAGTCATGCATTTCTGTAATTGTAAATCCAAGATACAGTGCTTGCTTCCAACAGGCCTAACAATACAGGGCTCAAACCACTTACCCCAGTACATAGATATACGTAATTTGTATTTGCTAAACACAAAAGATGCATCTTGCTCCAAGGAGCTTTCAAAACAGATGGAGGCCAAGGGAACAATTTATTATATACAAGCCAGCTTAAAAACAGCACACGAAAACCAGGTCAGCTAGAGGACCTATGCACAGACTGCACTTCCACTGTGGAAAAAAAGGAAAAAGCCTCCCAAACTTGTGTAAATATCATTGGCTTCCCTCTCCTTTTAAGTGCAGATTAGCTCCACAAGTCTATGATTAGCTCTAATACAGTATTTACTTACTGGGATGTCAGCACAGATCAGCTGCTGGATAAGTTATAATAAAGCCACGGTCACTTCTGCAAGGCAGGCAGAGCCCTTTCAGAGGCAGCCACTGTGTTTATAGCACCAGGAAATGAAAAAGAAAGCCTAACCATAAACCCTCAAAGTGGATCAGGAAGAGCAATATGTAAGCAGCTCTAGAGTAAATCACCCTAATGTTAGTTTTACTGCTTGTCTGTAACATTATATTCTTGATGTTTATAGATTGCTCTCTGTGATCCACTCTGAAAGTTTACAGGACTCCTCTTTTCATTTCCTGCAGCTAAAAAGGTAAGAAAAAAAAAAAAAAGAGTTCAGATTTCATCAAGTGTTTCAGGAGAGTTTCTAGAGGCAGTTGCAGTTATCCACTTTAATCCTGTGGGAGATACACAGCATCATAAAGAAATATGTCACAAGTGCTGAAGTCCAGGTAGTAAATAACCTTTTAATGGCAGCATTAAATTCTAGGAGTTAATCAGCACTCAATGAGCAGGGCTGAAGGGTATTAAAATACCACATGTATTCTCTCCATGCACATTCGCATTTCTGCTCTTTTCTGCTTCTGCCACAAAAAGGCCAAGAAAAAAAAACTAATTCCTCTTACAGAGAGGAGTTAGTCCCACAGAACTGCAAGTTTTAAGCTGTGCAAGTTAATGCTGAGCCAGCCAGTCTCCTCCAACACTAATTTGATGCATCACACACTCCCTCCTGCTGTTAGTCACCCAGCTGGCTGCGAAAAATTAGGGGGGAGTTTAAAGCAGCTATTGCAGGGCACAAAGCTGGGGCTGGGAGATGCAGACAAGAAGGGTATCAGATACCTTAGGTGTCTGTGCAATTGCTTTAATGTCCCCAGGATGGGTCCCAAGACAGCTAGGGGTTTGAAAAGCCTGTTATATTATCCCTCATCTCACTTGGCAAAATAAATGCTGCGAGCTATCACACAGCTTCTTGCCTTTTCTGCAAGCTCATTTCAGAGAGGATGATTTAAATGTGAGCTAACATTTAAGATAAGCCACCCTGCTTCTGTGGAGATGAGTCAGAGAAAGCCCTGGGACCTGAAGCCATCTTCATCCATCCTCCTGCAGGGGAGGGAAGGGGACAACCTCTCCCACGCAGCAAGGTGCAGGAGCCAAATCCACCTTCCTCAACCTTCAACTCTGAAGTCTCAACCCCAAACTCCTTGGTATTTAACACTCTGCAGAGGCTGAGCTGTTTCTATGCCTCGCCTGCTTTGACAAAACAGCTTTGGATTGTTTTTAAGCCAACATTAAGGCTGCTTGACTGGAAATTAGCAGCTGCCAGCTTTGTTGTGCTTCGCAGGTGCAGGCAGCGTCCCAGAGCAGCACCTGGTCTGACCTCCGCTGCCCAAGCGCCAGCAAGAAAACGGCTTTTCAGACCCACCAGCTGGCACAAGAAAAGGGATCGGCAGGGCAGGCGAGGTGAGGCCATCACACTGCCAGACTGTGCATGCTTTCGCAAAATGAGAATAGAATCCCTGCATTTATCAGGGACGTATCATGGTGTTTTTAGAACCCTTGTTTCAGTCTTCAGAAGAAATATCCTAAACAAACATGAAATACCCTCAACCAAAGTAATTTTAAAAGCAATCATCTAAACCAAAAGTGAAACCTTCTGCAGTTAACTGACTGCATAGCTTTGATGAGAACTCTGGTCACTTATTTACAACATGAAGCTTAAATACTCAGAAAAAAAGATAACGACTATTTATAAGCACTGCAGGATTGCTGCGTAGAGAGGACCGGACAGAGCACATGGGCCTCCAGCCACTGCAACCTCAGAGATGTCAGGGGTGATAACTGCTCCTTAGAGGCCTTCACGCTGCTCCTGTGCACCTTGCATAGGGTCCTACATCACAGACCTAACTCTAATATGCCAAAATTGATGTTACTGATGTACAGGCTTCCTCCACGCTTGTGATTTTTATTTTAAATAAAAGAATTCCTATTGCAACGCAGTTAGCAAACAGGGAAATAGCCCCAGCTCCTTCTTTCTAGTCGATACAGCTAAGAAACTCCTTAGCCACTGGAAGGCCTTGAGACTGTGGAGATTGTTAAGACACAGCAAGTTTGATACAGAGGTATGTGACACGCAATTAATCTCCATTCATAGCCTGCTATACTTGTCAGCAAACAAAGGCTGTGCTTTAGAAGGAGAGCTGAAGCCTTCAATTAAAAACAGTCAGCTAACAAGAAAATAATCTAAGTTAAAGGAAGGTGGCAGGTGCAGAAATGAGTTGTTTACAGAAGTGTCAGCGCTGAACAATAAAGTGCTGCACATCAAAAATGTGAAAGGGTGAACTTCACCGGAGCCCCAATGATTAAAAAAGGGAGGAGAGAATTTACACCTACATCTGGGGGAAGACACAAGGCATTTGGAGGGGAGCGTTGATGGGCTTGGAGGCTGCACTCGCCCTCTCTAACTGACAGATCCCCAGACTGGAAGTTACCCCAAGGCTCGGTGTGAAAGGGGCTCGTGCCCCGAGCCATCAGGACCATCCTGGTATGACATAGAAGGTCAAACCTCAATGCAGAATGGGCAGGTTTGAGCACAACGCTCCATGTGGCAAGCGGCAAAACGCTCAAGACCCTCCGCACAGCCCAGCGCCAAAGGGCTCAGGCCCTCGCGCTCGATGCTGCTTTCAAGTTTTATTTACAAGGAGGTTAGAGAGAATTTGTAGGGCAGAAGGAAGTCTGCACATGGACAGACTTGAACATGGAGAGCAAAGACAGCGCTGAGGAGTGAAACTCTCGGCAACTTCCCCTTCGTTCGTGTGAATCCTTCCCACAAGAAGGCACCAGGTGGCCATTCAGTCACAGCAGAAAGGGAACTCAGGGCTCTAACAGCTTTTAACTTGACTGTTTAAGAAATGAAATAAAATATTGCTCAAGACAGACTGCTAACACAAAAACAGCCTCAAAATTGCAAGATTAGAGCATCCCTCGGAGGGCCCGGGGTTACTGTAGCACACAAGCTTCTTCCACCCTTTGTACCAGCTCCCTTGTCCTGCTGCAGTGACACTGGCCCATGGAGTCACTCAATACCCTATCCAAAAGTCCCCAGGAGGGACAGTGGTTGCAGAAGGCATGACCAGATGGTCTCACACACAGGGGCTTTGGGGCAACCACTGCCCCACTTTACCCCTTTGAGCAGCACAAGGACATTCCCAAGGGCACCAGGACAGGCAGCTCCACTCCCTGCTGTGGGCAAGGAGGACACAACCCAAGCAGCCAACACCACCAGCCTCAGCGAGGAGAGCTCCAGAGCCTCCCCACTCTGCTCTTAAGCCTCTTCCCCTGCACCGGTAGCAGATTTCCCCCAGCCCAGCAGTCAGGGAACAAGGAGGAAGCTGCGGTTACCTTCAAGGAGCCTCTGAATCTCCTCGGGGATCATGCTCCCTGCCGCCTCCTCTCCGCAGGAGCCCAACCTGCTGCCGCTGCTCTGCGTCCCTGTCCCCAGGCAGGGCTGAGCAAGGGAGGAAGCGCAGAGGCGGGGGTGCCCCGGGGAAGGTAGGAGGAACCAGGGGCCCCACCACCTCCTCCAGCAGCATCTCCAGCCCTCTTGCAATGGGTGAAGGTGCTAAAGCACCCAGAACCAGCACCCCAGGACCTCCCTCCTCCCCAGGAGGAGAAAAAAACTCCAGCCAACAACCTGCAGAAGCACCTGAAACCACTCCCAGAGCAACACAGCTGAAAGGAGGCTCCCTGCATTAGCATTTAAATCAGGTGGCACTTGGCATGTTATTTCCTTCATTATCTCACAATTTGGTGCACCTGCTGGCAGAGGAGACCCAGGAGCTGTGTGTGGATGTGTGGCCATTTATTTAACCTCCGATGCCTGCTCCCAGCACAAGATGTGCTGAGGGCTGGATCTGGTCCAGGCACAGGCCAGTTCCTTCCCTGTAATGCGTAGGGGAAGAGAAGGGCTCATCTGCAATAACCCTTCCCCTCTTTCTATGCAGGATGCAAGCTGGACTGTAATGAGTGTACATATTTCTGTGTCTTGCCCAGCAGAAGAATGGGCTTGCACACTTTAACTTGCTTTATGACAGGCAATAAATGCAAACTGCACTCTACAAAACAAAAATGGCATTGCATTAGATTAACACACAGTCTTACATCTGCTCCTCTCCTGTATAAGTGAATTAGCATAGGCTGACTTGGCTGTGAGAATATAGCAATTGTTTTTGTCCTCACATTCCCAAATTTTAGGGTCAATACTGACAAAATCAAAGACGGTCTTCCTTAGCTGATACTCAGCAATGATTCCAAGGACTAACTAGAGATTTCCCAAGGATTAAGTGTACGTGATCCAGTCCTTAGTTTGCACAGTATCCTGATATCCTTCAGTAGTATCAACCAAATACTTACGATTATAGCATATAAATAATGTTATTCTGCTACTTTCACTTTTCTGAAATGTTATGCCTGGCATATGATTTTTTAGTTATCATTTCCCAACACAGCAAATATTTGGGGACAGCAAAAAAAAGGAAGCAATCAGGCTCTGTTGACCACAGGCACAAAACCACACAGCTTCACTAAATTTAGTGCTTGCTGCTTTCACCAGGGCACAACACCGGCTCCTAACAGCACAAGTGGGGCTGAGCCTGGGACCTCACTGTGCATCAAGGTGTACCACAATGTCACGAGGTGGGAACACTCTGAACTGTCAGAAAGGGGGACCCATTAAAACCACTTCCCTTGCTACAGATTCTCAGGCATTTTTTTTTTCTTACCCCTTTCATTTTTGGATGTGGAAATAGGTTACAAA
This sequence comes from Crypturellus undulatus, assembly GCA_013389825.1. Lineage (NCBI taxonomy): Eukaryota > Metazoa > Chordata > Aves > Tinamiformes > Tinamidae > Crypturellus > Crypturellus undulatus. The sequence goes on from VWPW01020752.1 coordinate 8,303, forward strand.
TTTAGCCAAGTGGTCATCTGGGAGGGAAACGGGAGAGGCTAGCAGGGACTGGCAAGTTCCAGCGCATCACTACTATGCAGCATCAACCTTCACAGGCCATGGATGTAAGGCTGCCTCCCTACATGATAAAAGCCCCACCTTAATCATTTTAGGTCCCAAGTTCAGCAGACAAGCTCTCCCCTAATGATATTCCATTAAATGGACAAATTCCTTTGAAGGCTTGTCTTGCTTTGAAATCCAATTTCACAGGAAGCCAGATGCGATTGGGTGTAGCTATGGAAACAAAGCACGGCAGCCCTCGAGCCGCTGAGCGATGCGAGGGAAAATGCGAGAGGTAGAGCCCTGTGCTGCTCTGTCGGAAGCAGCAAAGGATCTGAAGAGGCTGGCGGGAGAACACGGCCCCGTTTGGGCTGCTCCGGGTGCTGGTACCGGCGTCGGTCGGCGGAGGAGGGCAGCAGCTGCCCATCACAGCGGCAGAGATGCCCAATGCGCAAACCCGGAGGTGCCACTGCCCCCTCGCCGGCACTTCAGCATCGCAGCTCTCCCCTCTCCGTTGTTCCGAAAGGTTAACAGCGAAAGGGTAACAAGGTTAAACCACAAAGCCCTGGCTGATAACAGCCCTTTCAAGCAGCTGCACTGAAATTAATCTGAAACTTCTAGTAATTAGATAAGATAAGGATGTGTGCGTGCTTAGGCGGGCGCACGCTGACCCTGGGACACCCATTCCATGGAGGAGGATCATAGGATTCGTTAAGCTGGATCAGATTATTTGTTCATCTAGTCTGTGCTGCCGCTTTGAAAGTGCATTTCCAGCGCCGTTAATTCATCTTGTTCAATGTCCTTGCATCGTGCACTGACTTGCCCTTCACTGACTTGCCCTTTTGTCCTACCTTCCTGGTACTGTGACTCCTGCCAATTCAGAGCAGACTCTAATTCCTGCTTTTCCACAACAGATGCCAGTTCATCCATTTCTGCATCACAGCTCCCACCATTCCAGGTCAAATTGTTGGGCCACTGGGTGTGATTTGCTGCCTCTGACAGTGACCAACAGCTCAGAAAAAAAAGGCAAGTCTCCAATCTGGTAATGCACCTGACTGCTTGAATAATGTCTCGAGGTTTGCTAATCAGCTATGCCATGCTAATGCTCTGCTGTAATCCCAGAGTTTACATGCTCGTGTCATTCTCATTGCCCAACAGCTCATGTATCTTTTGGTACAGCTAAGTCATTCAGTTAGAGGTTGGTTTCAACCCTTACAAAACCTCTTTCATTTTTTAAAGCTAAGTGGTCTTCTCTTGTCCCTATGATTTGATTCTGCACCTCTGCCTCATAAGGGTGTGCAGGTTACTGTTCATCAATTTCTGAAGCCAAAAAGAAACAAAAATAGTGTCAGCAGCTCTGAGTTATTGTAAACAATCTGGTCCCTAAGCAAAATTAAATGACTGGACCTTGCTCCTGGTTTAGACTGCCAAACTCTGGATTCATTTACCTTTTAGACATCCTGGATTTTATCTGTTGTTAAGGCTTCTCGGAAGCAAGCAGGTGTGTTGAGATATATTAGAGATATAGTAGAGGCTGTAGCTGTTTTTCATCATGCCAACCCATTAATTTCAGTACTGAAAATGAAATGTTCCACTAGCACATGTAACAAAACCTGAAAGAGTTTATAGTCTGACCAGACAAGATGAAGCAAGGAAGAGAAAGACGAGGAGAGCTTCTCAAGGGAAGATCCCAGGAAAATAAAGAGCAGAGCTGGCGCCCAGGAAGGCGTCTCGTTTCCTGAGATCCTCGCTGCTGCTTTCAGCAGTCGGAATGTGCAGCTCGGATCGGTTGTGAGCTGCGAGGGAGGCGAGCGCTGCGGGGATGCCCGGCTTTCCTCCCGGGCTTCACTGTCCCCAGGTAGCCCTGGGCAAGGCCCACACTGTCGGGCACAGGTTCAAGTCCAGGCCTTGGTCCGGGGCTTAGACCCTTCTCCTGTACTTGCAATGAGACTACTCCAACTCCTCCTACATCTCCCCATGGTGATGGCACACGGCAAGGATGTCCTCTGCGTGGTGGCAGCAGCGAGGAGGCATCAAGTTCTCAGAATTTTTTTGCTGCTGAAGGCTGGATGTGGCGGGGGGTAGACAACGCCACTGGAATCCTATGCAGGACACAGCTTTGGGGCAGCATTTTTGAGGCCTCCTGCAAAAGCTGGCCAGCATGAGGGAGCTCTGCAAAGGGGAAGCTTTCAAAGATGGCAATCCAGAAATGAGCAGTATGCTCAGCTCTTGTGGAGGCTGCTGTTCCTCGGGCTGATGGATAAGCTTTAGTTTAATGCAAAGGTGATATTGATCCCTTGCCGTTTGGTTGCAATGTGTGATGGAGCTGNGGAGGCATCTCCCAGCAGCAAGTTCTTGGATTTTTTTTGCTGCTGAAAGCTGGATGTGGGGGGTAGATAACGCCACTGGAATCCTATGCAGGACACAGCTTTGGGGCAGCATTTTTGAGGCCTCCTGCAAAAGCTGGCCAGCACGAGGGAGCTCTGTAAAGGGAAAGCTTTCAAAGATGGCAATCCAGAAATGAGCAGTATGCTCAGCTCTTGTGGAGGCTGCTGTTCCTCGGGCTGATGGATAAGCTTTAGTTTAATGCAAAGGTGATATTGATCCCTTGCCGTTTGGTTGCAATGTGTGATGGAGCTGCCCTCTGCCCTGTAGATGTGTTGTAGCACCTCTTCTCTTTCTCCCAGTCCTCATCAAACTACTTTAATGACTCTTTTATTGACAACACTGAGTCTTAATGAGGAGAACTGCCACACACTTCATTAAGGTTGCAGAGGGGACACTTCCTATAAGCAGCTAGGACCAAGGGCTGCTGTGAAGGCTGAGGGAGGACCCAGGCTGGCGCTGAGCACACAGCACCGCTGAGCTGAGCTCGCTGCGGGGTGGATACGGCTGCTGTGCGCCTGAGAAAGAACCAAGATTTAGGGCAAAAACCCACCTGGTCTGAGAAGCAGTGGGGAAGCAAAGACTAGGTCTAGAGAAGGGTCCTGGTGGACACGGTAGCAGCGGGGCTGCCTTAGCTGCCTTCCCTGCGCTGGGCTCCAGGCTGCCGCGGCACCGCGCTCCGTTCAGAGCTGGTTCAGATACATCTGTGCAAACATCAGTCACGGGATTGCACTCGATGGTCCTGAGATTTCATGGACGGCCCAGGGAAATTTCAGCTTAAAATCATTCCAACCATTCTTGCAAGATTTTCTTCATTCTGGAAAAGAATCTCTTCTCTAAAACTGAAAGATAGATTTAGATTCAAGCATCTGGATTCAAAAGAGATTCAGATAGGATGCTCTAATGTAGGCCTCCACACACGTCAATAAATCTCCATCCATCACGCAGTTCTATTTCAATTATTGAGCCAATTTCCAGACACTTTTATGATGTATTGTTTGATTTTATTAACTGGAGTGAAGGTTTAAATTCACTGAATTCCCATAGTAATCTTGCCCTGTAACCCTACCCACCTTATCAAATCTTGCTTAATGAAATGCAGGCATCTGTCTTAATGGCTTTCAAACTATGCTATGTAGACTGACCCAGATGTTAGTTCATAAATAGGAATATTTGGAAGTGTTAAACAGGGTAGCTGGAGACAAAGGTAGGTCCCTGGAGTGATCTTTTCTCTTATGAAGAAATCAGTGGTATGAGAGAAATTACTATAAATCTCTGTGATGAAAAATGAGTCAGAGGCATGGGGAGTGGAAGCTTAGCACTGCAACCAGCACAGCAATAGATTTGGTCAAAAATAATTTCCTGAAGAAACTGATTGGCCCGCCAGTACAAGAGGGATGTGGATCTACTGGAAAGAGGCCAGCACAGGGTTACAAGGATGATGAGGGGCCTGGAACATCTGCCCTATGAGGAGAGGCTGAGGGAGCTGGGCCTGTTCAGCCTGGAGAAGAGAAGGCCGAGAGGGGATCTAGTCAGGGTGTACAAGTGCCTCAAGGGAGGCAGTGAGGAGGATGGGGCCGACCTCTTTTCAGTGCTGGCCTCCAATAGAACTAGAGGAAATGGCCACAAACTACAGCCCCAAAAGTTCCACAGGAACTTAAGGAAAAATTTCTTCAGTGAGGGTGACAGAGCACTGGAACAGGCTGCCCAGAGAGGTTGTGGAGTCTCCTTCTCTGCAGATCTTCAAGACCCGCTTGGATGCAGTCCTGTGCCATGTGCTCTAGGTGACCCTGCATGTACAGGGGGGTTGGTCCAGATGATCTCTAAAGATCCTTTCCAACCTTAAGGATTCTATGATTCTGTGATTGTTTTGGTAGAAATTTAAAATTTGAATTAGTTGCACTTAAGACCAAAATACTAATCCTGGGGATTTTTCCGGGGATTGGTGTTGTTCTGCCTTATTGAAGCAGTAATTTATGTGTTTCAGACTCAGTGAAATGGGATCCTTAGTCAGGTACTTCACCTGTGGTACCTGACAGTCCCTGTCTTGACAAGGAGGCTGCATCCTCATGGGCTACAGTGCATCCCGGGAGCAACAGCCAAGGGATGGAGATGGGTGTCTACAGCCATAAATTATTAGGAATATGGAGCATTGGGATTCTGTAATAGGTAATAATATTTGCAAGTTCCATTCCAGGACACAGAGAGTATTTAATTGTTTAAGAAAAAAAAATATACAGGAAAAAAAAATCTTTTCTCAGAAAAACAAAACAAACAACTCTTATCCTTTCTTGCATGAAAAATAGAAAAAAAAAATCCAGGCTTGGGAGCAGACCTGCAGTGTGAGGGACATGACACCAGGGGCTGGCTGCAACTCTTTGCTGCCGCACTGTTCTTTCAAAGTCATAGTGCTGAATTAGTCGTGATTTTTTCCCTCAAGAATTTTTACTGCCACCCTGCAGCATCTCAGCCCTGCAGCTTCTCCTTCCCCACAGCTGCTCCTGCTCCCCGCTCGTGAAGAAGAAAAAAACTGACAGGGTAGCATGACAATCTGGTATTTAGTGTGACAGTTAAACTTAATGATATGGGAGGCATGTTAGACTGTATTACAAGCCCATTATCTGCGAGCTTGGATATTGGATGCATTACATTATTAATTAAACACAGAAATGACTACCGTTAGTTGGCGATCTTATCTACTAAAAGAACTAGAAGACAGCGGTACTCCCTAAATTCAAAAGCTTAAATGTTTCTTTCCTGTCATTTTGTAAAACAGTCACCCTTCCGTTTCATGCTTGTCAAGCAATCAATGAATGTTTGTAACTGCTTAGAGATTTTCCAATGAAAGACGCTGCAATCTATAAATGCAAAGTGCTACTATTGCTCATTCATTATGAAATTAAAAGATAAAACTTGCAGATGTGAAAGAGTTCGGCTTCAAAAAATCCCCTAAGCGTTTATGCAAGTGTTGCCCCCTTCTGCCAGATGCTTTAAACGCTTTTGTGTAAGGGACAGGTTCAAACATCGCAGAACTGCTCTTATGGTCAAACCCTAGAGACACGTTTGAATGAACTGCACTAATGCTTAACTCTTACGCTCTTCATGTGCAGATTTCAGAGCATTGTGAGTGCAGAATCACGATCCCCGTTTTGTGAAGGAGGAATCTGAGGCTGGAGGAAAGCAAGTGTCTTTTCCTGACAACCCCTCGAGCTAGTGAAAGAATGGGGAGCTGAACCTCTGAGTTTCAACCCAGTTGCCTTCCCACAAGCTCAATTCATTTGAAAGTTTTAAACCTGAGTCCTCTCCCAGAGCCTCCTATTGCAACGTGTTATCCTCTAAGGGCTCCATTCTGCAAAGTGCTGGGCACCCTGGCCTTCCTCCAGAAAAGCACTTAAGTGTGTGGCTAACTCCAAGCTTACGAATTGTCTAACTGAAAACAGCAGAAACAGTGTTTTGGACAGAAAAGAGCTCAGTTTTCCTAATTAGCGATTCCCACCTCAGGAAAAGGCAGATGTGGAATTGGAGGTGGTTTGTATTAAAGTCAGAGGGTAACGTCTCTCTGTGCTAACTAGAGGGGAGAGTGGGGTGACCACCAACAGTGGAGAGGATCTGACAGAGGCCTCATCAAGAGCATCTTCATTAGGAGCCTCGTCACACTGGGCTCTGCCTGGAGCACAACTCCTGCAGCAGCTTCCTCTCCTTCAAGCCCATGTCCGCTCCAGAAGGACCTAGAACCTGTGAGGATACTGTCCCTGTGCTGCCCCATGCACCCTCAAGAGGCTTGGTGTTAAAGCAGTGAAAAAACTGGCCTCTCCTTTAGGTCACTGATTAGTACAAACAACGGTGCCTTCTGGAGCGGCTACTCAAACCGCACAACTTAGCCAGCTAAGTGCCCATCTATCTAATTATACCACTAAGCAGCCTGGAAACCTCTCTTCTTCCTCTACTTTTCTCTTATCTCTTCTGATCTAATTATCAACTACTTTGTATTGCACTTCTCTAAACTTCTGCCACCTCCTCCTTTTAACCTCCACCCTCCTTCTCCACTGCTGCCCCAGGGCAAGCGGAGATTACACAAGGTGACGGAGAGGGCAGTGGAGGATCCTGCATCCAGCAGGGCTGTTTGTGGTGCTGCCCCATTCTCTCCCTCCGCATTTGCATGGCTTTGGGGGACGCGCACATTAAGGGCTATGGAGATGTAATCCAGCAGGATTACAAGGGTTTACAGTTTCAAATCAAAGCATTACAAAGGGCGGATATTCAACCCAGAGCAAGCTGATCTGGGATTCCAGCTGATGCCTTTTCTTTCTCACCTCCGCCTGAACCAACTGATCTCTCAGTGAGGGCTCTGCATCCCCTGTCTCAGCACTCACCACGAAGCTTCTTGTGGTGCCGGGACAATGCACTGGGCTGGCTCCAGGGGCTCCTGCGTGGCGGTGCAAACCCTAACTCTTTGTACCAGCTCTAGCACTGTTGAATCCTTTCATAGTGCAGGTTTCTGCTGAGATAAGGAAGCAGAGCCAAGAGATGCCCTAGAGAGTTTACAGTCCATGCATAAGGCAAGAGACAAGAGAGGGAAACAAAGATGCAGGACCTTAAGGGGTGCAGGGAGAAGACTATATTGAAAAATACAGCTAGATACTCTGGGTCCTCAACCCATTTGGCCCCCTTGGAAGCATTCCTGTCTCCTGATACCACATAGTGCCCTTTACCTTACATTTATCCTATTCCCTGCTTCTAGTTCTTGAGTCTGTCATCCTCTTTTAAACTCCCCTTGCCACAATTCACCCTTTGTCACACATTTCTGGTCATCTGTGACACTCCCTCCTCTTGCAGCAGTCCCAGTCGTGGCCATGCTCTTCTTTGCATTACCCATTAAATTTACCTGTCCAGAGACAGCTCATTCTCCACTGTCTGCAAAGGGAGTTTGTCTGACCAGCTGCAAGCTAAACCCGCAGAAACTTGTGTTCAGGGAGAGGAACCTCCCTCTAACTCACCCACCTGGTAGCATTCAGAGGACTGTGGAAGACTCTGGGACTGAACCAATATCATCTCAGCTAATGCTTTAGTTGAAGCTTCCTATTCTGTGGGGCACTGCTCTAGTTCCCAGCCACGTGCCCTCATCAGCACAAGTGCCTTTCCTCCGTAGTTTATCTCCTTTCATCCTTCCTCCGCCAGCTAGTCCCCAGCTCCCAGCTCTCCTCTGTCTTCCACCAAACGATCAGAGAATCACGTCTGCGAGGGGAGCAGAGAGAGCAGCGCCGGGGTCCGGTGTCAGTTTTATTTACCTTCACTGCACTGCCTTCCATTGCTTAACAGAATAGTTTTATACCAGAGAAAATTGGAAGCTAAGTAGTTGCCTGTCAGGTAGTGTCTGTTGCCTGCGTGAGAAGCTGACATCGTAGTCAGCTCCACTGTCAGCCGTCTCCGTGCCGAGCATCAGCCCGGGCCCCAGAGCCCTCCTGCTCGTGCTCTTTCTCTGTGTTAGTAGCGGTGCCACTGGGGCAGAGCCGCACGGTACAGCTCCCACTTACATCCCTGGGCAACACAAACACTGCACGTGGGCTGACACGGAGAACATAAAACTGCTGGGATCGAGGGCTAGCACTTGAGCAGGGCTGGTTCCTCAGGCAGCCAGGGAGCAAAGATCCCTCCATCTCCAGGGCGGCTCCCCTGAGTCACGTTGTGTCAGGGAATTACAGCCAGGGTCCATTCAATCCCAAGGATCCAGGACAGAGAGATGTAGAGGAAAATTAAAAGATCATTTAACATGAAAGCAGACAAGGTACAAGAGGTTATTTGGCATGAGGGAGACATGGGAGGGATGCAGAGCCTCTTTGGAAGAGGGGAATAGAGAATTTCTGAGAAATTTTTGTTTCATTAGGTTGTTACACACCCTCCTTTTACAAGAGTTACTTGACCAAGATGTGTTAGTACTTTTTTTCTCTCTTCTCTATCTCTACCACCTTCTGTCTCCTGAAATTGCCAGTCGGGATTAAAAGATGCAATGAAATGAATTCCTCCACTCATCTGCCTAGAAACTTGGTAGCCAGATTTCTGATATTGCAGCGCCGCAGCCTCCACCTTTACCTTTAAATCGCAGCCGCCCGCAGCAACCTGGCCGTACCCTGCAGCATGGGAGGTTTCCATGGCGACAGAACGCGGGTCGCAACCTCTGCAAATGCAATCAGAGCGCTGGGACCGCGCTGTGCAGACAGCTTTAATTTCTCCGTTAGTGGGAGCTCTGTGGTCCAACATGTCCATACGCTCCTTGCATTGACAGACAACCTGTTATCTTCAGGACAGCTCTGCATATTGCCAGTCCTCTCGCACAGCTGCCATTTCGCACTTGTTTATAAGCACGAAAACAGCAATTCCACCTGGGATCTGGCATGATCCAAGCAACTTTGTGAAGCTTTGCAAAGCCCATTCCGATCCCTTTAGCTGCCCACTGCCTTCCCTGCTTTCTGCTCCCTGTCCCACACTGGCTGCCTGGGCAGAGGTTGGAGGCAAAGCTTGGTCCCCTGCACTCCCATCCATCAGATCCCTCATTCCTTCTCCAAGTGGGTACACAGGATTGCACTGTAATGCGCCTCCCTCCTTGGTGTCCACATGCCAGGAACAATCCAGGAGAACAGCGAACCTCGGCGCGAACTGCCAGACAACTCCTCGCTGCGGCAGGAGCGTTTCCTCGGCGCGTGCTGCACCGGAGATTTATAGGGAGCCTCCCGGGGGCTGTTACTGACTTGCTGAAGATTTACACGAAGGGCATGTGCCGAGTGTTTATATGATCTGGGTTGAGGTTACACTTATGAGACATAGAAATTCTGCGTATTTATGACATATTCAGGAACCGCATATTTACTGACTGCCACATATTGAGTATTTCTCACAGCTACTAAGCTTTATGCTTTTATTTATCTTTTTTTTTCTTTTTTTTTTCTGCCTGTATGTCTGTCTCCCATTGCAATCCCCAGTTTATCTGCTTTAACTTTCCTTTATAGGGCCTGAGTAATTCCCATCTTCAAGGAAAACAGTAGCTGCATGTGCCAAACTGTTTTAATGATGTACAGGGTTTAATAAGTTTTAATTACTGGCTTTTCCTCTCCTATTAAGTTAAGCCAAGCATACTTTAAGCCCATATTGTAATAATACCAGAGATCTCCATTTTCTAAGTCAACAGTTTGCACAGATGACTTTGGAAGTCAAATAGCAATTACTGCATTCTCTCTTGTGTATTTGTGCATTTGCAGTGAAGTTAAAAGCTCCTCGCTGTGGTAGGAGCCACATGCGTTCAGGGACCATCCTGAACGCTACCAGATCCACATAGAAAGTTTGACAGCTCCTGGAAAACAGAACTAAGGACTTTTTTCCATCTGAGTTCATCCAGAATTGCCATTCCACTTCAGCTTTATGCCTCTAATTTTCGATTAACTTTCTCACGTTGTTAGACCCATATCTGACTGGCAGCTATTGTGGCATTCCTTAAAACTTTGCCTTTGAATCTTTGGATGAGAGAATGCCTTGAAAGCCAGGGAAAAAATGCTTCTAACCAGTACATTTTGTTATTGCTGTACTGTGCACAGTATGTGCTACACACATATGAACAAAACCATGTTTCTTGCCCCAAGCCTTTTACAATCTAAAAATACAAAATACACAAAATAGCTGAGACTTGAGGACTGAATGGAACAGTTTCACAGATGCCATCTGAGGTGGTAATGTCACTGCTGGGCTGCTGAGAACTGAGGCACTGAGGGGACAAGAGAAGTGTTCAAAGTCACACTAGAAATCTGTGGCTGAGCGAGGACCTGGGATCAAGATTTTTAGCATGTGAACAGGTGCCCTAACCACTGCTCTGCCCTCCCCTTAGGCTGGCAGGAGGCAGCAGCGAATTTTTTCATTCCTTCACTTTGACTATGCCACGCTGTGCCAGTATTTCTCAGTGCCATCTCTATGCTCAGGGGGAATTTACAGAATATGTTCATAAACGATTGCTAAAGACAAAGCTAGGGAGCAGAAATCTCTGCCTGTCATCTCTATTACCATTTTTTGCTTCTCTGCCTCCACACTGTGCATGGATAGAGCAAGGAAACTCTGCCAGGATCCTGTGCATTTCAGAGAAGCCTGTCACTGTGAATATTATCCTGTCTACTTGCATGCAACAGATTTAGCATTTCAGAGCAGCAGGCTCAAGCTGCCAGTCTGTCACGCAGGTTGTTCTGTGCACATCTGGGTGTTGATGGTGAGAGGCATACATGGTTCAGACAAATGTTAACCCAAAAGAGTGAGCTGAAACCAATAGGAGGGACAGGACTTTCCTGAGCTACTGATACCTGGCTTGCAAAAGCCTTTTGAAAGCAGGGAGGGAGAATAAAAGTGGATAGGGTTGGGCTAGGGGAGATTTTTTCCACCTTTGATCCTCGGATTGTCCTGTTCAGCTGAGCGGAATACAAAGCAAGGGTGTCTCCGAGCTCACACTTCACCTCAGCAGTGCAATCGACGGGAGAAGCAGTGAGCGAGACCGACAGACTGTCACTGGCAAAATGAACTGTCACCTCCCATTTTTCAGAGGCGCGGTGGGATGAATTGCGGCTTTGAACCATGTGGCCCGTTGCTGATTGAGTTCCGCTGTCTTAGAACCCCACTGAACAAGGCAAGTTCATTTCAGGCTGACGTACCACTGCTTATCAATTTTAGAGCCAGTAAAATTAACCGCTTCAGAGCTGATTTCCCCTTTTCCTCCCCTCCTACTGCTGCCTTCCTAGTTTTGTACCTGGAAAGGTCAGTAAATAAATCTCACAGAGCATCAAACAAGATCCACGTGGCCTAGGAAAAGCTTAGCAGAGGTGCCACTCCTGAACTGTGCTTGCTTTAAAAAAGAGCTGTTTGCTCTCCACTCAGTAGTGAACAGTTGTCCACATCATAAAAACCGGACCAGAACGTGCCGCACAGTTAGCACAACTCAGAGTAGGGGAGTCAGGGGGAACCTAAGTCCTGCAGCGACGCTGTGTTGAAGATGAGGATTGAGGTGGATGGGAATGGCTGTGTGCGAAGGCCGGGAAAGGAAAGGCAGGGCATGTTCGGGGCAGATACACTGATGTCTAGCAGAGCTTCATGGGCCCAGCAGTGCTAAAATACCAAAGATTTTTCAGGCCAAGGTTGCTTTCCCAGAGGTTTGCAGTGTGTATGGCCCACCCATTTCAATTCAGCAGTGTTCCCAGACGCTATCCAGCAAGCGGTTCATGCCACCCTTGCTGTCCCAGTTAGCTGGCACTGGGACTGCATTTTCTTTTTCATTCTCTCAGCAATCAATTTAGTGGCTTGGCCTTTCTTGTCATCCAGAGATTACATAATTCTGCCCTTCCTTTGCTTTCCCATTATCCATACTTCTTGTATCACATCTCTCGTTTTTGATTGTTCCCCTTTCTCACCTATATTATACATCTCCTTCCAAGCTAATCATTTTTTCCCCTGTAGAGCCTGTGAGCCGACACTGTCTCTGTCTTCAGCCTCCCCCTTGAAGTCTGTTTTTTTGTGTCTGACCTCATAGGTTGGTCCTCATCGCTTCTGTGTCCATGTATTTCTGCTGATACACAGTGGTCCCGTCTCTTGTATTAACTTAGGGCAAAATTCTGAGGTCCACTGTTGTTAATTTACATCGGAAATTTGGTTTAGGATTGAGGAAATCCTGAGAAATCACCTCTTTTGGGGCTAGATTTTATGGGGCAGGAATTACTCTAGTTCTTTGTACTTTTATGAAGGGTGGACACATACAGTGCTTAGTAGGATAAGTCTTTAGCTGGTGTAAATCAGGATCACTCTACACTAAATAGCCCAGCTGGTGCTCAGGTACAAGGCATTTTTATTAATTTAGTCTCTGTTGTAATTCTATTGGTATCTGGAGAAAAATCCATTTTGTCAAACAGCATCCCTTGCCAAGTTCCTATCTGCAAAAACAGCTCTAACACAATATTTCATAAGAGACTTTCTAAACTGCTCTCAGCCTGGTTCCAGACCTAGAAAGATCCACTATTTTCCCCTGAATACTTTGTATTCTGTGTCCCAGACATTTTGGAAAGTGTACAGAGTTGCAACAAGAGATGGATGGACCACTGACAAAAGGGACAGGAGAATTAGTTCCAATGGAAATAATTTAAGAAAAGCTTTATTCAAGATGTCCATGAGTTGGAAGCTCTGGGCCCGTGTCTCACCTTCTTACAGTCTGAACAATTGGATGAAATATTAGCACTTTCCACATGTTAACACTACAGGATATCATCCATCTTCCTCACCACTGGGAAGTGTTAGCTAGCAGGGGCCTTTATGAAGGTGATTTCTATATTCCCACATGCCAATCACAGCTCAGAAGCTGTCTGAGCTTGCATTTTAGGAAAAGGGGCTGTGAATCTGCGGGGGCAGCCCTCAGGCTCATGGCTACTCCCAGGTTACCTTGGAATGCACAACTCTATGTTACCTCAACCAGCTCGAGAGACAGCAGCACACGCTCCCTAAATCTGCAGTAAATGAGCTGCAGTGGCAGACAGGCTAAGAACCCTTGCTGTGGTGAGTCTGAGCTTTGCAAAAGATTTATGATAAAAGTTATCCTCACTGATCGTGTGTAACTGGTCATTTGGGTTGTAAAGTTGGAGTTTTTTGGTTAGGAGGGTAGTCCTGATACTCCCCCAGGAGAATAAAGGCTGCCGAAGTTGCTTCACTTCAGTCTATATGAGCAAACTTGGAAATAACTGGCAATGCTGCTTGCCTAGTAACAACATATAGTCATGCAAGTCTTGTGTTAATAAAATAGGCAAACTACTGTCAAAATACGCCCTTCAAACAGGGAATAAACCTCTATTTATACCAGCACAGGGAGAGACTACTTATGCTAGTATTCACAGTCTAAGACTTGGGAAAAAATATTACAAAGTGGTTTCACTTCAGCTATGGGCTTCCCCATGTTGCAGGAGCTGAAAAAAAATGTAAATCTGTCCATTATAATATATAATATATAGTATATAGTATATAATATATAACATATAATGGGGTAAACTGGAAGGATTAATATAAAAGGTGTTCCAATGCAAATTAAAAAATGGCCAACTCCGCAACATTGGCCCTAATTATTTCCTGGGAAATATGGAAACATCACCCAGCAATTCCTGGATCCACTGCCATGTCATGTTACCTTACATCGGAGTAGCAAATTCTCAAAAGCTGAACATAGCTTAAGAGCTACAGACTACCCATCCCTGCCCTCCTGCAGCCTTCATCAGAGACCACAGCTTGCTCCTCTGCGTTGCCAGTATTTTTTTCTGATTTCTTCAGGGAAGGATTTCTTGAGCAGTCTGAATACACGCACGTAGAACATAATATAGTCAATAACCTCAGAAGGTCCAAAGTACGTGGGAACCCTCCATTCAGAGGAATAGTCACACAGGGATGTGACTTTCTTGTACTGTTGCAGTAATAACATTGCAGCCAGTAAACCAAGTTAGAGCACAAACCAACTCCTGGGAGGCAGCTCTACCACGTTGGAGCTGTCTGAATATTTAAAATATGCAGATTGCTTCCATCCTTCTCTCCTCCAGTAACCAAGTCCTCGGGTTTCTACTGAAGCGCCCTGCTCATGAGGGACAGTTTGACTAATTCAGCAATGGATAAAAGGTTTTTTTTTCCCCTATGGTTTAAGCATTTATCCCTAATGCTACTAGGGAGTGCTTTTTTAAAGGCCAGCCCTGGGAGGCAAGATGCTTTAATATGAATCTTCTCTCTTCTATCCAAGAAGAGCCTGCAGGATCAATGCTTGTTATACTCCTTCATAGAAATTAATGCCACTATGTAAGGGATTGTCTACACATGAGTTATTCCAATGAGGCATTCTGCTTTAAATTTGCACCTTACTTTATTGCAGAATAAGTTTCACGTATAGACAAGAGATCCCTTCATAAGAGCATCATGTCATTAGGGGAAAAATTACCTAAAATTTAAAAGCTATTGGGTGCTTTCTGACCATGTTCTAATGCCTGCTGAAGTCTACATCATGAATTATGATGACTTTAATGGTCATTGGTCCAGGCTATGGAAAAGAAAATTGATGAGGAAGGATAGAAGAAAGTAGAAGAGTAATTTCTCATATCAAAATTAAAGATAAATCTAGGTTGTGAATTTTCGTCTGTAAATAAAACCTGGTCTAGGTGTTCTCACAGGTAGGTGAGTATATGTGTAAGTGTATATGCCTAAAAAGCAGAGGAAATTGGAGCTGAATGGAGAGGAGAACAAGGCAGAAGGTTTTCTGGCATTTCAGCTTTCTGCTAAGAATTTATAATCTCAATAGAACTGATAAACAGCAAAGAGAACAGAAAGATTCATCCTTCATTGAACCAAAAACAAAACAAACAAGCAAAAATGTGTCTGAAGCTTCCTCAAAAAAAAAGAAAGAAAAGAAATGAACTTGACTGAGGTTTTAATTAAGCTCTCATCAAGGCCTGATCCATGTACAAATTATAGAGCATGTGACTAAGTTGACTGCTTTTTCACTGATGGAAATTACCCTAATACAGTGAACTCTAATACAATCATTATAAGCTCAGTAAAGAAGTGAAATCCTAATTTGGCTATACATTTCCCCCAAATATGAGTGTGAGACCACCTATAATCACCCAATTTTTGCATCAGGGTTTGCGAGAAATTGTATTAAACCTTGAATGAGGTCAAATTTGGCCATGTGAGCTGCAGCAACAGTCACATGGGGTGCAGTGGGTGTGATGTCATCAATCTGTGTGGCAGATGTCACAGGCAGGCGCATCATTAGTCTCTGCAGGGCTGGGTGATGCATGGTGACACCATGGCTGAGAGGGGCGTGATTGATACTTGGTGCATGGAGCCATATGAAAAATCTAGTGTGCAAATAACAGTTTTATAAATGCCTTTCTCATTCTATATGCAGACAGGCCCCTGGAAGGAATCTAGGAGATTGAATTAAGCTTTTAACCCTCTAGGCTCTCCTGTCGTTTATTGTTAGGGAATTAATAGGAACGCAGGAATGCAGATGGCCTGCCTGTCAATTCCAAGAGGTGATTTTTCTGATCTTCACGGACGTTTCCAGCATCTTTCATTAAACACTCATGTACCAATTTGTCATTTTAACCGGTCAAGAAAGAAACTCCCATTGAACTCCTTACCTCAGGTGCTGTAAGTTAAATTCAGAATCAGAAAGCCTTGCTCTGCTACATCTGCCAGACAAGCTTAGGGCTGATGAACAGCCTTTGATATCTGTTTAGGTGCGTAGAAGGATTCCAGTAGAAGGACGAAGGATGTAGAAGGATGCCCTAGATCTCTTATCTCTGCAATCAAAATAAAAAGAGATTATTCATAGGAATGAGGGAAGCTTTATATAGATCCTTGCTGGGATGCACTGGGATCCCACAGAAAGTGAGAACTTAGGAAAGGAAATATAGTAAATTATAGGGTCTAACTAAGGAGACAGACAAAATATCAGGGACTTAGAAGGGCAGTAAGCGATACCCAAGCCCCTTCTGGCTGTTTTGCCCATGATGGAAAACACAGGTTCTTGCTGTTTGCCACCAGCCAGACACTGTCTGGTTATGACCCCTCCACGGCCGCGGCGGCTGCAGGAGAGTCCAGGGCTGGGGACAGCGGTGACAGCAGAGCGGATCCTCCCGCGAGCGTCAGCCACCCCTGCCCCATGGCGGCCTCGGCAGGGGGAAGCCCTGCGCCTGCCCGAGTAACCTGCCTTGCTCCTAGGGACAAAATGCAGTTTTCCTACGTATCCGAAGAGCTCTTAGCCCTGCCTAAACACACAGGATTGTGACTCTCCAAGAGGGAGGCAAAATCCCTCACAAACCACAAACTGGAAAAGCCAGAGTGAAACACTTCAGTGGTTTAAAAATTTGTTGTCATTTTATATCAAAACTTATTTTCCTTTTCTTTCTTTTTTTTTATAATTTTATTTACTAAAAAGGTTAAAACTACCTCTACTGAAATGAAGTATAAGGCTGCAATTTGAATACTCTACCTTTTTCACTTGAAGAAAATAGCTTCTCAACCTCCCCAAAGGTTTTCTAATAGTTTTAAGCTCCTCACAGAAGATTTAGTGCCCAGTGTAATCCTAGGCCACCAAAAGGAGAGTGAACGTCACCACGGACACTGACCTTGGCCATGAGGTGAGGCGGTCAGGAGGCAATGACACCATGAGGTGACACGAGTTGTGAGGTGACATGGCCACGAGGCGATGCAGCGCTAAGGAGATGTGGTTGTGAGGCAACAACACCATGAGGTGACGTGGGCTGTGAGGCGATGTGGCCACGAGGTGATGCAGATTGTGAGGTGATGCAGCCATGAGGAGAGGTGGCTGTGAAGCAATGACACCATGAGGTGACGTGGGCTGTGAGGCGATGCAGCCATGAGGTGATGTGGCTGTGAGGTAATGACACCATGAGGTGACACGGGTTGTGAGGCGACGTGGTCACGAGACGACGCAGCCATGAGGAGATGTGGCTGTGAGGTAATGACACCATTATGTGATGCAGATTGTGAGGGGATGCAGCCGTGAGGTGATGTGGCCGTGAGGCAATGACACCATGAGGTGACGCGGATTGTGAGGCAACACGGTCGCAAGGTGACACAGCCATGAGGGTATGTGGTCAGGAGGCAATGACATCATGAGGTGATGTGGCTGTGAGGCAACAATACCATGAGGTGACGTGGATTGTGATGCAATGTGGTCACGAGGCGACACAACCATGAAGAGAGGTGGCTGTGAGGCAACAACACCATGAGGTGACGCGGGCTGTGAGGCGATGCAGTCATGAGGAGAGGTGGCTGTGAGGCAATGACACCATGAGGTGATGCAGATTGTGAGGCGATGCGGCCATGAGGAGATGTGGCTGTGAGGCAACGACATCATGAGCTGACACGCGCTGTGAGGTCAGGCAGCCATGAGGTGATGTGGTCAGGAGGCAACGACATCATGAGGTGATGTGGCTGTGAGGCAACAATACCATGAGGTGACGTGGATTGTGATGCAATGTGGTCACGAGGTGACGCAGCCATAAGGGGACGCAGCCTCTGAGCTAGTGCAGCATGTGAGTTGATGCAGTCTGAAAGGGGACGTGGGCTGTGTGGCAACGAGACTGTGAGGCAAAGCGGATACAGGTTGTGAGGAAATGAAGGCTGCGTGGAGACAACCCTGTGGAGATCAAGCCACGGGCCACCATCTTGCATCCCCATCTCCAGCCTTGGATCCAGCCCTGGGCCACCATCTTCCATCCCCAGCTTCCTACCTGAGGCCACGGAGGCCCTGAGAAGCCCCCTGTGGAGTGGGGAAGACGTGGCTGCTATTGAAGGGGCCGGGAGCCACAGCCAGCACAGAAGGGAGCTTCCCCATGTTGTGTCTGAGTGCCCGTGTGGAGGAGACCATGGGAGTCTGCTCTGTTCTCCAGAGCGGGATGCACAGAGAGGGAGCAGAGCTGCTCGGTAAGTGCTAGCACCCAGCTCCACCTGCCCTTCCCAAGGTGTTTCATCAGTCCAAACACAATGGATGTGGTCACCTCAGAGTTCCCCTTCTTACGGGCCTGATCCAAAAGCAGCAAAAATCACCCTGGTGGCTTACATGGGCCCAGTCCGAGGAGCTGTGTGTGGAGATGTGCAATGGCCTCGTGTTCCCAAGCTCCTGCTCATGGCTGCTCGCCTCCGGCACTCAGCCAAGGCTCCAAGCGCTCCGGGTACTCAGCTGGTAGAGCGAAGGGAGGTCTGCTTGGCGGAAATGATCAGCTGAGCTGAAAAAAAAAAAAAAAAGGAGCAGGTTGACTTCATTATGTGCTCATTAAGAAATCTGTAGCTGTAGTTTGTTCCTGTGTGCGTGAGCTCTGGCTGTTATAAACCCTGACAGATGGACAGACAGACTGAGTTATAGCTGTAGAGTATAGACTGGGCAGGATCCCCCATTAACGCTTATTGGAAATTGTCATCACTTCAAGCTGAATGGGCTCCAGATGTTGAAATCCTTGTAGGGAAATCTTGAAGGTGAAGGTTAGAGGCTTGTGATTTTGCCTGTTGTATGAGCTGCAGCCGTTCCCCTTGATTTATTATTGTTTAAGTCAACAAGATTTGGTAGTAGAGAAAAACTAGAGAGAGCAACACATGGGTGAGGGTGCTTGGTTCTGAGCTGCTGAAGGAATTGCTCCATTTTTATTACCTGGGTGTGAGAGGAGCATTAAGTAAATGAGTGTTGAAAGTTTCACTGACAAATTCAGTGCCTGGATATTTTCTGCTTTTGCAACAGATAAATATTATGTTGCTTTGCGTTTATGTACATTTCCATTTACATATGCCAGTAGCACTTGGGAACCACAATTATAGAAATACAGAAAACAGAACTGTATCAGTCTCTCTCTCCTTTAAAAGTAAGATCAGCCATTTCAGTCGGACATTTAGTTTATCCTGGCTTAAAAATGTCCAGTGCAGGAGATCCCACAGCAACTTCAGGCAATTACTAATAAAAATATTGAATAGCACTGAAATGAGAGAGAGGGACCAAACCTGAGGACCAGTAGCACTTTGCAGAATGAGGCTTTCTGTTGTGATTGCATAAATATTTACAGGTGCTATAACTGTTGCTCTTGGAGGTCATGTCCCTGGCTTGCGGGCATCCTGCACATTTGCCTTACTCTGCTAGAGCCACTAGGAATGGTTTCTCGCCGCACCACAAACACAGGCAGATTTTTTTTTCGCTTATCAGGGTTCGTGAACTGTTCCCTGGGCTGGACCCACAATGGGGCCTGAGTCGGAGGAAGGGGCTGGAGCAGAGACCTTAAGAATGGCCCTTACTCATCAATAACTGCTCCCTGACAGGACTGAAGGATACACAAAGTGGCTTGACTGTTGTGCTGTCACTCCAGCTGAGGCACAATCCACAGTGGGGCCCTTACTCGGTGGACTTTGCTGTCCAAAGCACCAGAGAAATCTTTTGACTCGCCTTTTGAATGTGTAAACTCCTATATTACCCAGAGGTTGTATCTCAGGGAAACGGGACTTTGCTATTCACCTTCTAGGGTCTCACCAGCTGGATTTGTGCAGCTGGAACGTGAGGGCATTGGCAGGTTCAGTCACGCTGTGGGCTCAGTGCAGCTACAGCCTTGAGATCCCAGTTCAGAGGATGGAATGAAGCCCTGTTTAAGTCAGTGAAGTGATGATGATTTACACCAGCTGGAGAGTTGGCCACCACAGATCCTAACCACCAACCACATCCAGAGGTGTGTAGGAGAGGTAGATGGGAGATGGCAAAACACCTTCTGCAGTTCACATCCAAACCTTTCTCCCTTTCTCCTTTTAAGCAAATACCCTTTTCTCCTATGTGGGACAGAAAGAAAGTTTCAGCATTTGTTTCTGTGGGGAAATTTAGTCTGTAGCAACTCCAAGCTGTTCTTCAAATAGATGGTTACTGTTTCTGAATCCTAGATCTTTTATAACTCAATACTTATAAATTCGAAAACAAAAATTGGCTCAAGGAAAATGAATTTAAAAAGAGAGCAAAGCAGGTCTAATTCCTGAAAAATTAATTTCATGTCATTCTGTATGAATATACATGGCCTTAAATCCCCAAATTCTCATTCAGACCTTACTCCAAGTCTCCCTTGGTTATCAACAGTGGATCCTGTCAACCTAAGGTTGCATGCTCTCATTTTACTATTGTAATTCTACAGACTGAATAGAAATAGTTCAATTTTCCCCCAAGCATGAGAGGAATGTTTATAATGTTTATAGCTTGCTTTACATTAAGTGCACATATATGTGTTAAAATGAAAAAAGTAAGTATAATCACTTGAATGCATTACAGTAGTACCTAAGAACTCCCATTAGAAGTGGTGTCTGTTGGGACAAGCACTCTACAACACAGGCAAAAACACCTCTGTTCCTTAGTCTTTACAGTGTGGGCCAGATTCTGCGCTTATTAAAGCAGA
This sequence comes from Crypturellus undulatus, assembly GCA_013389825.1. NCBI lineage: Eukaryota > Metazoa > Chordata > Aves > Tinamiformes > Tinamidae > Crypturellus > Crypturellus undulatus. Next base: position 28,711 of record VWPW01020752.1, read on the forward strand.
AGCCTTTTGCCACTGATTACAAGAGCAGATTCAGCCTTAAGAAACTTCAGCAAATGGAAGGAAAGAATCAATTAAAGTGAGACCTGATATGTGTAATCATATGACATTAAATCATGAAGCAAATGTTGCTTCAGATATCCAAGTGGCAGGGCATAGATTTTTTACCCTGAGCTTTACTAATTTCTATTGATTTATTTTTCCTTGAAAGCATTCATTCTCGGCAGCAAGAGTAACTACTCTGGCTAAGGATTCAATGTTTATCCTTTGGCCTGGCCAAGGGGCCTAAAAGGGTGGGAGATACTCCAGCTGAAAAATATATTCTGCTTTTTTAGTTTCTCTGGTGTTTTGAGAATACAAAAGCAACAGACACAAAAGCACAAAAGCCGAGCACAGGCAAACTAGCTTCAGATGGAGCATCCTCCCCTGGATCTGAGGACTGCTCAAGTTTAAAACCCAAGTGCCTTTACTTTCTCTCTTTATAGCCTTGCTCATAACATTTTGTAGGTTGTGATATGAGCTGGGATAATTACTAAAGCTGTATTTCCCTCACAAGCTCATCTCCACGGCAGGCGGAGGATGACAAAACCCCTTTGGTGGCTCATCCTTTGGGGCTGGATGGCTGTAGCTGGGATCTCCGGAGTCTCGGGCTCTTCGTTGGTGTGTGCAGGCAGTGGCTTCAGGAGCCTGTACGCTGTGTCTGTTGGGCCCTTACGCTTCTGCCATAATGACACATGGGCAAGGTCTTTGTCTGCCAGGATTAATATAGGGAGGTTAAAGGTCCATGGAACCAGTGGAGTTTAAAACCTCTCTATAAAGAGGTCCTTTCTTGGGTGTTACTTGCCAGTAAATAAGGCTTGTGCTGTTTCTATGGGAGGATTTTTTTTTGAGTTTTTGAATATATTGTGCAAAGCAGTCACACAGCTCATTGTGGGGCTAAAGACAAGCAATGTTCAGGAATAGGAACCAAGCCAACCTGTGTCTTCTCGAAGGGAGGGATGCAGAGGAACTCTGTTTCTTATAACCCCTTCACCTCTGAATTATTTGCTGACACATGCACACCACATCACATCTGTAACTTCTAAGGGCTGTGGGGTTAAGTATCTTGTCACTCCAGTATAGACACCTTACTTGCAAATTGTGGATGTTTTACCAACCTTGCCCAGTCAGAGAAGGGGATCCCTGCTGTCAGGCTGGAGTGAAGGCTGAAGGTTCCCTCTCAGCACCCCATAGTAGACTCGAAATGACAGGCAGTGTTGTCTGGGGGGAAAGGGAAGTAGGAGAGCACTGAGCAGGTGATCGAGAGAGCCCTTATCTTCTGTTCTTTCGTTTCTGCTCTTGCATAGCTAGCATTGTCTTCACCCAAGGCTATCTGTAGTCATACTCATTAACAACCTAAACCAAATCACACTAAAATGAATGGAAAGATGATCATTAGTACAGATGGGTTTGGATTGGCCCCTAAAATAAAGGTTTTTCATTGCCCTCATGCTGTGTTATTATGAACTTCTTCATTTCCACAAAGCTAAGAGTCAGATGAGCTGAGGAGCAGGAGAAAACCTCAGCCTCTGCCCAGGATGGCATGGTAGTGAAGAGAAAGGGAGCTTCCATGTTCAGATTCATCACTCCTCCCTCCAGCCCCTTTTCCTGCTGCCCCAGACGCAGCCTTGGCTGCTTTGCAGTTGTTCATAAACACCATCTACATCTGTCCTGAGCCACGAGATGTATTAATCAATTTGATGAGGATGTTAAAGCTTTCTCTTTGCACCTAATTATGGTCTGATTTATAGGACTGGCCTTGTGTTTGATGGAGCTCTCCCCTTGGCAGTGATTTACATGGCATTGGCACCAACCTCTCCATCTCTCCAATACTCTGTCATTTTCTCTGCCCCCCCTTTCTCTTTCTTTTTCTCTCTCTCCCTTCACTGTCTCCCTCCTCCCCACATCTCTCTGCTCTATGTTCCCTCATGAGAGCCTAATGACATGTTGACAGACTAGTGAAACATTGCTCCCTCTTCACTGCATCTGTCTCTTGCTCGGTGGCTCCCCAGTGCTCTCTGACACATCCAGATGGAGGCCTGGCAGGCAAGGCAGAGGCTCTGCCCATTACCTCAGTGCAAGACCTGCTACTCTACAGATTTCCTTCTGGAAGTAGCTAATGCAGAGCTCTAGAATCCCTAGGGAATATCTCTACACTGGCAGAGATCTAGGGACTCACACCCGCCCTGGTTCTCCAAACTCCACTGAAATCTTCCAGTGAAATAAGTAAATAGCAGTGATTCAAACTTCCACAGGGTGTTTCATCTGAGAATCTCCAAAACGTCTATGTGAGGAGAACAAGTTTTATTGTCCTTTCAGTACCAATGGCAAAACTGAATCTTGGGGCATTAGGGGTTACACTTTTGAAGTACTTCTGTGGCTGATAGAGCCCTCCAACTGCCCTCACTAACCTTCGCAGGTTTCCTGCTTCCATCTTATCCTTTAAATATATATATAATATATATAATATATATAAAATTTATCCTATAAATATATATATAACCATGTATTTTTCAGAGCTGAAACTCTTAGAGAGGTCTCAAGATATTCAAAGACATGTCAAAAGAAGGATGTTTCATGTAGGCCACATATTATAATGGATATAATATATAATAAGCATATAATATATGCTTGATCCATATTATAATGGATCAAGCATTCATAGCTGCTACTATTGATGCAACTCCAACCTCACCCCCCACCTTTTTTATGCCTAGAAAATGCAAAGTAGAAATACGTTTACATTCTATATGTAAGCAAGGGTATCAGTCTGATGGTGAAGGGCAGTCAGAAAGTTTTTTGCTTCCTATCCCTGAATTTCCTGGCCTTTCCTGCTTTTCACTGGGAGGTCTAATGTGTGGGGAACTGAAAACAGACATGCCTACCTGAGCTAAGGAGAGATATGCATAAAATACACAGTGGAATACCGGATAGCACATACTGATCCTTAGTCCATCCTCTGGTTTCTGTGTGTGCTCTTCTCCACTTTGAGCTGTACATCCCCTTTCCCTGCATTCAGCTGCCACCTTTGCACAGCAGGTGGTTGGCTCTCCAGCTGCCAGATGTGCCTGTGAAACCAGATGTGTGGTGTGTGAAAAATCAGCTGCACATTTGCGATGTATAGGTATAATCAACAGTGTATGCTGAAATAAACAGTATAGAAGCTGAAAACCTCCTGTATTATCGCATTGCTAAGAAGGTAATGCCAGTAGCACTTCTAGCTTCTGCCGGGAAGTTACAGGTAAAACATCTTTGGCTTTGTCAAGATAAAAGTGAAGCCTGTTTACACATTCTGAGACTGATTTATGAAAATTCTTCTCACGACAAGCGTAATGGCTTGAAATCTGAACTTTAGTGTTACACCTTAGACTAAACTTGGTCCGTTTCACATACAACAAAGAAGTCAAGAGTCTCTGAGCATGGCTATTAGGATATACCCATATGTATACCATATTGTTGTGTCACTGCACTTCCTGAATCCACGTTTGTCTTGTGAAGACTGAGATTCTGGCTCAAGAAGATGCTCTTTGCATGCAGGTGTGCATATGTGCAAAACTATGCAGGCGCTTTAGCCTGCAGATTGCACATGTGTTCCATTGCACTCCATAAAATGCATATTAATGGTGCTGAAGCTGGAGTCCTGTCCAGAGAAGCAGATGCTTGTTGATGGTGAAGCTGGCTGCGCTGAACAGATGAAAAGACAACTCTGCCGCTGAGTGAATTCCATCAGACCAGGAGCAGCTGCTCTAAAGCTTCTGAAAGCAAAAATCCTCATGAATAAATATTAGGAGGGGAAAAATGAGGCTTCTAGAGAACAAAAGGAGGCAGAGGAAGTTACTGAGAGATGCTGAGGCCTTTCATCTCAGCAAAATATGCAATTAACACAACACACACATCTCCCCCAGAAAGGCCTTGCATTTGTTCAGGGTGACTGTAGGATCAGAGATAAAGTTTCTTTTGGTGAACAGGGAATACCATAAACTGCTATTCCTCTGCCTGTCAACACAGGAGCACTTGGCATTAGTGATTCACAAAGTTACTGAGTCAGCCTCCTGGCAATGCTCAGCAATCATTTGATCTAAAGGGAGGCTCCTGGGGTTTCAGCTTCAGAAATGCTTGGCATTCCCTTGATAAAAGTGCCCAGACTCGAGGATGATCATGCCTAGGAGTTATGTTGCATTCCTACACGCATACATTACCTCCAGGTACCAGAGCAAAGCTGCAGGACCTGGTTAGCTCAGTGTTCCCGCTTACACCTGTGTGATGCAAATATAAAATGCTGCATTATCAGCATTCTGCACAAAGAATTGTGGCTATGTGAGGTATAATGCAATGGAGGATTTGCAGTTTCAGCATTCTCTGGCTTTATGAGGTATCTGGTGATACGGTGAGGCAGAAGTGGCTTTGTCTCTTCTGGGAAATGTAGGGTGAGCTTGAGAGCAGATGTGACTCACGCTCTTTCTGTCCACACAGCCATCTGCTAGGCCAGCTTTCACTCACACTCAGAGATCCACAATGTAGTTAGAAAGAGCTGACCTTAAAATATATGCTGACAGACTGGGCTATGGAATGGTCTGTGCAAGAACTTACTGTATGCTAAGCTGGGGCCTTTCCCTCCCAGTGAGCTTCAGTGACCAGGTTTAGGCAGCATCCTAGCATGACCTTGAGGACTTAGACTATAGCTAGCAGGCAATGCCAACCTTGATAAGGGCCCAGGCCTGGACTGGACCCAGTACAACATAAAGTCTATTTTGTAGCTATAAACTGAGACATCATTTCCTTCAGTTATTTTCAAATCCATAGCTCACTTATTAGTTATGTTCTCACTGGTACGAATTCTTAATTTCCACCAGCTCTGCTTGGCAGTGTTAATAGCCAAGAAACAGGACACCAGGACCATATGGGAACACTGGAATACAGAGGTGGCCAAACTGAGTTTGATCCCATTTATTTCAGGAGCCAGAACTAGATGCCTCACAAATATGTAAAACCTACCCATAGGCAGATGTTTCTCTTACCACACTCTGCCTATACACACATTCACTTGAGCTGTTTGGCTCCTGACTTGCAGAAACTGCTTTCAAATGTGTGTCTTTGCCTATCCTCCTCCCCGCAGCTCATATTGCTACCAGGAGATGACACGTCCCTGCCTCATTGTCGTATGGCTTGTTACAGTGGCTGTGAGGAGTAGCCAGCTTCCTGCTTTCTCATCTGATCCATTTGAACCACTTCTTGATGGCAACCTGGAAATCTGCTTCTCTGCCTTGCCTTATTCTCACCCCTCACAGCTATCAATTTATTACATATTAAAAAAAAAAAGAGAGAGAAAAAAAAGGGATAACTACAGATGGCTCGCAGCTGGAGGAAAAAAACAGACACAAATTTCTGCTGGCTGCAGTTTCTATTGAGCCCAGGATAATTCCCTCCTTCTGTTTCTTCTGGGTGAAGAGATGCAGTTCTTTCTCTTCCTCTATGCAATAATAGGTAGGCTGAATTAGTGCAAAAACAGCAACAGACTGAAGCAATCAAAAATGTCCGGAATGACTTTGCAGAATATAATACTTTTTGCCTTTCATTTATTCATTATTTCTCTCTTACTTTTTTCTTTTTTTCTTTCTCTCACATTCTTGCTTTCTTTCTTTTTTTTATTCTTTCACACCTTTGTAGGTGCAAGCAGTACTAACAAAGCCATGTATTCTGAAGCAAACTATACAGTAAGTCCTCTCAAAAGAATGACAACTTCAATTTATCCTATCGCCACGGAATATTTCCCATTCCTCATTCTCACGCCTGTCTTTTTTCTTCTCTGCCCTTTACTGTTCCCACCAGGTATGCCAGTATGGCTTCTGTTTGAAAATAGTCTGATATGTGATGCTGTGTTTAAAAAAACAACAATTAACAAGTCCCAAAACACTGATATCTTCCACTAGATGAGAATCCAGATTCCATGCATGTGGAATCCCTGAGTTGATCTCCTATGCTTTCTCGGTGAGTCTGGTGCATCTGGAGTCACTCACATATCTCTTAGATATGAGGAGTTATCTGATTTACAAATTCTGGAGAAGGTACAAAGAAGAGCTATAAATTGATCAAAGGTATGGAGGGTCTTAGCAATGCTGATAGACCAAAGTGTTTAATCTCATACAGTTTGGAGAAACTAAGATTGCAGCGTGAGATGCTGGGGAAAGATATAGGAGAGCCCTTGCTTTCCATGAAAGCAGATCCAAGAGGCTTGGATAAGAATGTGTTCAAATTGAGTAGGAACAGAGAAACAGGCAGCTGCTTTGAGAAGCTAAAGTGATGCTGTCGATTCTTATTGAAAGAGTTAGGTTTGCGTATGCGTTGTTTTCTGTCCATGCAGAAGATGGAAGATAATTCTAATTATACAGTGTGCAGAGCGAATCCCAGATCTGTTTGCATTACACATACAAAAGTAGTACTATAACCAACATCGTCCAGTGATTTGGGATTTTTTGTTCATCATCTAGTGGTATGATGAGGCAACTGATCCCCTCCACAAATATAATTTTATTAAAAAAAAAAAAATCTAATAGCATGTTAGTTCCCATGAAAGAAGAAATTCTCCTGATGCTGTCAACTGTATTCAACTGATGCTCAAGTTCTCTGTCACCTTAGGCACCCATATCAAAAGGTTTTGCCCAAAACATTCAGGGAGAGTTGGTTTCTTACAAATTGATCTGTTTTTGTTATCTTATTTATATCCAAGGGGTTTTCAAGGATTTCTACTATTTGCTTTAATAATACTTTAGCACCAAGCTGAGTTGACAGTGCAGCCTAGTGGATAGAGCACTGGTCTGGGCCTTTGTGGATCTGGATTTTGTTCCCGGATCAGTTTGGCAGGTGGTGCGAGTGACTCACTTCACCTGGGCCTAAGTTTGCCACTATAAGATCACAAAAAATGCAGGTAACAGTTCTGAAATCTACTAGTGAAACCAGGGCTGGTCTCTAGCTTATCTTCTGATTGATTTTTTTCCCTTGTGTGATGGGATATTTACTGATGTAGGAATGAGGTATAATTAGACTAACATAATAATCTCTAATGTGCTTCATATGAGAAAAGACTTCCAGATGTTATCTGTGTGGCATGGAAGATAAGTTTAATGACAATAGAAAAGTTGGAAGGAGTAGAAGATGTAGACATGCTGTAAGGTTTTTTCTTGCACTGTTTTTATAGTGGCATATTTTCATTCTACCATGTCTCCAAATGTTATAAACTGGGGCAATTCCATGTCTTTCTGTGGAGCTGTTTGCAAAGCTGATAGGACAATCCAATTCCTACAGTGAACTCTTGATACACCAAGAGCAAGAGGAAAACCAGCCCCAAAAGGAATTTTGGAGGACTGGTTTCAGCTGTATGTGTTTTGGTAAACTAATGCTGGGGCACATACAACTGGAGTTTTTCTGTCACCAAAGAGTTAGCTACAATGATATTTCCATATCCTATTTATTCCTAGAGAGTAGGTAGAGCTCCTTCTAGTTTGCTTAGACTTCAGCGTGATGACAAATTAAAATAAAACCAAATCATAAAGAACGAGTGGCAATTACAGAAGACTTATTTTCCCTTTTTTAAGACTAAGTGGAAGTTCACTTAGGCTGAGAAATTCAGAAGCAAATGCAGCAAAACAGAGCAAAAGTACAACATCAATCAACAAAGAAAATAAAGTCTTGAGCAACATTTTTTCTGTTTGGGTGGTATCTAATGCAAGTGTCAGGGTAAGTTTTCTTTGCCAGCACTCTGTAGATCTGCAATTCCTCAGCACGACTGAGATGGCTCTGTTGCTTTTGATTTGGTTTCTCTGTTGCTTTTGATTCGGTTTCCTTTCCAGAAGACAAGGGAGAGAAGGGCCAGATTAGGTGGATCCAGGAAGGGCTGGGAACTTCGGTCCACTAGGGTGCATCTGTGGGCTGGATGTCGGAAGGGCGCTGTTTTCAGATGCCAACTATTAGACTTTGGGGTTGTTTCTACTGTAACTATAATTAGGAAGGGGGGTCTTTGTTTATTTAGGCTGAGAGCTTTAAGATAAATGACAGCTCCGAAGATGCATTTCAACACTTCATAAATCAACTGCCAGCTGGCCAGTTTCACCTCTGAAATGTCTCCTGCTTTTTTTCTTGGCTTTTTTTTTTTTCTCCCGACTTTGGAAAGATGGTATGTCCAAAGAGACAAAAATCTTCCAGAAAAATAACTGTGATGAGGAATATGTGTATTTCGGAGGGGGAAGGGAAAATTACTTCAACCTTTTGAAAGACTCGAGGTGTTCGAAACCCTAGCTCATTGCCTCATTGCAATTTCTGAATTCAAAGCTGTTAGAAGGCATCCTCACTGAGAGTTTGCAAAGGACAGAGACACCCATGGACTGACTGACACATTCTCAGCTGCCGTGACAGACATTTTTCTGATTTTATTTAATGCCTCTTTTCACTGCGTCACTCAGCACGACCAGAGATTTACTGGTGCATTTTTTTTCTTTAGCTAAGTTGCTTTGATTCCTGCACAGCTCATGGGATTGTTTGTGTCAAGTATCCAGCATCCCTGTTTTCCAGAGTGAGGCAAGGATCCTGCCGAGAGGTTGTTGACAGCCATGCAGTCTCTGCAGGCAGGAATGAACAGGATTTGAACCCACGCACCATGCACACTTAGCAAAGCTCTAGACACTTCTCTAACCTCTTGCCAAGCCTGGAATCACATCTTGGCTGTGTACTAGGGTGGGATAAAGAGCAAAATGTGACTGAGGCCTTCAGACTCTCAGAAAAACACTGACAAAAAATCTGTGGTTGTTTAAGATTATAGGTCTGTGCAATCTGAAGAGGTAGGGTTGTTCTTTCATTTCAGAACTGAATTACAGACCAAACCCTTTTCTTACACTGGACACCTGAGCACAATTAACTGAACGTGGATTCTACCCTGGAATGGCTGATACAGATACGCAGACAGTCCTCTGAACACCATAAGAAGAGCACTAGCCCTAACTGTTAGGGCAAGAAAAAGGGCAATTTTGCATTCAGTATTCAGAAAAGACAAAGTCCTGCCTTAGGTGTCTCCCACTAAGAGGAGCAGTCGCCATGGGTCCATGTTGTGACAGTGGGCGGGTGGCACTAGTGCCTGAAATGATGCAGCATTTGAGACATGCCAGCTGTCTGGCTTAGCCAGGGTCTCTAGGACTGCCTGAGAGTAGGGATGATGGATCAGATCATACCTGTGTTACATGGTCAGGGAACGTCATTTTGTTGGCAAGCACCATCGGCAGCGTAACCCTGTTCACATCTGCCAAATCCCCCTGAAGTGGTGGGGAAATGGTAAAGAACTGTGGTCTGGTTTACTCTAAAGGCCCTTTGGATGGAGGCGAGAATAAGCAATGAGCAACCTGTGGCAGATTCTGCTAGAATAGGCCCTAGATTTCTTTTCAGATGTGTGGTAACCTTGTTAATGCCTTGAGAATTGTTCGTCCTCTTTCAAGTGTGTTGTTCTGGGCATCTAAACTTAGCTCTGAATAGAAGAGCCAGGAACTCTAGCTGCAGCTCAACATAAAGGCAGCAGAGACAAGGCAGAAACAAAATAAATAGGAAATCATATAAAAAATGAGACAAAAGACTAACAAAGGTACCTGAAGCTTTTAGACAGATATTTAGGGGCTATAAAACTTGTGTGAATCTTAGGTGTGTGTCACAACATTGCCAAGAAGCCTGCACTTAAATTACCTAGATTCTGAGCTCGTGTAAATTGGCCTAGCCACACTGACCTCTTCTAAACCACAGAGAATAACAGGACAAAGCCTCTTTTCAAAGCAGTGGAAGGACTGAGGTATTTAACAAAGGGGCCTAGAAAAGCTCCAAGCCCTGGACAGTATCCACCTGGTTGCATTAAACCGGTCTCTACATTTTTCAAAATCCAGCCGTGCTTTAATCTTTGCTCCATTTCACATTTCCTTGTGATGCTGTCCAAAGAAATGCAGTCATTGGCAGTAAGCTTTACAGTCACCACAGAGCTTAACAGGACCTTGATGTGGCTTTTAAAAAACCCCAAAGCCTTAACTGCTGAGGATCACAAATTTCTTCCTCTTCAGCAGATGTTATAGGGGGACTGAAGCTTAGCAAACATTTGCAGACATGGATAGTGTTCATACTGGTGGACTGACTCATTTACGTGAAACTCCCTTTAAAATTCTCTGACTGGGAAAAGAAGTGTCCCTAAAATGTGTGTTTCTCAAACCTCTGTGGATTTATGTAAAATTGTCTACTCACTTCAGACTTAACATTTCTGTTTGCAGATCTGCTTATTGCTTGTAACAGTAAACTTACAAGTGTAACAGCCTTATGTATGAAATTTGCAGTCAAAGAATCACAGAATGATAAAACAGAAACTATGAACTGTTTGGTCAGTATTAGAGCCAACCTGCCCTTCTGGAAACTGCAATAATTTAGATCAATATGCATCCTAACAGCACATGGGTAGATTAGATAGAAGCATCCTCTTCAATTCTTTTTCTTTGTAGAAAAGGCCACGCAGAGAAGGACTTCCCTGTTTTTTGATCTTGGGAACAGGAGGCCAAGAGGGGAATGTGTTTTTACAAGCTTTGAGGCATTTCCTTCTCTGAAGATATGTCATGCCCAGCTCCAATCTGTGGTGACAGTTTATCTAGAGATGCTGCTGTGTTCATTAAGAGGTGCTGTTGCTGTTTATCTGCATCTTGTCTGCAAAATCGGGTGTTCAGAAAACAAACTCTCCATGTTGTCAGCATGCGGTCGTGTCTGTTTGGAAAGGGGTAGATTTTCCAAGGAGCTCACCCAAACTCGGAGACCGGTCGTCTCTGGGAGGTGCTGCTTCTCCTTACAAAAGCTTTGGGGTTGCAAGGAAGCAGTCCCAACCCTAAAAAAAAAAAAAAAAAGTCTTTTTCACCCAAAACATCTTCCAGGAAAAAAACATATATATACAAATTATATAAAGGAAGGCATATAATAATACCACAGGTGAGAGGTATCATTGATGTTGTAGATGTCTCTGAGCTGATGGTTTATACTTCCTTTGTCATAACTAAAGAGAACCAGGCACTTATAAGGCCCAGCTCATCTCCTGCCAAGCTAGAGCCTAACTGATCTATGTACACCAAATGCCAGCTATGAAAGAAGCCTGGATGGCTGAGCTGCATGAAAACACCCACATTGTGAGCATCTGAAGTTAGGAAAGGTGAGTCCCTCTGGTGAAATCTGCCACATAACTTGCTCCTGACACACTAGTCACCTTACAACCCCTCCATCTGACAACAACGACCTTTTTTTTTCTGCAGTATTTTCTGCTATCCCCAACTGTACCTAAAGCCAAGTCTGACAACTCCCAACAGTTGTTCCTCACACCAGTAGCACTTCTCTAATCCAACCCTTCTTCCTCCCAGCTCTCTTAACCCTAGTAAATCCTGCTCTGGCCCTTCATATAACTGAAGCCCCATAGACTGTGTCCAAATATTCCATGCTTTGCAAAGTGACCTAACAATTGGTCAAAACCAGAGCATTCATCTTTACGAACAAGATGAGCCTGCATTTTCAGGACAGAAAGGTGACCATGTTTGTCATCCTACTGACAGCTTCTTTTTTTCTCAATCTAAGTGAATAATCTGGGCTTACTTTCCTGATTCGCCGTTTTTCTTTCTATGAAATGCAGCAAGCTGACACAATAAATTAGTTGCTCACAGATTTCAAAGTAGCATCCAGCTTCTCAACAGCCAAGAGCACTTGTTGAGAAAAGGGAAATCAATACGATGGGAGACGTAGGCATGTGTGATAGGGAGCAGTCTATTTTAAACTTGTTGAGCCCAGTCTGTGTTACCCTGTCCTTTCTATGACTTCACGATGGTGAATAAGGATTGCTGATTCTCGACAGTGACTTTGCACAGGTATAAATGCTATCGGAGAGGAGAAGGCAGCAGAGGGCAGGTCCTACAATGTGACTGACTGTTTTGGGAAAAGAAAATAAAAAATAAAAAAAATCATACCTTTCCTCCCTTTTTGACAACAAAGCAAAGACAAGAGCAAATATCCTGTTTGAAATGAGGTATCGGATTTAGTGTCCTAAAAACAGAAGCAGATCAGAACAGTGTTCATTCCAGTCTTCCTCGGTCCTCAGGAGGCAGCACCAGCTACTTTCGTGGAAGGTGTGGGAAAACTGCAAATTTGATTATCACATCACTGGGAAGTTTCCTCCCTGACACCCATTAGTTAGAGGTTAGTTTATACCCTGCAGTATGCAGGTTTATAACCCTTACCTTGACAGCTTTTAACAAGAAAAACTTCAAACACCCATATTAAAAAGTTAGCCTGTATGTTTACCCTTCTGTATTTGAACCCTAAGTGCCTGAAAAAGTAAAGGACTCCCATCCATTGAGGCTACACCAGGGTTTAAATTGACCTGAAGTCATCATTCTCATTAGCCTTCTTCCTATCATAGGATGGGTAGGAAAAAAAAGAGAAAAAAAAAAAAAGCTCAATTCCACGCTGTTTAGTATCTATTGGTCAGTCCCTTAAACACAAGAACCACTTGACCCTTTTGCATAAACTCCTGTTAGCCCCTGGCAGCTGTATCCCGTGTCCTGCAGCACTCTGCACGCCGGGGGTATCGAGCACAGAGGATCCGCTCCCTGCGGGGCGGCCGCCCGCCCTTCGCTGAGCAGAGCTGCTTATCGGGCGCTGCCCCTCCAGACACCAAGAGCCCAGTGACAGCAGGACCTGCCTGTGAAATGAGGCCAAGATAAACGACGCACTGCCCTCATCCCTAGCAGCGTGGCCCAGACAGAAACCAGGTGGAGGGGAGGGAGCCTGCACCTTCTGTAAACAATCCCCTGCCTCAGCTGAAACAGCTTTAGGCTGAAATGCTGGATTAAGAAAGTGATTCTTGCCCTGGACAGAAAGTTAAAGGGCAGTGGTGATAATGCAGCGATGGCCAAAGGTGGCTGGGAGAACTCAGCCATTACTCAGCAGTGGTTCATTTGACCTGGCAGGAGAACATCTGATATCTAAACAATCCCACTCATCCTGAAGCACTCAGAAACCTCTACACTAAATATTTGATGCCCTTGTTTGATAATGTTTATTTTGCTTTCTCCCCACCTGTGTGAGGCTAATATGCTGTGAGTGGGGAAAACATGGGGTAGCACATACCAGAGATAAAACACTGATGTGTGATCTTTTTTGAACAGAGATTTATGAGACTTGCCATGAAGCTGGCTGGGCAAAAGAGGGACTTTACTGTGGAGATCACTTTTGCATTGATCTAAATGAGATCAACATGTGATCTCTCAGTTTTTCCCTGTTTGACTTTCATAATAAGCTTGTGCAAATCATAACACATTCATCTGACACCCAGGAGGTAATACCAGGGCTTGATTGGTCTTCCCTAGGGTCTGAGTCTCAGTTTCTCTCCTTCAGTGCGGGTGGAGGGAGATGTGGAAAAGGTGAGTTTAAGTCAGTCTCAGTTCCCCTGTATCTGAGACTGTTCAATATCTTCTCACTCCACTATAACTTAAAACAGATCTGATACAGTTGTGGTTTCTGGCTTATCTGCGGGAGACTGTGCTGAGTTGTCTTCTTGCATAAGTCTGTAGTTAATCAGGTAATGCCAATTTACACCAAAAATCAAAATAACTCAGTTCCCAAGGCAGAATCACAGTCTAACTTGTAGCCAAACTTGCAGCTAGTGCTCCAGGTTTCCTTTCCAGTCAGCAGAGATCTAGTCAAAACACTGAAATGCAGGTGGTCATTCGTCTGGCCAGACGTGACTTCTCTAGAAAGAGGGGCTGTGCCCTGGATGCTGCTCTCCGTGCTCACCAGTGATTCCAGTGATCAAACCAGTGATTAGAAGGGGTAGTCAGTTGAGGCAGAGATTATTTTCTTACAGAAACTCACATTTAATAAAGTAAGTCCCACCCTAGCTGTCTTGGAGTGCTGGAGACAATTGTACTTACTGCGAATTTCATACGTATGACAGTTCTTAATTCAAGAGGTCCTGACATACCAATTCCCAGAGGGTCTTTCTGCCAGCTCTGAGACCAGTGTGATTGGCAAAGCAGCCAAGATCGTGAAAGACCTACTCAGCATTTAAATCCGAACCACAGCTCAGCTAGTTTCTTGTTTGTTTTTTCTTTACAAGCTGAGCACATGTCCTCCAGTTTTCAATATCCAGCCCTTTCCCACACCCAGGAAGAAAATACTGTATAAGCTGGTTTCTCTCCATATAACATACAGACATATCTTATGCCCCTTCTGCAAGTAATACTATGCTCTAGTCTTGGTAGCTTTCATTTGCATATTTTGATAGGAAGTATTGTGCTCTCGTTGTTTTTCTTTCCATCTGTGGGGAAAAAAATATGTATGTATTAGGTTTTGAGCTAAGAATTGGCATTTGCTGGTGTTCGTTTCTGAGAATCAGAAATCCTGGATTTGGTTTCTGGTTCTGTCCTGTGTGAGACAGGGAAAGCCACTTGCCTGGGTTTTGCCTCAGCTTCTTCCTATGTCACAGATATGCTAAAGCCCTAAAGCCTCTTACACAGGTAGATTGCTACTTGCCAAGTGTTTTAACATTCTCTGATGTAAGTTTTAAAGGCTCTTTAAAAAAAAAAAAAAAAAAAAGAACAGATCTACCTGTTGCTTTCTAACAAAAAGTAAATAACTGAGGTGGTCAAGGTGCCTAGTTCTTTCTACTTCTTTGGCTCTTGATCTGAGATAAACCCTTTTTTTATCTGGTGGGTTATTAGAAGCACACCTTTGCTTGTGAAAGTTCAGGTGAAGCTGGGGGTAAAAGCTGGCAAGGATGCAGACTGTAAGTATGTTTAAAATGTTATCTGTTCTTTCTCAAACATGTCTTCCCAGCTCAGGTATTTACACACTGATAACCTTTTGGTCCCAGTGGTGCTAGAGACTTCATGCCCTGTATTTCAAAACTGATAAGACATTGAAAGATGTGGAGGCTCTAAGGAGCATTATGAAAAAACACCCTTCTCTTTTCCCCAAGTTCCTTGGGTCATTGTGCTGCTTGAAACATTAAATTTCTGGAAATTATTTACTATAGGAAATCTTCTACACCACAGAACATAGGAAGGAGACATAACTTTGAGGACTGATGGAGAAGAGGAGACATGCACTGCTTTTGTTATTCAAAGGTTTGGCCTTTGTTCTGTCTTTGATCTGCCATTCTCATGGATTCCTTCCTATCAGCAGATCAAGGAGAATTTTTATCTTGCTGGGAGCCTTTGCATGTGTGCTGCTATGTTTTATTAAACTCCATTTGCAGTAATATTAGGAGAAGTTTTGCAACCATTTCAGTCTGGTTTTTCCAATAGAAACTGAACAGAACAAAAAAAGGAAGATTTTTGATGTTTTAAATAAGTTTATGAAGAAATGTCCTTGGAATGCTTTTCTTTTTCTTTGCTGTCTCTTGTTATGTAGTTTTACAGCAACTGGAAGAAGGAAGATTTAGCCAAAAAAAAATAGGAATTTAGCAATCTTGGACATATCTAGAACAGAAAAGCAGAGGAAGGTTGTGCTACTGCTTGACTTTCACCTGAACTGATAGTTACAGGGAATAAGCTTTTTCTGATGGTATGTGAAATGAGTTCCCCAACTCAAAGGACTAACAGGAGTGAAGTTTTGCTGTAAACAAGCAAACAAACAAGCCCCATTGGAGCTGATAGTTTCTAGCAGAGGCTGAAGAATTACTGACACCGGCCTCCCACTTCCATTGCTAAAGAGAAGGAAGACAAGGAACTTTGATGGGGTGAAACTTCCCCTGCCACTCCCCACCTTACCAATACACACAGGAACTCCTCTCCCAGGCTCTCCAAGTGGCACTTCCACAGGCTCTCCATTCAGTGAATAAGAACGAGGGAACTACTTGGGGATACACAGCTCTGAAATTGCTGGCAAAAATCCCATCATTTGCAGTGTGATGCCATTGACATCTGGTCGCTGCATCAAGTTTGTATTCTCAAGTAGCTAGTATGAGCTAGTATGAGCTCAATTTCACAAGCTCAATTTTGAATGTGCATAAAGTTCTTCTGAAGGAACAGAATTTAGGCTATTAAGCTGTTGAAATGCTGTTGAGATTGACCTCTCTTGCAGAGGCAGGACCCAAAAGGCACTGAGATGCTGAACAGACACTTTGCATGCATCAAATGCATTAACTCAGTGACATGTATCCTCATCTTTTGCTTCTATGAATGTTTTTCCTCACTGAGAGATGATGACCACCAAAGGCAGTTAATATAATGTGCTTCATCTGGAATATGGTCCAGCACAGCAGGGGGACTGAGGCCCTGGCGCAGAGACAGTTAAGCAACCAGATGAGGTTCCAGTCATACCTTTCATAGCCAAGACTGTGTAGTTGATTTATGTCCAGTGCTGATGATGACAGAAAAGCACAGGCTAGTTAAAACAGTGCTCTTGATGTATTTCATGTATGACCAGCCAAAGCCTAACACAGCAACTCAAGGACATGGCAAAAATTCAAGGCCTTAACAAGTACCCTCTTCTGCATCTAACTCAAAGGCTGTCAAGGGTATCATCCTTACGGGTTCAGCACTGCCAGCAAACTGCCCATTCTGTCTTGGGATCTGTTGCTCTGCGCAGCATCAGGCAGCTGACCTCACGCTACCTTCAGCAGCTCTGCAAACAGACCTGGTCCAAGCTGTCCTCAGGGCCTGCTCAGACACTCCTGTCTGCACACACAACTTGCTGCACCCTCCTTCACCGCACCAGCGTGTTCATAGGAGCTGGGGAGCACTGAACTTGGCTACAGCATCCTCAGGAACAGGTAAAAGGGCAGTTGGAGATAGAGCAGTGGCCAGAAACCACTTGAGGCAGCCCAGCTATCTGTGATACCGTTGGTGTCTTGGGCCTTGATCTGTACGAAGCAAAGTGCAGCTTTCCTGGATAGCACAGCCTGGATGGCTGATTCACGCTCCTTCTCTGATCCAGAACAGCCACCACATCCTCTCTGCAGAGCTGCTGCTCATTTAGCTCTTCCCCTTCCTTCCCCAGTCACCAAAGTGTGTCTGCCAACACACAGCTTGTTGCATTGTCCTTACTGAATTAGGTTTGGCTTATTTTAGATTCTTTTTTTTTATGCTGGGAGACGGTGCACAGTACGAAATCCTATTTAATCTTTCTCTGCCTTCTCCCCCTTATTATACTGAGATAAAATACAAAGTTTGTGTTTACGTTTTATTCTTTGTATTTTCTGATGAAGCAGCAAAGACGATATTAAACGCACCAAGACTGCCAAATGATTTCTGTGACACTATCTATTTCCTATCGAGCATGTAGGAGAGGCAAGGTATGGGTCAAGGAAAAATAGATTTACTTTTGCTTGATACACACAGCCTTGGCAAGTCAGTTGCGAATGCTCTGAATTTGTAATAAGCCATTCAAGACGCTCCCCTCCAGGACTTTTTAACTTTGCAGGCAAACGGACTCCATAATCAAGTCTTACAACATAGCTCACTACTTCATAAAGTTGAAATAAATCAGAAAAGGGGCATATTAAAATAATTTGTATCAGTAGGGACTGATTTAAAGCCCAGCTCCTCATCCATCAATGAGATGCTTTCATTTGCTAGCATATTCCTACAAACGGCAGAAAAGCTTTGCCAAATCCATTAATACTAAAGAGGAGAGAGCCTTCATAGAGCAAATGGACAAAAAGGAAAACAGAGAAAGATCCCAATAAACCTCTTTTTCTTTAGAAGATCCCCTCCAATAACAGTTATAGGAGACAAATGGTCCCACCACTTTTGATCTTTTATTGAGAAATAATTTAGGACGATTTTTAATGCACGCACACACACAAAAAAATAAAATATCGTTCAACTCGCAAAGAATAACACATTGAATAAAAGAGCGGCTGAAAAAAAAAAAAGAAAAAGTTGGAGGGGAAAAAAAATGTAAAAGAAAAAAAAAAGAAAAGAATAGGAGACAAATGGTCCCACCACTTTTGATCTTTTATTGAGAAATAATTTAGGACGATTTTTAATGCACGCACACACACAAAAAAATAAAATATCGTTCAACTCGCAAAGAATAACACATTGAATAAAAGAGCGGCTGAAAAAAAAAAAAGAAAAAGTTGGAGGGGAAAAAAAATGTAAAAGAAAAAAAAAAGAAAAGAAAAAAAAAGCGNGGGGGAAAAAATGTAAAAGAAAAAAAAAAGAAAAGAAAAAAAAAGCGCCGGGGCGGCGCTGCCCGCCTGGTGTTTTCGTCATGAAGACGCAGCAGCCGCTTGCAGGGCTGGAGCCCGACGGTCCCGGGGACACGGAGGCTCTCAGCTCCTATCACGGGGTGACAAGAAAACTGTAGAAAAGCCGAGCGCAGCGCCCAGCCCCTCTGACGAGCTCTGTATTTAGGAGTAATGGACAAAAAATCATTTTGTTTGCACTCCATGGAGTGGTTTATCAAGAACTCAGCATCGCCTTTGAAATATGAGAGCCTTAAAAAATCTCCGGCTGTTAGAAAGAGCTAAATTTTCTTCACTCCATCAATTGGCATTTAAATATGAGCTTCCTCGAATCCTTCTATTGGAAACGCAATTAAAGTGTCATTAAGAAAGCTTTTTTTCCCCTCGTATTCTTTTCTATATTAAAAGTGTTAGGCTCAGTGTTTCCGCGTTGTTTGATATGAAAAAAACGCAGTAGATCCGTGGATATTTAACATGGTAATTGGAGCAAAAAAAAAAGGTTCAAACTAGGAACTGCATTTGAAGTATTGCTACTTTTCGTGCCATCAGTACCAATATTTTCAAGTGTGTCATATTCGGGGTAACACAGAGAGAAATATTGTGTAGTAGTAACAAAAAAAAATCCTTCCTTTTTGCGATACATAATAATTATTTAAAAAATGAGGCTAAACGCCACTTTTTCGTGAGGGAAAGTGTTCTCACCTAAATTAAATAAATTCTTGGGAAAAGCTTTTTGTTGGTGGTTTTGATCCTTTAACTTGGCAAGAACAGGGACTTTCTGAACTCTTAGCAGAAGTTCGAGGGTACTGTGTTTTTAGATTAAAAACGGTTTATTTTGCCGTCTTTATGTCGTGCCAGCTTCTCTTTGAAGGACGCGGTTTATATTGTTTTCTTTTTTGATAACACCTCTTTCTTGCTGTCTTTGCACGTGTAGCTCCGTATGTCGCTGCCTCAAAGCGAAAAGGTTATGAAGACGTGGACAAAAAGCACCGGAGACTCCGAGCCCCCGCCGATGAAATGGGAGAGGGAAATGCAGAGGAAATGATCCGGGCGGCGTTGATGAGTGAAGGAAGAAATTCAATAAAGACAGTCCGAGGTAGCGTTTCCACTGGCCTGACTGCCGGGAGGGACCCGCAGAACCGTGCTAAGACCCCACTTACTCCCCCGCTTTTTTTCTGCGATCGAGACGCTCGTATTTTGGCGCCTCACCAAATTGTTTTATCAACAAGGACCGAGATAATCTCGAGTATTTTACAGCCTTTTACAAATCTGTTAAATCTCATCGGATTAGCTTTATGGCCACTAAAAGGGAGTTCACTTTCCTGGTGTGTGATTCTGAGAGGTGTTTAGGAAAGCCGTCCCCGCGCACAGCCCTGAGCAGCGCTGCGCACAGGGCTGCAGATTCGCGGTATAGACCCCAAACACCCCGTGTCCCCAGGGACGCCCTGCCGAGGTGTTAAACGGGTGCAAATATTCCGCAGGGCTGTAGGTCCTCAAAGGGGACTTCTTGCCTGCTTGATAGGGATTTATTATGTGTGTGCTCCTTTTCTTAGGTTTCGATTTATGATGCCTCCATCTAAGAAACTGATCTACAACATCAGGGGAGCTGGGGTGGGAAGGACTCGGCACCTGGCACTCCGAGCAGAACATCTGAACAGGTGAATTCGTAAGGACATGTTGTATTAATATTACAATGAGCAAATCCCAGGTCTGTGCCATCAACCAACTTGAATCCTGTCCTGAGAATCTGTTTGGAAGCTGTGGGACAGTAAAAGACATGACGGACTTCTGTCTGTCTTGCCTTAGGGCGCAGAAGCGAGCACCCCAGGAGCTGCACAGGCCCTGGGGACAAACCCAGCCCTCTCTGGGACCTTGCAGCTTCCCGGCAGGAGCTTCTTCTGACCCCAGACTCACTGCAGCCCTTTGGAAAATCCACATGGGGCTATTTGCCAAGTCTTCAGCCAAACGTTTTCTTAAAAATGGAGTCGGGGACCCAGGTCCCCCTCTCCCACCAAGAGGTGCTGGTTTGTCTCCTGCCGAAGCATCTGGGTCTCGGGGATTGGGGTAGGTGCTGAGCTCCCCTCAGACACTGGCCCTAGAGCAACATTTTGCAACTCAAAAAGAACTTCAAGCCTTTTCCAAGTGATGTATCTGGGGCCTCAGAGCTCTCCAGCTATGTTTCTTTCTTTCTTTCTCTCTTTCTCTCTTTCGCTCTTTCTCTCTTTCTCTCTTTCTCTCTCTCTTTCTCTCTCTCTCTTTCTCTCTTTCTCTCTCTCTTTCTCTCTCTCTCTTTCTCTCTTTCTCTCTCTCTTTCTCTCTCTCTCTTTCTCTCTTTCTCTCTCTCTTTCTCTCTCTCTCTTTCTCTCTTTCTCTCTCTCTTTCTCTCTCTCTCTTTCTCTCTTTCTCTCTCTCTTTCTCTCTTTCTCTCTTTCCTTCCTTCCTTCCTTCCTTCCCTTTCCCCCATCTATTTAATATTAAATTTTGATTTGCTCTTCTGATGAAAGGCTTTTAGAAAGGCAGCTTTTTGTTAATGTTGCTGAAACAGATTTTAGTTTGTCATTACCTAAAGCCATCTCCACATCATTGCCCTCAGGCAAATCAGCCTGGATTTTATCCCAATTTTGAGTTTTAATCTCTTACCACAGAATGTGCATATATAAATGTATATAATGCAATATATATGTTTATATTGTATATCATGTATGTTACATATGCACATTAGGTGTTAAATTTATTCATACACCCTTATTTACCTATATATAGCTTTTTGCTCCCTGCTGCTGTTTTTTTTTTATTATACTGGGTTTGCAGGATTGTACCTCTGCTGTCACACAGGCCCCCGGGCAGAGTTAACGTCCATGAACTCTCCACCCTCCCGGAAGGGCTGACCTGTGCTCTCTGCACTGAAAAGCAGCTCCTGCTTTTCTTGGTGCATGCTCCCTCACCCACTGCTTTTTCTTTTTTAACCCCAAATAATTTTTCACAGCAGCCTCCTGGCTGGGAGTGCTGAGTGCTGCCCTTTGCTGGACTGACTGGGATGTGGAGACCCAGGCTTGACCCCATCTCTGGTCCTCAGGCCAAGCTGGGCCCATCTTTGGGTGAATTCATTTCAGGATGAACTTTGTGTGAACCTGGGCCTGAGGGGAAGGGAACCCGGCAGAGCAAGGCTGACAGAGGCAAGTTCTGAGCAAACCCATCAGCCTGAGTAAATATTGAACAAGTCCATATGAAGGCCGGAGTTGAAATGGAGCTGTCAGACAAGTGTAAACTGACAGGATAGGTGAGGTCTCCGAAGAGCAGGGAAACGTTTTGTACACTCCCTTCTGCAACTGTTCCTCCACCCCAGCCCTCTGCCCCCAGCCCTCATCTCACCTGCTCAAGAGAGCAGAGCAACCCTGAAGCTGCTCAGCACTGAAATACCCGCACTGGGGAAAGCAAGTGGCTGGGGGCAGATGGGGGACAAGCGGACGGTCCCGCGGGGCAGCTCCTTCAGCTGCAGTGGGAAGGAAGTTAAGCTGAGGCCAGACATGTAGCAGTGGATCAGAGAGGGGCCCAGCTTAAATCCAGGTGACCTCGGCTGCAGCAAAGCTGTATATTTGCTAAAAATACAAATGAAATCCGTTACTTATAAATGTATAGAATCTATATAAATACACACACAAATTAGATGCCCAACTGCAAGGAGCTGGAGGTACCGTGTCCCCACGCAGCGCAGCTGGGCTCACGGCTGCTGGGCAAGGGGAAGGGCTGCCTGGGCTGCAAATCCCGGCGGGACCCGGGATCGGGGGCAGCGACTCTTAATCCAGCACTTCTCACGGCTAGGGGTCCTTTGCCCGTTTCTCCAGGTACGAGGGACACCTAAAATACATGTAAATATATATATAAAAATTTTTAAAACCTGAGAAAAAGATATAAGACATGAAAATCCCTCCCCCTTTACCTGCTTTGGGAGGTTTTAACTCCCTTTGAAGCGTTAGCGCTTTAGCAGGTGTGTGAGCACCGGGCAGCCCCGAGTGCCAACTGCAGAAGTCGGATCAAAGTGTAACGCGGTCCTGACTCGCTGCCGGCAATGGAAACGTCTTTCCTGCATCCTGCTCTGGGTCTGCTGGGTGCGGAGCCGGGGAAGAGGAGGTTCCCTTCTAATTTCGTGGTGTGAAAATGTGTGGGGAACCCCGGAAGGCTTCGAACCTTCTTCTCCGAGGCATCAAAGGCTCCCAGGGGCTGGGAAGAGCCAAAGCTGCCGCACGTCGTTTCTGGGGGAGCTGCTGGCCCGAGAGCGCTTCACACCTTCAGTGCAAGGGGCTCCGGGAGCAGAGTTAATAGCGACCGGCAAAGCGGAGTTGAAAGTAAGGAAGCGTTCAGGGTACTATTTTTTTAATAGAATGGCCTCTTTTGAGATCAAAAGGGCCTCACATTGTGAGAACAAATGCTTTAGGGAGAGGAGCAACATTTCTCACCAAGGGGTGAGGAACAGATGGCTCGGGAGCCCCGGCAGGCCGCAGCGCCGGGCGCGGGGCCGCGGCGGCCCTGACCCTCCTCCGAGCCCCGCACGGCCATTAATAATTTACACCGTTACTTTTCTTTAACTGGGATTTTCCCCTTCCTTTGGGATATTAAAGAAATAAATCTCCATTAAGACGTTGCTTCGTGTGTGAATATACAGGGGGACTTGGCTAATTTTCCTGCTCATGAAAAATGCAGTACTAAGGGCCAACAGACAGATAGACTTGCAGATGTGGGGGTATAAAGGATTACTAATAGCCTTGTTGTACGTATGTATAATAAAGGCATGTAGGTAGACCGATAGTTGGGAAAGCCCCGAGTTAGGGCTGGATATGGATAAGAAGAGGTGTAGAAGAGGTGTAGGCATGTAGGTCTGCAGAGACACGAGTGAACTTCTTTCAGTGCGGTCTGTTCGGAGGTGCTCGGAGTGTGTGATCACGGCACGTCTGGCTCCATAGGTACCTGCACGGACGCGAGGCAGCAGCCCCCGCTCCCGAGCTGCTTCTCGGGTGNTGGGGGTATTACTATATAGATGTGGGGGATTACTAATAGCCTTGTTGTATGTATGTATAAAGGCATGTAGGTAGACTGATAGTTGGGAAAGCCCCGAGTTAGGGCTGGATATGGATAAGAAGAGGTGTAGAAGAGGTGTAGGCATGTAGGTCTGCAGAGACACGAGTGAACTTCTTTCAGTGCGGTCTGTTCGGAGGTGCTCGGAGTGTGTGATCACGGCACGTCTGGCTCCATAGGTACCTGCACGGACGCGAGGCAGCAGCCCCCGCTCCCGAGCTGCTTCTCGGGTGTGGAGCGGCCACGTGCGTCCCTGGTTGCTTCCCAGGAGCATCTGTTCCCGGACCAGGGACCCCCAGCTGGGCTTGTCCTGGCTTGGCCTTTCCAGCCGGCTCCTGCTTCACAGCAGTGAGTTTCGGGCTCTTGTGACAAAAGGGAGCGTGAGAAACTCGGGGAGAGGCGGGAGGGGGGGACATTAGCTGTGTGCGGTGAAAGACCCGCGCTTGGCAGCCACGGGGGCAGAGGGAGCGGCGAGGGGAGCCCCGGAGGGGGCTACATATGTAAGGGCGCAGCGGCACCGTCTCTGCGGACTCTTCCGGAGACTCCCTTTGAGTTTCAAATGGGCCCTCGAGAGCCTTTGTTGTGGCCGCCACACTGACACATCAGTAACCCCCTTTTTGTCCTCGCCTTTCCGCTCCGCGGCCGCCCGGGCCGGCTCGGGCCCCTCCGCACCCGGCGCTGCCCTTCGCAGGGAGCCGAGGTCCGCAGTCAGGCGGGGGAACCCAGGAACAACCGCTGCTTGAGCGAGGCACTTCGAATCACCTCAGTTCAACAGAACCTTCAGGCTCTTTGGTTCAACGAATAGGTTAAATGACGCTCGCTCACCGTAACAGGTTATAAAGTCAAACCGTCTGCCTTTCCCCCCACCGTTTTCTTCTACGTTTTGAAAACTGCTAGCGTAACAAAATCCTCTTTTCACCTCCCGCGCCACCCCTCATTTTTCTCTTATCTCTGGACTAATTGGATGCTCAAAATCTTTCCTTTCGAGGCAGAGAAGTATATTACACAGTGCGAGATGGTATCGCTAAGGGAAGAGCGATGCTCTGTGGCCCCGGGAGCTTCAGCGGGGCCCGGGCCGAGTGGGGCTGCGGGGCCGAAGCCGCAGCCGCAGGTACTTGGCTCGCCCNCGCGGTGCCTGGGCCGAGTGGAGCTGCGGGACCGGAGCCGCTGCCGCAGCCGCAGGTACTTGGCTCGCCCCGCGCATGCCCCCGCCAAAAAGGTTTGCAAATTTGACGAAGCCAGAACAATAGTTTCTCCTGGCAGCCCCTCTGTTTACTTGTTTAGAAATCCCAGAGGCGTTTCGAGGTAAAAAGGTCAGGGCTGTATCCGGGCTGCCCCCACCTCCCGCCCCACTCCGCAGGAGCAGAAAGCGCTGCCCCTCTGTGCAAAGCTGCGGGTGCCCGCGGCTGCCCCAGGCCCTTCACGGGCTCTTCTTCTCCGTTCCTTGCCGCCTGGAAAATCCCCTCCTCCCTTCAGGGATCATCCCGGGAATCTCACGGAAAAAAAATAAAGGAAAAAAAAATAATTCGCCCTTCCTTTTGGTGCTGACTTGGATCAGCCTTACGGAACTATTCCTGGAGATTGAGAAACTCGCATTTCCCCTCTGCTGGACCCCAAGTTCGTTCCAGTTAATGTTTCACTACAGCGGATCTGCTTCCGTGCCGAGAACGGTTCCCCTGGGGATGAGGATGTTGCTCAGGTCCCTGAGGCCTCGTTGCCCTCTGCGTTATGAAATATCGCGGTTCGGTCACCCCAGTGTCCCCGCGCCCGGCTCAGCGAGGCGACAGCGACCCGGGTCCTGCAGCTGCGGCATCGCGGGGAGTAGCTCGGCAGCTTTGGTGCAGGCGGAGGGTTCTCCTCCCTCGGTCCCCGGCTTCCTCCTCTCCACCTCGCACATTTCCCTGGACCTGAGATATTCCCATTTCGCTCAGAACGGAGACGAGTTGCGTGTGGGAAAAGTAAACTTTATTAGACTGAGGTAGTTTCATTTAAAAGTACAAAGCAGGGGAAGGGATGGCAGGGGAAACGGGAGAATCCGATTAAGAAATAGCTAGGTATTTTTCGATGCCGTTTTTACCTTTAAAGCAGTTTTAACGAATCTTCCCGTGGTTTCATTCGTTCTACGCTAAAGTTTCTCTTGGGGGAGGGAAGGGAAACAATTAACCGTGGTTAAATAATGTTTTATCGGGCTCCGATAAGCCCAAGGGCACGGGGGCACAGAGAACCGTGCTGCTTCATTTCAAGGCTTGAGGCTATCGAGACGTACAATAAATACCCGTCCGTCCATCAGTGTCGAGGGGGGGCAAGAGCTGCTGTCCCACTCCGCAGCCTTGTTCCCGTGCACGTTCACACCTCGCACGACAAGGACTATTGCCCGAAGTGGCCGAGGTCAGACGTCCCCTGATCTCGTTGTCGCCGATAGCACAACCCTCTCTCCCCCAGGACTAGCAACAACCGAGTCGCGTGCAGAACCCTGTACATCAGCGATAGTGCAAAGCGGTAGAAGAGTTGCCTTTCTTTTTTTTTTTTTTTTTTCTCCTTTTTTTTTTCTTTTTTTTTCCCTTGCGTTTGTTGTATCTTTCCAGAGGCTTCTAGATTTTTGGATACATCAAATCTCATTCCAAGATATACAAAGAGTAAATAAAACAGAAAAAAAAAAATACTCAAAACTTTTTACACTCTCGTGGGGAGGAAAAAATACATCAAATATAGCATTCTTGCAGACAAAAGTCATTGTGCACTTTTAAAAAACGGGAGGAGAACTAAATTCGTTTTCAAGTTTCTGTAGTTGAAAGTGCAGTTCCTATCGGGGAGGGAGAAGGGAAAGGGAGAGGGGAAAACGTCCCTGAGACAAATGGCTATTGCTACCAATGTGTGAGGACACGGCTGCTCCTTTGGAGTCCAGTGTTTTACAGGGGTTCTATAAATTAAGAGCGCGAAACGCAGGAGAAACAGTATCGGGCGGGATGTGATGGCTCTAGTGGAAGGGAGTGCGAGAGGGGACACGAGTCCCGCTCACCCGGGCGCGCGTGGGGCCGGGGCCGCGTGGCCGGCTCGGGTCCCCGCGGCAGCCCGGGTGGGTCGCAATGCCCCCCGCGGGGCCCCTTTCAGGAAGACCCCGAGCTGGGAGAGGCTTCAGGTGATGTGCAGTTGGACTGATCCGATGCTTCATTTGCTTCTTTCGCAGACCTGGAAGCGGCAGCCGGGGCTAGACCTTCCTTTTCCCTCTTCTTCTGCTTCATCCGCCTGTTCTGGAACCAGATCTTCACCTGCGTTTCATTGAGCTCTAGAGTAGCAGCGATCTCCACCCTTCGGGCCCGGGTGAGATACTTGTTAAAGTGAAACTCCTTCTCCAGCTCCGTGAGCTGCTTGGTAGTGAAGTTGGTGCGGATGGTGTTGGGCTGGCCCAGCAGTCCGTACTCCGACACTTTAGCTGTTAATGAGCAAACACCGACAGGGCAGGAGCAGCCAAAGCGAATCCCTGGCCGGGGACACTGTGGGTGCTGGACCAGGCAGCGCCCCCCCTCTCCNCCCCCCCCCCCCCCCCCCCCCCCCCCCCCCCCCGCCCCACTCCTGCATTTCCGGGGCATTTGGTCCCTCCATCCTCCGCAGTTTGTCCCCTCTCCCGGAGCCCGAGCTTTCCCTGGCCCCGCAGCCCAGGGATGTCACCTGGAGCCTCGGGCTCTGCCAAGCCGCCCTCCTGCCCTGCACCCAGTGCCCCGTGTCCCCTGCAAACTGCCATGTAATGGGAAAGTGCGTGGGAAGGAGGGGAAGGGGAGGACAGGGATGGAAGGAGAACACCGGGATTTGCGGAAGATTGTAGAGAAGGAGATTGAACAATAGGGAAGATGGATGTCCCGACTATGGAAGGAGCAGAGAAGCCTGCGGAGCTTCCTATTTCGAGCTGGGCTTAAACCGCATTGGGCCTGGGGGAAGCTGAGCCCGGGACCCCTCCACGAGACGCGGCGGGGGTGGCTGTACCTGGCCGCGCTGCAGCTGCTGTTTAAACGAAAAGGAACCCGCGCTCCCCGGGCAGATGAGTGGCAGCCCCGGGGAAGGGGACCCTGCCCGGCCGACCCTGCCCTCCGTCCCCGCAGCTCGCCGCACTCACCTGTTTTGGGCGGGTTCCTCTTCACTCGCATCCAGTCGAAGGTCTGCGCGGCGCTGCCGTTGGGACACGGCTCCGGGGGGCAGCCGGGGTCTTTGTCCTCGCTTAGAGCAGGCGAAAGGTTGCTGTAAACCGCGGGCAAGTAGCTGGGCTGCTCCTGCCCGTAAAGGTGCTGCTGGTAGTGGCCGCCGGTCGCCCCCGGCCCGCAGTAGCCCTCGGGCAGCGAGCCGAGGCTGGGGCCCGCGGCGGCCGCGAACCCCGGCGCTTGGAAGTAGGCGCCGTCCGCGTCCTGCTGGCCGAGGTAGAGCTGGTGGTGCCCGTAGGCCGGGCCGCAGGTCTGCGCCGGGTACCCGG
>VWPW01020752.1:56735-70871 GCA_013389825.1 Crypturellus undulatus
CGAGGGCGACGCGTAGCCCGGGCTCGGCGGGGGCAGGTGGGCGGCGGCGGCCGCGCTCCCGCCGGCCCCGAAGCGCCCGTCGCCGGGAAAAGTGTCAGTGGCGGCGCTACCTGAGCAAGCGGGGAAGGCCGGGGGGCTCTGCTCTAAAGGGTGGTAGGCGCCTGTCCCACGGTTACAAATTGCGTACTCTAAGAAGGAGTTCATCCTGGTATTGTCCATCTGCCACTGATGGAGGAGGGTCAGCCCGTTTTGGGGGGATCCCGCCCGCCCTACAACCTTTAGGTAGTATGTCAAAGCGGGACAACTTCCTGGCACGCATCGCTAGTGCTCGAGGCCCGCAGCCCTCGGCGGGGTTTGGGCTGGGGGCTGGGGCGGGGGCCACGTGGTCCGGGGCGAGCCCAATGAGCGCGGGGCGCCCCAAGTTTGTCGCATCTCGGAGCTCATCCATCAAGGTCCTGACATTTGCATGACAAAGGGGTTTCAATCAAACCCTGCCCATCAATCTGATAACAACACGAATACGTCAAAATCTTTCCTCAAAGACTTTAAAAGAGAGAAGGGAGGTGGGGTGCTGGGTGATGGAGGGGAAGGGAAGACGGGGGGGGGGGGCGAATTCCAATTATACACGATTGTTTTAAGTGCTAAAAAAGCTCCCAAGATATCCGATCAACCAGTTTCATCAGAACTTCCCCTTCCCACAACTTAAAAAGTTATTTTCTCCAATTCTAGCTTCATCTGAAAGAAAAAGACGGAAAAGAATATACAGAGATGTGGTTTTTTTGCGAACTACAAAAAAAATCATTTTCTTCGTTTCGAAACTGGTCTATAAAGTGGCTTGAACATGTTTGGAGTTTTCTGGCCTGAAGATCTAGGAAAACCACCCAGCTAAAACTAAACTGGGTGTTTTAAACCCATGTGTTTTAGTTTTGCCACACCGGCTTTGTGTCTACAGCCTGTGTGGGTAAAAGCGGTGTAATTAAATCAATATTCTAATGAGGTGATGAAATAAAGTTAGGAGCACAGAATGTCTTTTGTTGCAGAAATACCATACACAGCTCAGTAATAGGAGGAGTGACACTGAAAATTATCTCTGTGTCTATCAACTTATGTATCTATTTATGCATCCGCTCATGCATGCGCCTTGGTATGTATTTACTATTGAAAACAAGAGCTGTTTTTAAGGGCTTTAACTAACCCTGGAACCTTAAGCACTGCTTTTCAGTTACAAACCTCGCTTGATCTTTTCCTGAATCTTTTGTAAGACTGTAATTTTCCTCTAGCAGAGTCCAGCTGAGGAGTAGGTGGAAAGACACTGACTTCAGGCCGGCCACTCCGCCGCTCATAGAATGGAAACATAGGTAGGCAACATTTATTTACTTGTTAGCAGAGGGGAAACAAGAGCACCCAACAATATGACGCCCACAGTCATTTGTTACTTGTCAGAATATTTACTGGTTACTCAGGCTTTAAGAAGGACCAGGAGGGTTTCTTTTTTCAGGCCAAAAGTTCACTTTGAAAGGCATAAACTTGTTCTCTAGTTCAGGCTTTGGCTGATGCAACACGTTAGGGCAACATTTGTTAAGAAACTGCAGTCCAGGCAGCCGTGTCGTGAGCCCTCCTCCTGCATTGAAATCTTGAAAAAGTGAGTTTTAGCAAGCTACATTTCTCGTCCTTCAATGAAAAAAAAAAAAAAAAAAAAAAAAAAAAGAAAAAGTAAAAGGAGAACATAGAGAAAAGTATTGTTAGTGCTGCATGGTTATTTATTCATTTATCCATTGAACTCTGATGATGCTGAGATATTCAACAAGCAAAGATTTTAAGTTACAAATGCTCCAAATGCTCTCTGAAACTCACTGCAAGATTTTTTTAACATGAAACAACCGAAAGTCGTTATAAAGATTCAAAGCAACTATCGTGACTTTCCCTTTCAAGAGGAATCGGGAGTCGGTTTCTAATTTGATTCTGGGAGCGCTTTTTATGTTATGTTGTGTTCATGTATAAATTGAATGTCTTATATTTAGATGATTCTTACAATAGATGGTTTAAGGATTTCAAACGAAACAAAACAAAAAAGAAGAGATGTTTTCATCTCTGATTTCTCTTTGATTTCAACTTTGAACCAATTGTTTCCTGTTGTCTGATAATTTTCCACCATGAGCTCACTCTAATGTTACATTAAGAGGATGCTTTGTATCATTGAAATACAGCTCTCTTCTGGAGTTTCAAATTTAGCTGTGAGAGAGTTCACTACTGCAGACTTACAGAGGGGAAAAAAAAAAAAAAAAGGGCNAGAGAGTTCTCTACTGCAGACTTACAGAGGGAAAAAAAAAAAAAAAGGGCAGCCACAAAACTTCCCTCAGTGAAGCCTAAGTCAAACCTTAGAACTGAGGCAGTTTTGAGATAAAAACGAAGTTTCTTTGGTAGCCAGATTAATCGGCCAGGCCGAGATCCACGTTCTAGTCATGAAAAACATCAAATATTGGGACCCAGAGAGAGGGTTCTACTGCAGACTTACAGAGGGAAAAAAAAAAAAAAAGGGCAGCCACAAAACTTCCCTCAGTGAAGCCTAAGTCAAACCTTAGAACTGAGGCAGTTTTGAGATAAAAACGAAGTTTCTTTGGTAGCCAGATTAATCGGCCAGGCCGAGATCCACGTTCTAGTCATGAAAAACATCAAATATTGGGACCCAGAGAGAGGGTGAAACACGGTTCTTGTACTAACTGCAAATCGTTATTATCCTCGTAGCTTATTCGGGAAAGGGAAGGTTTTGGTGAAGCTACTGCCGAGATGGGGCCTGCGTGGAGCGGAAGCTGCTGCGCCCTATTTTCAGTGGCCCGAGTGCTAACGGACTGTGCTTGGGAATCTCTTCTCCAAATTTCGTTCTTCTCTCCTTTCCTTGGATTCGATATCAAATCGCTGCTGTCGTTATTAGTGGTTTCAATTTCCCTCGTGGAAACGATGTAAGACCCATTTTCGGTGCAGAGCATCTGAACGGCAGGATCTGAACGGCAATCAGATTATTGGTAGGCAATCTCTTGGTGAACCTGTTCCTGTTGTCACATATTTATTCATTTAAAACACCCGCTATGGCAGATTGAGAGGCGAGAAGGTCAAAACAACATAAGGAAAAGTGTAAGTGGAGATTCTCAGAACTTTGTCTTCTCTCTCTCCTCCCCCGCCCCGAATATATTTAATTGGTCATTACCCTTTCATTCTATTTATTACTTAATTTTCCCGTATTTATTGTGAGAGACAGTAGCGCCAGTAATTGCTCCTACCCCCTGGAGCACAAGAGGCACCATTTGGGGACGGTGCTGTCGTTCACTCAACGAGATTAAAATAAAATATCAGGAGACGGTGGACGGGGCGGGGGTGTTTCCAGCTCTTTGGTTCCTGGGAAAAGAATCTGTGCTGGCCAGGACGCTGGTAGGGCGGTCAATGAGAGGAAGAGGAAATTATTTCGTCGCTCGCTGGCGCGGGTTTCTTGCCCGGCACGAAGCGTCTGAGCCTCGCCAGGAAAGAGCAGCTTCCCTGGGCTTGGTTTCCCAGCCCGTGGTGTGGAGGGGATAAGGCGCTTCGGGAGCTCTTAGTCTCTCCCCGCCCTCCCGGGGGAGCTGCCGACCCCGGTCTCCCCCGGGTCCCGGGCCCGTTAAGACACGGGACAAGGCAGAAGTCCTTGCCCGTCTGCTGCCCCTTCCGGGTGCTGCCCTTCCCTCCCACCGATAACGAGCAGGGAAGCTGTTCTGGGCCCTCCTGAGAAAACCACATCTTCACCCAAGCTCCCTGCAGGCCCTTGAAGCATCTTTATAAAGTAAACACTGTGCTGAGGCTCAAATCTCCCTTTTAGAGACATAAAATAGCGCCGATGTCACAACAGGCTGGGGCGAGGGGCAAGGGGAACCCTCCTCCTGTCTTTAGCGGTGCCCCGTGGCCCTCAAGCATCTTGCCCTGCAGGATAGGGTCCCTCCCGCCGCAAATCTTGGTGCTAACAGTTCGGGGAGCTTTCAGGGCAGGGGACAGAGAAGAAATGAGGCACCTCCAAAGGTTCCAGAGCACTCAGACTTCACATGATTCACGTGGAAGTTAAACATAACTGTGCAGAGAAAGTTCGCGTCGTGCGCACGAAATATCCCCGCTGGCTCTCGGCGGGGTGCGCGACAAGCAGCGCTGCGGGCGCTGGCCTCGTTAGCGCCAAGTGGGACTTGTCCTCGGAGCTGGCGGAGGCTCTGGCGCGTGTCCTGAGCCACGCGGGGCCTCCCGTGTGTGTGCTGGGGTTTAAAATCTGAAATTACAGCGCAGAAAAGGGCTTCGCAGTGTGTGCGCTCAGAAAAGTGCTGCTGGGTCCTTAGGCATGGGGCTAACCCCACACTGAAGAATAAATAAGAGACAGTTAAGAGAAAAGTGGAAAGTCTGGGTGGGAAATATCTGTTTCTGACCGTCTTTTGGCGGGTGACACAAACCCCTCAACTGCAACCTCCTCCAGCGCCGAAAGACCCTTCCCACCCGCCGCCTCCCTGCAGCGGCTCTGGGAACCTGCGGTACCGAGCGCTGCTGCAGAGGGAGGGTTGGCGGCTCGGAGGGGGCTGTGGCGCCCGGGACGCGGCTCTCGGGGTAACGCGGGTGGTCACGCTCATTAGCTCCGTGGGGCCCTTCCCCTCGGCTAAGCGGGGAGCACAGCCCCGTATCGGCTGCAGAGCGCGGGCGGCCTGCGGGCCCGCGGCCTCCGCCAGGGCAGGCACCGGGGTGGGCGCCGGGGGAACGGCCGCACCGACCCCGCGGGGTCCTCCCGCAGGGAAAGCCGGCAGGTCCGTAGCGCTGTCAGCACCTGGCAGGGCTGGATCCGCCTACACCCGCCCATTAACTCACTGCATTTAAAACACGCATGCTTTTATTAACACCTTCATCAATATTGCTAATATTAGTAGCTCAGCATGATTATTATTAACTGATATTATTTCAAATCGTATCGTTTGAGAACTATATTCAGTTGGGCCTACAGGGCGAATCGCAGCTTTTCGGAAGCAGCTTCTCCGGACAGGACACAGTAATTTCCTCCTCACTTAATACAGAGAGGAAGAAAAAACACCGGGCAAGCAGCGAGGAGGAGGCGGGACGGGGCAGGAGGAAGCTTCTATCCCAATTCCTTCCTTGGATGCTGGTATAGCACTAAGTGGTCATCAAGGAATCAAAATGGCTCAGGTTTGGGATGCGGGTTTGAGGGAAAGGCCCTGAGCCAAGAGCACGGGACATGCAGGAACATTCCCAGCAAGGCAGAGCCTGGCAGTGGCGGCGCACAAGGAAAGGCGGGATGATTTCCCAAGGGGAGTTAACTCTTCCCATCTCACACGTTACCGGATTAACTCCTGCCGCGCTCCCTCGTCCACGTTTGCGTTGGAGATTTGTCGCTTTGAACCTTCCCAGGGCCCTAAAGTTTCAGTCCGACCTCCTTAGGGCCTCGAGTAGCTCCTTAGCAAACACACCCCCGGACTAGATGAGCACAAGATAAATATTGCTCCAGCACCGCACAACACGTGCGAGCGCCCCTCATTTACATACTCCCGGGTTAGTAATCGCGAGGCAATTGCAGTGTTTTGACAACAATCAAGAGCTGAATATGCTTAATATATGCCCTCCAGTTGCACAGAACAGAAGGGCAGGGTTGCAAATATGCATTCCCCATTTGTTTGACATTTTGAAGAAGGTAAAGAATGGCTGAACTAATGGCGAAATCTTACAGTCATTCAATAATTTAGATTTTATTGAATATTCCCCTTCTTTCCTCCGACATTTCAGTCTTGCTAATTAGGACAAATAAGAAGGGGCCTGCTGTTAGCAAGGATAATAACTGGCGAGGCTGCGTTTATTAAGCCGCTTTCCGTGGGTGTGGGATTGATCTGCGGCTCTGCCTGGCCTGTTCTCCAGACCCGCAGCAACTTGGTGGAGTCATTACGAGCCGCAGCGCGCCCTCGTTAGGGGTCTGTATTGATAAGATGTCAGGGTCTTGGAGGGGGCTCCGCGGGGAGCTCGTGCGCGTCCCCGCGCTGCCTGCGCGCTCCCGACCCGCCTTTCCCCACGGAAAGGGCGTGGGATGTGGAAATCCGAGGGATGCGCTAAGGGAGAGCCGCGGGCCTGAGGGCGAATGAGCAGCTCCGCTCCACGGAGGGGCAAAGCGGGAGCGCGAATACGGGATGCGGCTCCCGCGGGCGCTGCGCGGGGCCGCGCGGAGCAGCGCGGCCGCTTTGGCGTGGGCGTCTCCGACCTTCTCATCGCCGCCTCCTGCCAGCCCAACAAGCCCGTATTGAGCGCGGCGCGGGGGGGCGGGGGATCTCTAAAGCACTGGAACAAATGGCGCTTTGATAGAGAACGTCTGGCAGTGCCAACGCGGCCGCCGAGTATGTTCCAGAAGCTGGAGATATTAAATAAACTTAAAGATAATGAATAGCCTTCTGTGGAGCGCGGGATCCGCCGCCCTCCTTCCGCGGCTGCGCAGCGAGCGCCGGCCGCTCGGGAGGGGACAGTGGCGGGCGGCGGGAAGAGGGGGTGGCGGGCGCAGCGCAGCTCAACGCGCCGTAAATCGCGCGCTTGGCTCTGCGCGGAGGTGGTAACTGATGTGCGCTTCAATCTCGGAGCTGCTGCCTGCTCCGCGCCCAGCGCAGCCCGGACCTTCCCGGTGCGATGCAGCAGATCGGGGACCTGCTCGCGTAGAGGGGCGGGAAGCGGGCGGGGGACTGGGGAGAATAAAAAAGGTAGCGGTAAAATACCGCCCCGCGCTTTGTTTCAGCGGGAGGAGACACCCCAGAGCCTCCAGCAGCTACTTCGAAAACATCTGTCGCGGGTTTCCTTTAGGTTGTTTGATTTCTCTTTATAGCTTCAAGGAGAGAGAAAGGCCGAGGCTGAGGCTCTTGATCAGAAACAAAAATACGGGGCGCGAAAATTTCGCAGAATCCGCGTTTTCCCCGTTGATTCGCGCGGCGGGGAGGGTGGCAGCACCCGAGCGCACCTCGAGCACCAACATGAACCAGGCGGCTCCTCAACCCTCCCTGTTGAAGAGACGCCCCCGGGGCTGCGCGGCTCCTGCGCGGCTCCTGCGCGAGCGGGCTGCCTCCTCGACGCCCCGTGGTCCCTGTTCGTCGCCTCCCAAATTTCTGCCGTGTCTGAGGAAACCCCAGTGACTTAGCAAAGACGTAACGTGATTTATTTTGGGTGTCACGGCGAGTGATTCTTGCGCTGACCCCTTTTCATTCATAAGCGTCCCCACCTCCTCCCTCCTCCTCCTTCTTTGATATACGAGTTTGGTATTTAAAATTCCATGGAGGAAGAAAGATTCCAGAAAGGGAGCCGGGACAGAGCCGCACAGAGTGCTGCGGGAAGAGAGAGCGGGTCTATTGGGTTTCTGGTCCGCGCCGCTAAAGAGAAGGACATCATGAAAGGGAAAGGGAAAGAGAAAGGAAAATGAAAAGGGAAAGGGAAACGAATAGCCCTCTCTCTGACTCATTTCTAGTCCCTCTCCCTCGATCGCCTCCATTTACTGCCTGCTCGCAGCTTCATCACGCTGCCCCGGGTGCCTTTTCTGCCCCTCCTCGTCCCTTCCCGGTCCCATTTTGCGGTTCGGGGCCTCTGAGCCTCGGCCAGGCCCCACGTTGCCTCTGTGTGTTCGGTGCTGCGAGAGCAGAGGAGGAGGAGGAGGAGCGGGCTGAAGGCAACGGGGCTGGGCAGGGGGGGGACAGGGCTGGAAGCCCCCCCGCGGCCGCGCGGAGCCGGAACGCGCGTGGGGCCGCGCAGCTCAACCCACGCCTTCCCCCTCACTGCCTTTGTGCTCGTTGTCCCTCTCCTTTCCTTGTCCCTGTCCCCACCGTGGACCTTTCCAGGCGCAGGGGGTGGCTCTTTCTTCCTTTTTTTTTTTCTTTCACTTTTTCTTTCATTCTTTCATTCTTTCTTATTTTCATTTTCTTTCTTTCTTTCTTTCTTTCTTTCTTTCTTTCTTTCTTTCTTTCTTTCCTTCTTTCTTTCTTTCCTTCTTTCTTTCCTTCTTTCTTTCTTTTTGGTATAAATAACAACAATTGTTTAAAATTGGAAGCAAATGTCCTGCTCTGATTTATTTAAAAAAAAAAAAAAAGAGGAAAAAGAAGGCACAGTTGAATACAGCGAATATTTGTGACTTCTGGAGCTTCTTGAAATGGTAGTTGGGCGCAATTTCTTTTGTCTCCCCTCTCAATAGTCGCAAGCAGATGATTATGGCATCAGATTACTCCGAAGTAGCGAAAAGGAAGGCGGCTATTTTAGGCAAGAAAATAACATTTTTGAAAGAAATACGTATTAATTAGTAACACACATTCTTGATTTTATAAAGACATTTATTTACGCTATGAAAATAATATACAATAAATAATTTATCATTTACTATTAAAGAATTTGAATAAATAATCTAACTCTAAAACTAAAAAAGAGGAAAAATCCTCTATTTTAATTTTATTAAGAAATCTAAAAGTCTCGTTCTGATTCCTGAGCAATTCACTTGAAGGATTTACAGATGTCGTCTCTTGGGGTGAAGTCGCCGATGTGCATGAGGACTATCAGGTGCTTTCTTAAAAAAAAATAAATAAGACAAAATAACTAGAACTAAATACCTGAATTTAGGAAAAAGAATATTCTTTTATGTGAATCTGTTCGAATAAATATTTCGGAGAGTAGCGGATCCCACGGTGCGGAGCGTTTTAAAATAAATGTCCGTGGGAGGCGATGGGCCGGGTGAGGGAGGAGCGTTTTTAGGGTGCCCCCGCGCTGGCCGTGCCGGGGGGGCCGTGTGGGTCCGTGCCCGGCGGCTACAGGAAGCCGAGGGGCTGCAGGTCTATGGTGCAGAGCGCGCTGGTGAAGAAGTCCAGCTCCTCCTCGGAGAGGTGCACGGGGCTGTGCAGGGAGAGGCCGTCGGGGAGCCCCTCGGGCGGCGGCTCCGCCGGCAGCGCGAGCGGCTCCGGCAGCGACGGCGAGCGCTGGCCCGCGGGGTAGCCCCACTCCTCACCGCACCGCCCCAGCGCGGGGCTCTCCTCGGCCTCGTCCGCGGGGTCGCTGCCCTCGTCCAGGCTGGGGAAGGCGACGTCGCCGTCGGGGGGTTCCTTGTGCTGCGTTTGTCTCTTGTGCTTCATGCGCCGGTTCTGGAACCAGACCTTGACTTGGCGCTCGGTGAGGTCGAGCAGAGCGGCGATCTCGACGCGCCGCGGCCTGCACAGGTACTTGTTGAAGTGGAATTCCTTCTCCAGCTCCAGGAGCTGCGTGTTGGTGTAAGCCGTGCGGAGCCGCCGCGAGCCGCTGCCGTCGCCCAGGCCCTGGATGTCTTAAACATAAGGAAAAGCGCCGGTTCCAAAGCGGGAAAACGGAGGCCGGAGCGGGGCTGCACCCCCCGCCCCGCACCCTGCCCCGCGCCCCGCCGGCGAGAGAAAAAAAAAAATCTGCGTTGGGCTCTGCCCGCTGTGGAGGGGAGGCTGGAAATCGCCTTGTCCCAGGGACCAGAAAGGATTTTGCTCCCTGGCTTCTGTCTTAGGGACCTCTCCTCGCTGCCACCTTTCTGGGCATGGGATTCTCCCATCCTCTCCTAACTGTTTCGCTGCCCGCAGCCTGGGCGCTGCCGAGCCCGGGGTCGTTTTTCTTGCTCTATCCGGCCCATGGAATCGTCTTCCACTCCCCCGTCCCCTCCGCGGTCGCACTATCTTAGTGATCCTAATAAAACAGCGAAACTGCGAATTCTGCCTTCAAAATTTATCCCGTGGGAAGGATGCTTCCTGGCCTGGACTGCTGAATTTCCTCGGCAAAAAGTGTCTCGGAAAGGGCATATTGGGGGTGTAATGGAGCTGTATGGGGGTGTAATTTGGAGCTGTATTTATTTTATTTATTTTATTCATTTATTGGTTGAGGGGGGGGGCACTCTCCATCCTGAGATTGCTGCTCTCTTCTGTTCTCTCCGGATTCTGCTCACAGCAGCTCAGCATTTCTCACCGCCCCCCACTCTTTGCTCTTTTCTTTCTTTTCCCGTAGGCTACAAAAACACCTAGGGCTGGGAGGGAAAGTCGAGCAAATGGNATTTTATTTTATTCATTTATTGGTTGTGGGGGGGCACTCTCCATCCACAATATATTGACTGCTGAGATCGCTGCTCTCTTCTCTTCTCTCCGGATTCTGCTCACAGCAGCTCAGCATTTCTCACCGCCCCCCACTCTGCTCTTTTCTTTCTTTTCCCGTAGGCTACAAAAACACCCAGGGCTGGGAGGGAAAGTCGAGCAAATGGAGCCCAGCCGCGGGGCCGGGGCTGAAGCCTCCCCGTTTGCTTCCCCAGGACTTGCCGCAAAATGATTTTTATTTGCGGGAGGAGGAGGCAGGAGAATTACCCCACCCTCCCCCGTGGGCAAATGCTGCCTTCTCCTTTATTGCATGACAGTTTGTGGGGGCAGTAGGGCTGTTGCGGGGGGGTCCTATTAGGATCCTCTCCTATTTCGGCAAACACCCCCCCTCACCCCCTCGCTATACCAACCTGCAGCAGCTCCCGCCGTGGACACCGGCACCGAGGAAGGCGCTGGGGGAGAAGAGGATGAAGAGGAGGATGGAGCCGGGGTCGCTTTCCTGGACGGTTTCTTCTCCTTCATCCAGGGGAATTCGGCAGCGGCGGGGCCGGGCGGCGCGGGCTGCGGCTGCCCCAGGCCATGGGATGCTCTTTTTTGGCTCCTCGGTCTTGCCTGGCTGCTGAAACAAGGATTCAGGCTGAGGACGGTTTGCTCAAAAGGAGGAGGAATTAATGTCGAGTCCTTGATTGATGAAGTTTGAAATGTCTCCAGGACAGCGGGGAGAGACGTCAGGCACTCTGCGAGCGAAGGCTGGCTATTTATAAACCCGATCTCCCTCTCAAATTCAAAATTCATGGCTTTTCCAGGGCCCGGGGTTTAAAAAGCAGGAGGGGGGAGGGAGGAGGAGGGGAAGAGGGAGAGAAATCTGAGGGCCTCGGGTTTTATGGCAGTGATGATGATGGTTCTCGGGCTTTTTATAATTGTTATATTGCTGATAATACAGGCGGATGGGGACCTTGCTCTATTAAACTCGAGACTGGGGCGAAATTGCAGCCAATTCCTGCTCACGTGGCCACCCCCGGCCAATGGCAGGCGGGGCCTGGTGGCAAACAGAACGCATTATTTTCTTTAATTGATTAAAAGAAAAAAAGAGAGAAAATCCCCAGCAAAAGTCTCCTGCCCGCACGGCAACCCTGCCCGGCGGTTGCGCCGGGGCTGCTAGGGCTGCCTTCGCCAGCTGCCTTCCCTCTCCTGCCTTCCCTGTGCTTCCTTCCCTGCTCCTCTTTCCCTCTCCTGCCTTCCCTGTGCTTCCTTCCCTGCTCCTCTTTCCCTCTCCTGCCTTCCCTGTGCTTCCTTCCCTGCTCCTCTTTCCCTCTCCTGCCTTCCCTGTGCTTCCTTCCCTGCTCCTCTTTCCCTCTCCTGCCCTCCCTGTGCTTCCATCCCTGCTCTTCCTTCCCGCCTCTGCCTCCCCCGGCCGCCTCCATCGCGGGGCTCCGAAGCTCTCACCAATCTCCTGGGTGCTTGAAGTACCAGGGGATGGGGAAGGGAAGAGGCGACCGTGGGAAAGGGGGTCCCTTGGAAGGCCACGGCGGCCAAGACCCCGGGCGAGCACCAGAAGCGGGGACTCGGTCGGTACCTTCACCCGTTACGCGGGAGGAGAGCTCGAGAAGTTCGGGCCAGCAGCAGGTTTGGGGTCCCACTTTGGTGTCTGAGCCCGGCTATGATGCACTCAGGAAACCAAGTGAACTTTCCAGCCGCGCTTAGGTAGCTTGGCCTGACTGCCCCCGTTAAATCACTTTTAACGAGACCGAGCATAATCCTGATGCTTCTAAGTCTTAATGGCCCCTTACACTTTCCTTCAAGGCCAAACATGTTTTAAGGTCATGGATATCTTTGCAATCACATTTCTTCCCTCCCATCCTCTTCCCCTCTTTCCCCTCACCATTAAAGAGATCCCCTTCCAGAGTTTACAAA
The DNA here is from genome assembly GCA_013389825.1 of Crypturellus undulatus. Lineage (NCBI taxonomy): Eukaryota > Metazoa > Chordata > Aves > Tinamiformes > Tinamidae > Crypturellus > Crypturellus undulatus. The sequence goes on from VWPW01020752.1 coordinate 68,762, forward strand.
ATAAATAAATACAATGAAAAGTCATTTCCCAAGATTTTTTTTTCCTTTTAAAGTGGCCGGATCCACACAAACCAAAGAGAAGAGAGAAATCATCAATCTTTTTTTCTCGAAAGACTTTTGACAGGTCGGCCTAGCTCACTCAGCAAATAGTTTGGGCTTTTGCTGAAGAGTTACTTAAAAGAAGACTAGGTCAGAAAGTTTAAACCTGAATTCTTGATATCTAGAAATTCAAATTTTCTCAGGAAATAAATAAAAATAAAATAAATTTTAAAAGCTCTTTGTTATTAAATGGAAATCCGGTCGGTTCCCATTTTTTCTCAAGCCCCACTTTCCCCATTTTGCGGCGGGACGGGGCTGGCAGTGCCATTCACACCGGCGGAGCCCTAGAAACTTTTGTCACTTAAAGCATCCGTGTGGGTGGTGGGGGCTTCAGAGCAGCGCATAATGCATCGCAAGCCGAACCGGAGGCCGAAATGCAGTTTAGCAAAGGGGTGAAGAAAATAAAGACACACTTGCAAAACCCAGTCGAGCGGGGGCTTTAACCTTTGGCAGATTCTCCCAGAATATTTTTATGCTGCGGTTTCCGTTCGTACTAATCGAAATCAGCGTCAACTTTGTCGGTGGCGGCAGATTAGGACCGATGTCAGAATTAACGGTTGGCTCTGCGGTCATTTTTGCTTTCCACGTGGAAGAGGCTTTTGGGCCCCTGCCCAGGCTCTGCCGCGGGGTACGCCAAAGGTACCAGGGCCGCGGGGCCAGGGACGAAACGGGCGGCCCGGGTCGCTCCGGGGGCTCCGCTACCGTCTCGAGCTGCGGCATTAGCGAACGAAACCGGCCTCTTGGTCAAGGCGGGTGAGGAGGGGAACATTCTTCCCACTCGTGAAGAACGGAGAGAATCGCCTCGTAATAAGAAATTCGCACATTTAAATGGCAGCGGGGACGGCTCCCACCGTATTTAAAGGCGATTTCGGGGCTGTTTCTTTAACACCGCGGCGCAAATGAGAGCGGCGGGTGGGAGGATTTGCCGGAGCGGGGAGCGTGGGAGCAGCGATCTCCCGGTTTTCACCAGTCTCTGGGAATCCCTGGCAGGAACATGGCGACCGGGGCGGGGGGCTTGGGAAAGCAGGAGCGGGGAGGAAAACCCCAGGACGAGCCCCAGCACTTGGCCGATGCTACTTGATGCGATCCCGGCCTCGTCTGCTTTAAATCACAGCAACCTCGAACAGCAAATGCTCCCTGCATGGACGAGCATAAGCGAGACGCAGCCCTGGGCAGCAAAATCGGCCACGTCTCCCTTTTGTGATGTTATTTATGAACGCACAAGGTTATAATTATTAACCTGGAACCCCATTTATTAAAAATAAAAAGTTCGAGATAAAAAGAAGGATAAAATCATTTCTCGTGTAGAGTCAACCGTGAATATGTGTGGATTTACTTAGGTACCTATGGAAGCGCCTTGCTCTGCACACCTGTGTGTAGAAAATAGGATAACTCGCATGCCCTCGCTTCCGCTACCCACCTTTGTTTATTATATGTAATATATATTAAATATAAATATTCCTTTCACCCGTTTCTCCCAGCTTTAGTCAACATCCCTCCAGGTCCCTCCCCTCCGAGGGGATTTTTCCCGTTTCTCAGCCCCACACTGAAGCATTTCGAAGCTGATGAGCAGCCTGCTCCCTCGTCCCGCACCGCAGACCTCCCAGCGGCCCGTACTGCCCCAGCAGAAGTTTTCTTAAGGCTTTGGAGCATAAAAAGCCGATTTTCCGCGGGTTTGTCCTCGCTGCTCTGGCTGCTGCGTTCCCCTGTGCCTGCCCCGCTCCCTTCTCTCCTCAAACCCCGATATTTTCTGCATTTTTTCAGTGTGGGACAGGGGCATGTGCGCGTGCGCGGGGGCGTGGGAGCGCGCAGGGATTTCACGTCTCGGCGCTTTGAAAATCCGCGCACGGAAACGCGGGGCCTTTTTTTGTGCGTGTGTGATTAATCATTTTCCTTTGTTTTCATTTGCGGCCCAATAGGAGCCCGGCCCTGGCGCCACGTGACGGCCCTTTGTGGCCGCAGGCGCGGGCCGGGCCGCGCGGGGCCGCGGAGGGAGCGCGGGTGGGGGGCG
>VWPW01020752.1:70880-97432 GCA_013389825.1 Crypturellus undulatus
CGGAGGGAGCGCGGGTGGGGGGCGGGGAGGGCGGGGGGCGCCCGCGGAGCCGCGGGAGGGCGGAGGCCACCGCAAAACGCGGGTGCGCGGGGCCTTCCCCTTCCTTTTTAGACCATTTTATTTCTTTCTACTAATGTATATTGTTTAGTTTTCGTTTAATGCGACTTATAGGACAAGGTAAAATTGATAACAGAAAGTTTATTCAAGAATTGCTGACAGACAACCCTTAAGCAAGGAAAGAAAATAACTACCATAAGAACAAAGAAAGATCCCCCAAGAGGAGGGGCGGGAGGGAGGGGCTCGCTCTAGCTCTTCTAATTCAGGACTCTACAATTACAGTCTGGTTCTGCTCTCATGCCTCCAGTAGAACTAATTACATTATTCATAAGTACGAAGGTAACATAAAACTACTGGTCTTTCTAAATTACAAGAACTAAAATAAGCTTGTTGTACAATGACAAGGAAACACAATGTCCTTTATAACAAGTAAATACTAAAAAAGTACAATTTTTATCTTTTTCCTCATATAAATACATAATATTGGGGATAAATAATACAAAAAAGGAAAATATTTTAAACTGGCTATAACCAATAAATATATATGAATGTTCACCAGAACACACACCTATTGAAGGATGTCTCGACTGAGTTGGACGATCGCCCTTCAAAGTTGTTTTTATACCCATTATATGTAAACTCTAAGTGCAACAAAGATGTCCAGACAAGAAAGCATTAGCAAATACTAAGGATCCATTCACTTCTGCTTCGATTGGAGGACATTCCGTTTGTTCAAATTTACCCTGTTTTCACGTAAGTTCAAGAGAAAAGGAGGAAAGAAGTGTAGGACTTCTAAGTCTTAAGATTGCTTTTCTGTTAATGAACCCTAAGAAAAAATACCCCCAACTCAACCCCCCACCAAAAAAAAAAAAAAAAGCAAAAACCGGCATCATCAGATGGAGACTTTGTGTCATCAGAGGCAAAGGGGGGACAATGTTCAGACCTGTCAACTCTTTTTCCTCTCTTTGGACTGCTGTTGTTCTGTTGGGGGCTATAGGTGCTTCAGAAGCATTTTCTGAACCTTTTGCAATTCTTAAGCCGCTCTTGTATTTTTTTTTCTTCTTTTGAGAGGGAGGCAGGGGCGGGAGGGCAAGAACGGGGTTCGTGGCATCCGCAGCTGAGGGGGTTCCAGTTGTGGTGGGACTGGCAGGAAGGTGCTGGGCGAGGGAGGCTGCCTTTCCTCCCAAGGCAGGAGGGGAGGTGCAAGGTCTTCTCAAGAAGGAATACGGGAGTTTTCCTGTGTTTTCCTATGGATCTCTTTTCATGGCATGTGTATACACGTGTGTGTTTATGCTGATGCAGACACCTACACTGAAGACTTTGCTGGTTGACTGTTCTCCTGCCCAGTGTCCAAGAATTACCAGAAATGACCTGTGCTTGGCTTAGAAATGCAGGATGCTGCTGCTAAAAGCTGCTAGACTCCCATAAAACTACCCCAAGGCCACTTCAGAAGCATTTGTGTTGACACACAGAAGGGACAGCTCTTCAGAGAGAGAGCTGCTTTTGGAAGCAGATGCCGAAATCCTTGGAAACTGTACCTAATATCACCAAGAAATCATAACAATTATAACAATAACATGGCAGAAATCACCCCATGAAAAAAAGAGAGAGATCAACACAAATGTTTCTGAAGCCGAGGCTGCGCCCTTCCCCTCTCGCACAGTGGCGGGGTCTTGTCCAGGTCACCCGGCGCTGTCCCCGCTCTCCGTCACAGGTGGGTGAGCTTGGGCGCCTCTTGGATTCTGCCCTGAGAAGAAGCGTGGTGCGTGGAGAGGTCTGTGTACGTGGGGTGGCTCTCGCATGGTCCGTGGTGCTGGCTCGGGGGCATCTGCGGTGGCCCGTTGTAGTCCATGTTGGCAGCCTGGTGATGGGGCAGGTGATTGAGGCCGTAAAGGGACGGGCCGGAGGCGGCCATAGAATCCACATAGTTACCTCCAACATAGACGGGGCTTCCCTGCATGCTGGGAGTCCCGTAGGCCACCCCGTTCCCTTGTAAGACATGCGGGTCGTACTCGGGGGCCGTGTTGCCGTACTTCTGTTGGGACGGGCAGCCTTTGATGGGGTTTTGGTAGCTAGTGGACATGGCATAGGCATTTTGGTGGGGCTTATTGAAGGAAGGCGGAGAGGGGGCATCATAGTTACTGCTCATGGTGTGCAAGGCGTTCATAAACCCGGCCGAGGACTGCATGGGCTGCGGGGGGCTACCGGGAGGGGAAGGCCCTCCGGAGGAAGACCCCATGCCTTTCGACTTCTGGTCTTTCTTATACTTCATCCTTCGGTTCTGAAACCAGATCTTGATCTGCCTCTCGCTGAGGTTCAGCAGGTTGGCCATCTCGACGCGCCGCGGCCGGCACAGGTAGCGGTTGAAGTGGAATTCCTTCTCCAGCTCCACCAGCTGAGCGCTCGTGTAGGCCGTGCGGGCTCTCTTGGAGGCCGAGGAGCCCGGAGGGCTTTTCTCGCCGCTGCAGGTTTCTGCTGGCCGTGAAATGAAATAAAAGATAATTACTTACATGCAGAAATTGAATGCATCGTTTCTTAATAAATCCTGGAACAGGCACAAGAGTTCGACCCCCCTTCCTCTCACCCCCTTTGCATTAGCCTGCACTCCATAATCATGTCATTTATTAAGAGTTCTATTCTCCAAAGCTGCCCCTGGTTTATGAAAATTTGATCATGTCATGTAGAAAAGGATTCCAGGGCCATTTATTTAGGAGTCGATTATTTTCAACAGATAATTTTCAGAAAATAATATTTGGCAGGGGGGCAGCCACTGCAAAGCCAATTAATAGTAACACGGGTCAGTGTTGGGAGGTATTTTGTTCACTGAGGTATGAACACACACATATCTTGCACGCTTTGTATTTGTGTAACTAAAATATTTACATGCATTTTTAAACATTGGATGACTTTTGTATCTACTTTTTTGCAACATAGACATGTATAAAAGAGATAAATACTAATATAGTGAAGTGTATGCTGCAAAGTCTATAGGGATATATTTGTCAGAATATTGCAGTTCCACAGAGCACTTCCTCTCTCATTTGCCATAGAGATGAGTGTGCACGCGTGAAAACACAGTAGTGGTTGTGCACAAGGTGCACAGCTGCACGTCGGCCCTCCGCGTGTCCCCCAGCTGTGGGGCAGACGGTGGGCAGCCCCATGGCCCCACTCTAGTGCCACGAGGCGATGCTGCGGTTGTGCCGGTGCATGCGGCTGTAGCCACAACAGCCAAACGTCAGCTGTGCTCAGATGACTCTTTGCATTTCCCTCTCATGCTCTGGATATATTTAAAATAACCCAAGTGTGCACAGCCAGGGCCTGAGCACAGACCATGGCCTAGCGCCCCTACACCCCTCTCCTCCCTCCAGACCAGAGCACTGCAGCCAGTGGCCTCCTTTCCTCTCTGGGTAGAAAAATGGAGGGTTACAAAAGCAGAACGTGATACCTGTGCTAGGGGAGCTGTTTTTCTGTTTGGAGTTTTGTCTCGATTCTTTCATCCAGGGGAAAATCTGCTTGGTGAGACTGGCGCTCGCACTGAGGCCAGCTTTGCCGGGGGCAGCTTTGCCGCTCCCAGGCTGGTTATTGCTGTTGCTACTGGTGCTGTTGGCAGGGTTGGGGGGCGGTGAGACGGGCGCCGGCGGATGGTGCTCCGGGGGCAGACTCGGGCGCATGCAGCTCCCGTTGAGCTCTTTACTCTTGGCGTGTGGGGCCGCGTTCCCTAGGGCTTGCAGGGAGCAGGCGGAGCGCTGGAAGTCGCCTTCCACGTGGGCGCCTGGCGGGTAGGGCTGCTGCGGCCCGTCGTAGCCGAACCCGGAGGCGCTCCCATAGGAGTAGCCCCCAAAGAGCGTGGAGCCGTCGTAGTAGGTCGTCTTCTGCATCTCTGGGGCTCCCCAAAATGACTTTTCCAGCTACCAGGGTCTTGACACCCCTATGGCAGAACATTGGCACCCCAAGGCCACGTGACAGGCCGTTTCCAGCTGTCTATTGGAAGCTGACCTGAAAGGTTAGGAGAAAACACACAATAATAGTACCCGGCCTATGAATCCATCTTGGGCCCTGAAAAGCACATGACATGAATAGGGTCCTGCAGAACAGGGCGAACAGATGCTCAGAGCAGATTTGTGCTGTGCAGCCCAGGCAGGCTCACAAGCATCTCACTGCAGAAGTGCTCAGCCGATTTGGGAGGGTTGTTTTCCTAGCTGTTTGCTGGCGTCTTTTTTTTATTATTATTCTTTCGTTTAGAGCATAGCACTGAGGATGTTTAATTGCACATATGCTTAATAAGTACCGTCCTTTCATCCAGATACCTCTATTTACATCTATATTCATTTCTATGCATATAGCCCCACACCCCTGCACGCACACAGACTCCCATAAATAGATGTGTGTGTATGTGCAGGTCAACGCGTGTTGTGTGCACATACACGTGTCTGTGCCCACATCACATGCACAGAAACGCTTTCTCATCCACATCCATTCAAAGCAGCACTTCCCATGTAGAAAAGCAAGCGGGATGCTACCTAGCCAGAAGGGAGAAGCCTCAGAGAGTCAAAGGTTGCTGAGTTTACAGTAGGGCTGCTGCCTGGAATATTTGTTTTTAAATAGAGAGCAGCAAATAGTCAATATGTTTTATGCAGGTTAGCAATGTCTTGACACAGTTGGCTGCCCGGGCTGTTTACTCAGTGACTCACAACAGCTCTGGAATTTGGCACAAATATTTTAAGCAGATTTCAGCAGGGGCAGGAATTCAAGAATGTGTTTCCTCGGCCTGGTTATTCCTCCCGGGGAGCACAGGTTGCATTTAGCAAATAAACCCGTTCGCTGTCTGCACCACTGGACTCGTGGGTCTGGGTGCTGGGACTCCCCCCTGGCCACATGCGTTTCCCAAACAGTTTAATTGCTGTTCCCTGCCACACACTCCTTGGGAAACAAACACATCCCAGGCCATTTGCTCCCAACTTTGTCCCCCTTGGATTTTCATCATTCTCCCTCTCTCAATCTAAATCCATAAAGTCTAAAAATCCAGACCAAAGTATCAAATTACAAAAGTATCAAATTACAAAATTAAACCTTTTTCCCTTGTCTTTTTCCCCATTTTTCCTTTATATTGCTTTTATTTTTCTCTTTTTTTCCTTTCCTTTTTTCCCCCCCCCTCTTTTATATTTTTCTTTTCTCAAATCATATGCTTCCCCTTTAACGAAACTGAGTAGAAAAAACCTTGAAAATACACAAAACTATCTTGTCTGGGAAAAAAAATGTCGTGTGAGAATCAATCAAGCAACAAACAGATTTAAGAGGCAGCAACTTCTCCCTGCAGCTCAGACTTGGTGAGAAGCTGCTGCGTTGCTGCTTAGGCGTTTTGCTTTTTTTTTTTTTTCCAAAAAATTATAGCCATTGTGTATTAAACTGTATCCCTTATACATATATATATATATGTATTTAATCGAGGCTGTTTTATTCTAAAAAGAAAAAAAAATAGAAAAAAAAAAATGTGCGGCCATAAAGTGTAACGCGGTATTTCCGAGCACGGGGTTTAACGGGAGCCTCACAATAAGCAGCATCTTGTCCCCCCGTCGCTTGTGTTGTGTCAGAGTCCCCCTACCCCACTCGTGCAGCCCCGACAACGCGGCCGCGTCGGGACCGTCTCGCTGCCCCGATTACACCCCGCATTCCCAAACGGGCGCCGCAAATTTCCCGGCGATGGAGCTTTGTGCGGCGGAGGACGGGCCCGGGCCGGGAGGCGCCTCTCCTCGCTGGGAGAAATTGGGTTCAGCAGAAAGTGTCGGGTCCTGCCCCACCGGGGAGCCGCGAATTCACCCGCGAGCAGCGGCGCCTGCAGCACGGCCCGATTTGCTGCAAATGTCTGCGAGGGCAGGGGGGATTCATGCGAGGCCTCCCTGGCTGCCGTGGGTTTCTTAAAAAAAAAAAAATGGATAAAAAAACACAGGACGGGGCGGAGAGACTCAGCCAAAGCGGCTAAAAATAACAGCGGTGATTTTTTTTAAATGTCCATAAAATAAATTTACGGCCTGCTCGCCCACAGCTTGTGGCTTCCGCGGACGCTTCGCTTTGTACCGCGGCGCGCCGGGCTTCGCGATCGCCGCTCGTTCATCCTCACCGCCGCATTCCCGATTATTTACTCCGAGGAATTGTTCGGAGGAAAAAAGAAAAAAAGAAGGAAAAAATAATAATCCCAAGCAGGAGAGCAAATATTGGGGTTTGTCCCGCTGGAGCCGGGGGACCGCGCCGCGCGCCGCAGCGGCTCCAAGTTTCACTTCGCGCGGTCCCGTTTCCCGGCTCCGGGCTGGGAAGTTGGCGGCGCGGGGCCGCTCCCAAGGAAGGGAGAGAAAAATGGGGAAAAGGCAGAGATGGGAGAAGGAAAGGGCTGCGGAGGAAGGAGTTTTTTGGGGAAAAAAAAATATCAGACGGTCGAAGGGGAAGATAAAAGAAGCCTAAGGAGGAGGCACTGCCCTGGAGAGCCATTCCCTCCATGTTGGAAATCCTAAATTCACAACCTGCCTCTGTTTATGAAGAAGAGCGGCGCTCCCCCCTCCCCCCGCCCCGCCTAAGGTACCTTTCCCAGACCGAGTGAAACGAGGAATCGCCCCGCTTTTAATTTAAATTATTATTAATAATAAATATTCTAACCATGCCCTGAACAATAGGTCGGCTGCTCAGAAGGACCCTCAAATCGCAGCGCCTGCCTTGCGGGAAATATGCCTGGAAAATAGAGCCACATTCCTAAAATTTCCCTCTTCCCTCCCCCACGGGCGAGATTCACCCCAACGAGAACTCCCCAGTTGGGAAGCGGGGGGGAACAGGGCCCTGGATGAGGGCTGCGAAAGAGGCTCTGCGTGGAAGGAAGCTTAAAGCTTGTGAACTCTTCTTGAACCGAGATTGGAGTCATATGGTCATAAATCATTGGGACATATACTCCGCCATTCACAAAGTGATAGCCTATTTGAGTCCGGCTTACCTTAGTCTCTGACGAGCAAAGCACAGGCAGACATAATATATTTTCACATCCGGCATCCACGCAATCAATACGCACGGAATGACCCCCTTCCTTTAAAAATGTTAAAGGAATATACAGGAGAGAGGAGGAAAAAAAAAAAAACAATCCAGACTGTGTGTGTATAAATGTATAAAGAAAAAAAAAAAAAAAAAAANAGCCAAAACAGGGGGGAGGGGGCTCAGCCAGTGGAGCTTTCGGTTACGGCAGCTCAAATTGTCTCTCGGTCTCCGTTTGGGAAGAAGAAAAAAAAATCACGATGCTCTCCAGCTCCCAAGCTGTGCGGAGAAGCTGCGGGCTTTGCCTGGCCTAAGCGGCGGTTCTGGTTGCCCTCTAGCCTGGTACGCTCTGCTCACTGATAACAATGGCCTCTGCTTTGCACGGCAAAGGGGAAGAAGGGAAAGGAGAAGGGAGAGAAAAAAAAAAAAAAAAGGAAAGAAAGAAAAGCTGAACACAATCTCCCCCCCCCCTCTTTTAACTATGCAATTCTTGGCTGGGATTAAAATAATAACGAGCAGAATCCTGGCTACAGGGGGTGTGCGGGGGGAAACGGAGCGGAGGGGGAGATTTAAAAATAAAGCGAGCCCGGGCTCGTGGGCAGAGCGGCGTCACCAGCGAAAATTATGTTAATTGCGGCCGGGTGGCCAGCGGCCTAGGCGGAAAGGGGGCCAAGCGGCCCCGGCGCGGCGGCGGGGCCCTCAGGTGCCCGTTTGGGCTACTAGAGCCTTCGGGCATGGTCAGAGCGGCGCCCCCCTCCCGCGCCCCTGCGGCCCCGGGAATCGCGGCTCGCTCGCCCGCTGCTGCTGCCCCCGCGCTGCCCCTCGCCTCGCGGCGCTCCTGGTGGAGTTCCCGTTGGGAAAGCACTTGGAAATGGGCTACTGGGGGGAGCGGGGGGGAAGCAGCAGGAAGCGGGGGGGTCCCAAACCGGGCTCCGTAGCCCGCGCAGATTTCGCGTCAAGTTTCGCGCAAGCGGCAGCCCGGGCTCCGCAGGCCGCGCAGGGAGGGTGAGGGGCCGGGGGGGCTTCTGAGGGGGGACTGGGCGGGGGGCCCCGTTAGCGCCGCTCTGGGCCGCGCGGCTGCTGCTGGCGGGAACGCGGCTGTCGCTGTCGCTGTCGCCACGGGAGATTTACGCGCCGCGGCCCGCGGGCGGCCGCCCAAAAGTACAACTGGCCAAGGGGCGCCGTGGGGAGGGCCGGGGGGGCGACGAGTGGGAGGGCGGCGCGGGGCGAGGAATGGACGTGTCGGCACTTTTTCTTTTCTTTCTCTCTCCCCCCCTTTTTTTTATTATTATTAAGTGCTACTTTTCTTTCTCATCGCAATTATCTCCCCTCCTTTAATTTTGTCTCTCGCTCCTTTGCTTTAAGTGCTGACTGGGCGGCTATGGGGGTGGGAAGCGGGGGGATTCGCGTTTTGCAAAGCGAGCAAATGAGCCACAAAGGCGCTCGGGGCTCCGCCGGGAGGGTCTGTCCCGAGGGCTCCTCCGGGCACCTTTGGGCTGGTGGCTCTGCCAGGAACGCGAAAGTGTCCCCAAACCCGGGCCTTTGGGGAGGACTGACCGGACAGCGAGGGCTTCCTGGGGGAAGGATGAAGTCCCAAGGAGCGCGGGACTCGCCCGTGCAGCCTCCGGAGCCCCCAGAGCAGCGTCTCGACCAGGGCACATCATCACTGCGATTTTATTCTGACTTTGTATGAACTGCTCTCACATAAATATTCTTCAACAAGATAGTTCATATTTTGGAACCTCGGCGCTGAGGAGTCCAGTGGAGACGAGAAGAATAACAACCATGGACTGTTTTTTTTAAGACTTCTCTGTAGGTGAGGTACCCAATAGGTTTCTGCATAGGGATCTTCTCTGACCTATTTTGAGTATCAGAAGTGCTTCAGATTGTGCAAGTAACTCTTCTCAAGTGCAAACATTTGTTTTAACCTTAAAAAGTAGCAGAGAAAACAAAACCTTAAAAAGGTCCTTGCACGTTTATATGTTGAGCTCCTGTAAGTAGTTTGTGGGCTCTCCTTGTATTTCCATCTTTGCTTTTGTTGCAACTTTTTTCTTTAAAATGTGACTCCTTTGCACTCCTCGCAAAATCAGCAGCAAATGTTGTGATCTGACTGGGTTTCCCTTCAAAGGGAGCGCAGGAAATATGTTCCATTTAGAATACTCCCTCCAAGTTGCAGCCATAAATCACGGAGTTTAAAGACAAGCCAGTAGCAAAATGAAAATACTCAGCTGAAATGCAGGGCAGCAGAGCTCGTGGTTGGGGTAGTGGAGAATAAAGTCACTTTGGGTGACTTTAGGGTAGGAATGGCTTTGAACGCCTTGGGACGGGGCGAACTATGGATATAGAGGGAGACGTGGGACCAGGCGCAACATTCAGCCAAACTCACCAGGTCTCTGATGTCTGGTCCAGCAGATAGGAGGCAGCGGTGGAGTTTGAGAAAGGAAAAGAGCTGGAAAAAAAAAACCAAACTTCAGTCAGAAAAGCATGGACAAGGAAACTCATGACACAGGGAAATCTTTGAGGGGGCAGGGAGAATATGGGCTCTAACAAAAGCCACAGTATTTCCTCCGAGATTATTTCTCATCCAAGGATCCATAGGATTTTCCAGGGATTGCAGCATTCCCTGCACATTTATAAGCAGAATTGTGACTAGAGCTGGGGGATACGATGCTTGTGGCTGTGACACCCATCCGTGTCTGCCCCAGATGTCCCCCAGCTCCGCGCAAGGACACCCACGGGTGGCGGGGATAGAGGGGGCCGTTTTGCCCCTCTGCGTTTCGCATTTGCCATTAGACCCGTTACAGAGCGGAGCGTTGCCAAGAATTGTGGGCGCTTCTTGCAGAGGGTGGTCAAAGCCTGAATGCAACTTCGAGAAAAAAAAAATGTGAGGCCTTTTAGTTAAATGCAGCTGGTGATTTCAGCATTAAATGCATTTGAGAAATTAAATATATGCAGTTAATTAGCTTCGGATTCAACAATGGTTAAGCAGTAGGGAAAATTCCAGGCTATTTTCGTCAAAGGCACGAAAGCCTCGAGGACTGCGAATAAACCTCGCTGTGTTCCCCGATGCGGGGGCGATGGTCGCGGGAGGGGACCCGAGGGGGGGACACTGTTTTATGGCGACCGCAGCCCCCGTTCACACACGAGCGAGCTGGGATCAGAATTAACGGGATCAAGTCGTAAACATTTTTAAAGCCACGCCGAGATTTATAGCCGCAACTTTGGCACGGAGGCTTCCGAGAGAAGGAGAGAAGGGGAGAAAGAAAAAGCAATCTCATTTAAAAATATTTTCGTTTGGGGAAACATTCAGTCGCTTTAATAATCCTGTTTCCGTTCTGTATGTTGATGTTATTAATCTCAAATAAAAATGTTCCCCTCACACCCCTACCCTGCTCGTGACACCCTCCCGAGTCCATAAATCACGGCGGATGCGCCGTGACCCTCCCCCGGCGGCGGCCCGGAGCTCTAGTTTTTGTTAGGGTTATTATTATTACATCCGCGCCCGCTTAATACACCGCGCGGGCGCCATCCCGCCTCCATCGCGGCCTTCCCGGCCAGCTGGGGCTCTGCGTCCCCTCCGCAGACACGAGGAGCTGGAAAAAAGGGGGGAAAACGGGAGGAAAGAACGAAATGAAGAAGGGGAGGGAGAGGAAAGCGCAGCCCTTGTCCGCGCGAGACGCAGAACACGCGCGGGGGGAGAAGGGGAGCGGTTATGCTTGGAGGGGGACGAACTAAAAAGGAGATGCTGCAAATAAAGGCTCAAGCAAGGGAGGGGGGGGGAATATTTTTCTTCTTTTCCTTTGTTTTTTACTGGATTCCCTTGCGAAACGTGCAGGGAAGGGACGGAGTGAGCGTCTCTCCCCGCGAGGCTCTTTGTTTTCCTCTGCTCCTTTTTTTCCTCTACTTTGCGTTATCAAACCTGCTGCGGGGGGCTGCGGAGCCCCCACCAGCTCCTTCCCACGGACTCAGCACCCTCCTTCGCCCTTTCTGTGCCCAAAGGGAAGGAGCTGGGGGTCCTCCCAAGGAGAACCCGAGGGAAGGGGCTTATAGAGGGTCCAGGATCTGCTGCAGCCCCAAACAGAAGCCAACTGGGATAAGAAATGAAAATGAGTGGAGGTTCCTTGACAGATTAGACCTTATTGTCCCCGTGACCTTTTCTTGGAGGAGCAATAACTCACCAGGTTAATGATCATTCCGCGGAAGCGCGTTTGAATCGGCCCCGAAAAATAAAACAAAACACCCGGGAGGCGGCCACGGAGCCCCGGGTCCCGCCGGGACTGGGGCCTCCCCGGGCCCCGCAGCGCCCACGCGGGGGATAGGGAGGGAAGAGGGCGATGGGCGGCATCAGGGTGCTACAAATAGCTATTTTGGGAGCAGAGACGGGCTGGGAATCACCAACTCCACTTTTATGCACTCCCCCCGCTTCCAAATGCCAAAATAATAGCTTGAAATATGCACCCACGTGACCAGGACACGTCAACCTTTTGCCCATTTTATACAGAATTGGTAAATGCCCCGCTCCCCCCTGCAGTCCCGCGAATCCCCCGGCAGCGAATTCCCCATTTTCCGTGGCCGGGACGGCCTCGCTCCCGGCGGCTCCGCGGGCTTCGTCCCTTCTTCCCTTGTTATTTTTTTTTCTTTTTCTTCTTCTTTTTTTTGTTTTTTTTCATTTTTTTTTTCCTCTGGAAGCGAAGGAGGGAACCCAAGTGCCGGGAACGAGACCGCAGCAGCCAGCGCGCCCCAAGGCTCCATCCCAGGCGCCGGGCAGCGGAGAACGGAGCCGGCTCCGAGGGCAGGGAAAAGGGAACGGAGCCCGCGGGGGCGGGCCCGGCCCCGCCGCCACCTTCCGCCCGCCCGAGTTTTTTGCCTTTTTAACTCCCCTCCCCGCAAAAATAGGGGGAAAACGCGGATTCCGAAACTTTCCGCCACTGCCCTTTCCTCGGGAGGAGCGGGGTGTCGAGGCACCCTCGCTGCGGACGCGGCCGTTTCTGGGACAAAAGGGAGGATTTCGGTTATTCCTGCAGTGATACTCGCCTGAACCCGGGACTCGGCCGGCGCTGCAGACCGAGCTGGGCTCGGGGCGAGGGGATGTCAGAGAAGAAACGAGCTGCATTTTACCTGCGTTTCACCTGATAATTCCCAAGGACTAGCCATTTCTGAGGAGAGAGTCTCAGGAGAGGGGGCAGAGGAAGGAGCGCTCCTAAGGAACCGTTTTTCTCTTTGGGAATGTTGCACCGAGTGCCCATCTTCCACAGGGAGCCGTACGGGGACCGGGGATCTGTCGCCTCCCTCCACGCAAATCCAGGCCCATCTGGGCCACTGCTAGAGCCCTGTTTTACTGTAGGGGTATTTGGGCCGTCAGCCTCATCACCATATCAAAGGGCTCCCATCCATCCCGGCTCTTAGTTAATTTTTAATTGCGAGGGGGAGATTTCGGCACGGCAATGAGGTAAATGGGTGCTTCTAACGCACAGGGAGCTGGAAGTTGGAAATTGCATCGCGATGCCAATAGGATGGGCCAGATCCCACCCGATGTCCCATTCCGGGATCATCCATCTGGGGGCATCGAGGGTATCTGGGGCAAATCCCCAAACTCCATCCCAGACTCCTGAGCTGTCCCCGTCCTGCCCTGGGGAGAGGGTTCTGCACATTAACAGACCCCCCTGTCCTCAAAAAGCAGAAATGGAAGCACCGACAACATATAGATCCATAGGAGTAAATCTCAGAAAGTGATCATCAATATCAATTTGCTTCAATGAAAACTTTGTTTCTTCGTGAAGTCGGTGATTTATGATAAAATCAATTAAATTACGGCCACTTAGGGTCTGCGGTTTCCTCTCAGTTTTCATTCGCCAACAGATCAAGGGTAAAAAAAAAAAAAAGTTTAGCTGGAGGCGAGCAAAGATAATTCTGAGCTGCAGAAATGTAATGCAGACCAATTTTTGGAAAAAAAAATAAAATAAATAAGGGTCTGTGTGTGAGAGCTCCTGCTCTCTGCCAATATACCCGTTTTCCTCGGGAAATATCAGACATTGAGTAAAAACTTTTCGAGCTTTACGACGAATGAGAACATTTTTAGAATAGACAACTTGTCTCGATTGAGTTAGCTTACTCTAAATGGAAAGGAAAAAAACGAGAGCATAGAGTCCCTATACATTATTTTTTAGATTCTCTTTCTGGGTTTAATAGGAATTTATTGTGATTTTAGGGGGGTTGTTTTTGCCCCATCATACCATCTTACTTTTCCTGCCTCACTGCTCAAATGCATATTGGAATTCTCAGCAGGAAGGAGGGGGAGGGAATTTTTGAGCCGAAATTAATAGCACAAACCCGAAGAAAATATTCACCTCTCCCATCTTTTCATTTACAATATAAGAAATCTCGGAGAGAGAGAGGAAAAAAAAATAAAATTAACTATTTTCGAATTAACTCCCAAACAAACAAACAAAAAAACTCTCGACAAAAATAAACCGTGCAGGTTTCGGGCTCGAGCTCTCTGAGAGCCCCCGGATTTCTGCATTTAAAATCTCCTCCTTGCCCATATCGGTCTATTACACTGGCCGCTAAACAGAAAGAAAGAAAAAAAAAAAANCATACACTGGCCGCTAAACAGAAAGAAAAAAAAAAAAAAAAAAGAAAAAAGCGAGCAGAATAGCGAGAAGTTTGTCCGCCACATCTGGCTCTTGCGAGCAGGACTGGGCAGGGAAAACCCGCCCTGCACATAGCCGGAGCTTGGGAATTTTCGTGGAAGCCGCTGTAATTAGGGTCTGCTCCGAGTAAACAAAAAACTTCGTAGGGTCATAAATCACCAGCACATACATTCTTCAGCTTAACATCCCGCTTTTCCAATGGCTTTTGTAGTTTCTTTTTCAAACAAGAGCGAGGTGCTAAAGCTTTAACAAATGTGGCCCGGCCCAGCCTCGCGGGGCAACACGCGCCTCCAACGAACCGGTCCCGCTTCTGGACCGCGCGAGGGAAACTCTGCGCATCTTCAGCTCCCGCGCTGCTGCTCCCGAGGCAGCACTCCCAATCTGCTACCAGGAAAAGGCAGCTCTAGCTCCCGATGACCAGTGGCGAAGCCTGTCAGAGCTTTCGGAGCAATTAATTACATCTCCCAGCGCCGGGCTGGAGAGGGTAGAAAAGGCAGAGCTGCCTCACAAGGGTTTATTTATTTTTTGTAACTTCTTACCTGTGTTACCGCTCAACCCGGGGCTTCAAGGAGAAGGAGCGAAGGAGGATCAGAGTGACGCGAGTTTGCAACTGGAGCAGGCAGATTAAGGAGAAGAAAAGAAACTACTTTATTGCACCCCGGTGGATCTTGCCGACAGCTTGCTCGGATGGATTTTTTTTTTTTTTTTCCCAAAGATGCTTTGATTTTTTTGGGACTAGCTCGAGTCGAACGGAACTGACTTGGAGAAAAATAGAAATTCTTCCCAAACAGAAAATGGTGTAAGGATGCGGCCCCCTTCGCAGAAGATCCCGAGCGGCGGGCGATGAGATGGGGGTGCCGGGACGGGGGGGGTGGCCCGCACAATCCCCTAAAAAAAAAAAAAAAAAAAAAAAAAAACCCCAAAAAAAAAAAAAAAAAAAAAAAAAAACCCAAAACAACAACAACAAAAAAGAACTCCCCCACCCCCGACTCCTCGGTATTTATCTGGAAAGCTGTTTCTCTTTATAAAGACTTAAAATGTTGCAAGACGGTTATAATACTGAGTGACAAGGGGTGCTGGAAAGAAAGGAACCAAATGGATTCTGGTTTTTAGAGCCAGTAGGAATTGGCCAGCCTTCAATGTCAGGATTCGAAATTGATTCCATATGTCTCGCCCAGGGAAAAAAAAAAAATGGAATGAGAGAAAGAGGGAAAGAGAGGGGAGAAAAGAGGGGAAATAAAAGTTGTGCAAAGTCCATTGGGTTTCTGTCTTGCACTTTCTTCTTTTCTCTCCCCCGCCATCCTCCCGAGCAGCGCCGGGAAACCACCTCGAGCCCCTTTCCAAAGAATGGGGATTTTTGGGTGGAGAGGGAGGGAGCAGCAGCCACAAAGCCTCTCCCGGTGGTTATTTTTAGCCTGCGCTTGCTGGAGAGGGAGAGGAAACGCGGAGCGGGGCCGAGGGCAACGCGGGCGCGGACGCTCCGCGGGGCCGCGCGGAACCGGGGCAGGTGGGGGGGCAGCGGCGCCTATTGATTCCCCGGGACGCGTTGATCGAGAAGCTGACCCTGGGTTTCTAAGGCTTTTCCCCTGACCTCTAGATACCGCTGCCAATAAAACGCTGATATATTTCGTATTGAGCCGCACATCAAAAGGAGACGGGATAGTAACGAGTGGGAATTTCTTCGCAACCCCTCCCCTTGTATTTGTGCTAAAAAAAAAAGAAAAAAAAAAGTCAAATCTCTAATATCACCTCTGATTTATAGCCTCCCTTTTCAACTGATTTGGTTACGGGCAGGCAAGTGTTGAGATGTGGTTATTGCCTTTTATTTCTTCCTCCTCTCTCCCTTCTCCTCTCCCTCCTCCCAAGGAAAAAAAAAAAAAAAAAAAAAAAAAAACTTCAAAGGAAACCGTCACCGTTCCCAACCTTTTGCCTATTTAACTGAAAATCAACAAGGCTTTTCCCTTTTGTCTGGTCGCGTCCAGCTCCCTTTCCGCACAGCGCGGTTTGCTCCAGCCCTGCATTTCCCTCTGCGGGCGCAGAGCCCTTTCCGCGGAGCTGCGGCCGCCCCTGCTCCCCTTTCCCATCTGGAAGCCGCTTCCCAAAAGCTCCGTGCCCGCGCGCAGGTCTCCGCATCCGCCGCCTCCCTGCTCCGCGCAGCGCTGGCCCTCCGCGATGCCCCGGTCTTAAATAATTCTCCCTTATGGCCTGCAATAAATTATGAATTAAGGTGATGTGGGCTCGTATTTACAGCGTTAACGGCTTCCTCGCACGGAAAAGTGCGGGCAGAGAGAGGATGGGAGGGATCCCTGGGATGAACGGGTGACAACACGGGCTCGCCGGTAGCCCCGGAGCTTCTGGATAGGTGACAGCCAAGAGGACAAGCAAGTGGCATAGAAGTGAATGAAACAGCGCTTGTTAGACCCGTTTGGGATAGATCATTATCGCTTGCCGCTTCTGGAATATTATTTCTGTTTCCAACTATAATGCGCAATATCCCAAACTATTTTTTTTTCTGTAATACTCATTTTCAGCGGGTTAGTAAAGAAACACAACGTAAAATGACGGTAAGAAGCGATTTGCTCGTTAAACAAGCGGGTGCGGCGGAGCGGAGCTGCTGGACAGCGGGAGAGAGGCGGGTGCGGGACAACGCGGGGGGCGCGGGGAACTCGTGGCCTCCCCGCACTCTGGCCGGTCACAAAGGGCCAAACCTGCAGAAACAAACCCAGAAAAAAACCAAACAGAGCAGAGGATGTGCAAGAAAATGCAGCAAAATCAAACGCTGCGAAATCAAACGCAGTAAGATCTAGAGAAGTGCAGCCCAATACAAGGATCCGAAGGGTCTGCATCCTTTGGAAGCCGACGATTTAAATTAATACGGGGCTTGACAGAGAGTGATGCTGTATTCCTGGCTCAGTCATCGTCCCTGGATCTCCCTTAATATTTAATGAAAGTCAGTGAGATGCTGTAATTTTGCTACATAAAGGTTTACACTAGCAGACAGAGTTAAATATCGGCGCTCGGGTGGTGTTAAGCCTGGCTGGAGAGCAGAAGGGAGGAAAGGAAAGAAAGCGAGGGAGAGAAAAGCGAGGAATTCTCATTCGAGAATCCGGTGCGAACATTTAATCTTTGCTCCTGTTGTCAGTTTTATTGACTTCTCGCATGCTGGAGCTTGTAAAATATTTAAAAACGCCATCTCCCACTTCCTCCCTCCCTTTCAACACTCCCGGAAAGGACCAATTTGGTCCAGTTCGGCGCTGGGAGGGGAGGACTCCCGGTCTCCGGTGTTCCGCGGAAGATGCTCTCCCCGCGCTGCCATTAAAGCAGGTAACGGTGCCCCCCTGTTCAAGACACATAGCTCTTGTCCCCTAGTGCTGTCACTCCGTGGCTTGAAGGCAATTTCCTTGGAAAAGTTCCTCTCTATTTTATGGAGCCCGTGATCACTAACAAGGTAACAGCTACCCAGCAGGTCCTGCAGTATTTAAGCCTGTTTTGCTGCTACTGTTACTGCTGGGAGTCCTGCTTTTCCTGGGGTGAATAATAGGCCTCGATATAAAGGCACCTTCTCCTGTTCTCCTCATAAGAACATTATCCTCCGTCTCGCTATCCATCATCATCCTGCTCCTCATTGGAGTCCTAGCAAGAGCCCGGCGCCACAACGCAGAAGTTCAGCTCCTGGCACCAAAGAGCAGCCAAGACCCGGGATTTAGCCCGTTCTCCGCTGCTGCCGGTGGTGGGGACACAGCCCCCGCCGCTCTGTCCCTTGTCACCCCCCGCCTATTGTTCTGCTTCCTCTGCAGCCTCCGAGCAGCCCGCGCAGCTACCGCGCCGACTTCCTGCTCCGCTTTAGCTCTGCATCCGAAATCCTATTATTATTATTATTATTATTATTATTCCCTTTGATTTGTAACTGGACATCCCTAGAACCTGCCTCCTTTCCCTAAAACGAGCCGCCAACCTGTGTTCGGCAGAGCCCATCTACCGAGGGAGGGATGGGGACCGGTGGGGAACTTGCTGCAAAATGCGTTAACATTATATTAAAAAAGAAAATAAAAGGAAAAAAAAATAAAGCTGACACGTAGGACTCCAGGCTGTCATTTTGGCATTAAGGTCGTGCTCTTTTACTAGGTTTATATGCCAATGAGGCGTTCCCGGTTTACCAAATTTATACAAATCTCTCCTTAATTGGTAATCACAGATGCTGTAATTTAAGACCCCCAGCTACAGAGCTTTCATATTAGCTGCTGATCTATTACTGTAAATCGCCTGAAATAATCAACTCCAGGGAGTGGGGTAGAGAGAGATTCTCGCTCTAAAATATCATCGCTTGCACATCATTTTCACTCGAGAAATGATTTATCTTGGAGACCACTATAAACAACACAACTCTCTCCCAAACACACACACAATGGCAGCCGCGCTGCTGCTGACATGTTTATTGTAATAAATCAAGAAAGGGGTAAGAAAAAAAAAAGGTTGTGAGGAGAGAGAGAGAGGGAGAGAGAGAGAGGGAGAGAGAGGAATATTCCTAAAAATATCAATGAAATGCCTCGATGGGTATAAACACACATACCACCCTGTGAAGAGAAATGGGAGGAAATGAAGACGGCTATTTGTCACATTTTACGACAATAACATTAATAACAAACAATAAATTTACATGGACATATAGACACGCTAGGAATCGGGAAGCCCCTGCTACTTACAATAATCCAGCCCTCGGCGTGGCTTCGTGGTTCCTGAGAATTGTTTTATTGCGGACTCCTCTCCCTCTCCCCCTCTCTCCTTCTCTCTCTCTCTCCTTTTTTTTTTTTTTTTTTTTTTTTNCTCAGCTCTAGGCTTGTTTTTTAAAGGACAGTTGAATTTCACGTCAGACACAGGGAGACCATGGCTGCGATTTTCCTGACGAATACATATCTATTCTGCAACCTCTGCATTAATTATTTAATGAACCACGTGATGGGGAAGGGGGAAGGGGGTCTCTCGGTTTCATACTCAAAGGACCACTGTGACCTTCCACCGGAACAGGGCTTTTTTAAAGAAGTTTCGGACCGGAGCGAGCGTTCCTCGCGCAGCGAGCGCGGCTCTGGGCGTGGGGTGCGCGGGGCCAGCTGCTCTGTCCCGCTCGGCTCTAAAAACACGCGAAATCGGGCGATTTCCATCTCCTTTCTTGCCTGAAGTTTAGACGATTTAAACACTTTTATAAACCTTCCTTAGTTATTAAAGAACCCCAACGGGGCTTAGTTGAGGCATTTTCCTTGCATACACTTAGATTTTTTGCCAGTCTTGTTCTGAATAGCCTGACTGCTGGGGAGGCAGGACTGGACAAGAGATTTGGGTTCCACACGTCTTAGAGCTTCTCCCGCTCCTCACTCCGAGGCCTTTTCTCCCCATCATTATATGGCCTTTATTACGTTTTCTTACCTTTTAATCTAATTTCGATTCGGAAGAGAGTTGCCAAATGGAAGATACAGGAAGGAAAGAAAGAGAGAAAGAGAAAGAGAGAGGAAGGGAGAGGAAGGGAGAGAAAGAGAGAGAAAGAGAGAAAGAGAGAAAGAGAGAAAGAGAGAAAAGAGAGAAAGAGAAAGAGAGAAAAGAGAGAAAGAGAGAAAGGAAAGAGAGAAAGAAAGAGAGAAAGAAAGAGAGAAAGAGAGAAAGAGAGAAAGAGAGAAAGAAAGAGAGAAAGAAAGAGAGAGAGAAAGAGAGAGAGAAAGAGAAAGAGAGAAGGAGAGAAAGAGAGAAAGAGAGAAAGAGAGAAAGAGAGAAAGAGAGAAAGAGAGAAAGAAAGAAAGAAAGAAAGAAAGAAAGAAAGAAAGAAAGAAAGAAAGAAAGAAAGAAAGAAAGAAAGAAAGAAAGAAAGAAAGAAAGAAAGAAAGAAAGAAAGAAAGAAAGAACGAAAGAAAGAAAGAAAGAAAAAGAAAGAAAGAAAGAAAGAAAAAGGAGCAACAAAGAGCGTGGAGGAGGGAACGACGGCAGGGCTCAAGGAGAGCGGGGTTGTCGCTGTCCCGGCCCCGCGCTGCGCGGAGGGGACCCCGGTTCCCTGCGCAGATAATAGCGCGGCTGCGCAAAACGGCGCAGGGGACGGCGGGGAGCACCGAGACCCCCCTCTCGGGAGCTTCTTACGCGGGGCCGCAGGACAGGATTGCGCGGCAGCGGGGACGAGGCGAGCGGGGGAGCTCGTCGCTTTGCAAAGATCGCGATTATTTTTGAATCGATGTTATCGAGTGGAGGAGGCGGGGGAGGAGAGAGGGCTCCGGGTGCGCAAGGGAGCGAGGAGGGGGGTAGAATTAAAAGGGGGCTCTGCGGGAAAGTCCCTTATTGGGGGTTCACGCGGAAAGGGAACTCGCAGGGGCTGGGTGGATAGTTCAGTCCAGAAACCGCAATTTGCACTTGGGCGCAACCATTTTTTCCTTCTTCTTCTTAGAAATAAACCGAAGTGTCCCTATGAATGTAGTGGGGTTAAAAAAAAAATCCCGATCCCAGGCGACAACAAAACAAACGCCCGCTCTCCACCTCCGCTGGCACTTTGGGTTTGTTTCATGCAAAAGAAGCACCAATTTAGATTTTTGTTGTTGTTTTTTTTTTAAAAAAGGCTCCTAGTTCAAAGGGTCGGAAATGCGGCCATAAACCGCGGCTTCACCCTCCGAGGTGCCGTGATCAAAGCCGGTTTCTTTCTAAAGATAAAATGAACGTTTATACAGTGAGAAAGCGAGATTGATTTACGGATTGAAACCCGCCGTTCTTATTGCGGATCGTAAATCTGCCAGGGGCCGCGAAACTCCCAGGGCGCTGCTCGCAGAGGCGCCTGGAGCAGCGGCCGGGCCCTAGAGCAGAAACCGCCTCCGCGCACGTATAGAGCCTGTACAGGCACCTACACAGAGGTGATGATTTTTTTCCTGCTCTCACATAAACAACCATCCGCGGAGGCTGCACTTTTCGCCCGCGCACAAGAGCCGCTTTTGTCCATTTGGGAAGCGAGGGGACACAAAGAGGGTCCAAGTGGGGGAGCTGGCTGCGAGGGCCGCCTGGGACGGGGATCCCGGTGGGGATGAGCGGCCCGGCCGTGTCCGGGGGCCTCGGCCGCGCAGCCCCGCGCAGCGCCGCCGGGCACAGAGCGGCCTTTGAGCGCACCCTGCGCAGGGGCGAAGCGGGAGGAGCGCGGGGGAAGGAGGCGGGAGGAGGGGAGAGGGACACCGGGAGACAAAGGAATTTCTGAAAATGCGACGGGAGACGGAGCAAGGGACGGGGCGGCGGCCGCTCACGGCATTTTTGCTTTGCTTGGGGGCCTTTTTTATTATTATTCTTATAAAATTATCACCATGGTTTTGTCCTAAAGCGAAGCACGGATGAGAGTCCGCTCCGCACAGACCAACCGCAAACTCCTTCCTCCCGTTCCTCTCCTTTCCTCACAAAAACCCGAGCAGCGACAGCGTTTTGCCCCTTGAAGTGAAGCAGGGGAATAAAAGAGGGGACAGAGCCCAGAGGGGACCGATTCCGAGCAGAAATATCGCAACTCCATTCACTCTCTCCTGGCACCCTGTTCTGCCCGTGCCCATTCCCCTCTCACATGGCTAAAAAATATCAAGAAAGGAAGAGGAACCGAAGCGGCAGGGAAGGGCGCGCGGCCGGGCCGAGGCGGGCCCCGAGCTCCCGCACACGCGGAGTTTCGCCGCCCTCGGGCCGCTCCGCGCTGCCCAGCACAATGTCCAGCCTCGCAGAGGTCAAGGGGTTTGAGAGGTCAGTCCGGGGCTCTAATGCCCAGCTAATCGCCTAGAAAACGTGTCCTCTGCGTGAACTCTATCCTTCCATCGGGGCTGGCGAGCTCTGAATTTTACCTCCCCAAATTCTCCTCCCACCCCCTCTCCGCGACACACACAAGATGCGAGGGGCCCAGGGTGCTTCCGCGCGCCGTGGAGGGACCTCAGGAACCCCTAATGCCCCCATCCCCGAGACACCACCCCGGGGGTGTCCCAGCTAGCGACATGTCGGGACAACCGACCCAAGCGGGATGAGCAGGGCCCCCTGCTCACTGCAAAGGCCGGAGCCCTTCGGACTCTCCAAGTCGCAAAATCCTCCCCCGAACCATCCTGTGCGGGGAGAAATGGGCAAGCAGCGCCCGCTCGCACAAAATAGTAAATCAGAATAAGAACCAAAAGGGCCCGAAAGGAGCGAGAAGACCCAGAGCCGCCTCAGACCCAGAGCCGCAGCCTCCCACAACCCTCCTGCAAAGTTTCTGTGCTCGCTCCCTTCGCACACATAGGGTAGCATAACATGAAAAAAAAAAAAAAAAAAAAAAAAACCAGAAGGAAAACCCCGCACAAGAATTCACGTTATTTTTTTTCATCTTTTCTCTTTTTTTTTTGTTAGAAATGCATGCCAAGAGACCAGTGCTGTTACCTGCATCGCTCCCACATCCTTTTTCCACGGCCCTCATGGCTGGGGTGGTTTCTTCCAAAGTGAGAGGTCTGGGGGAGGGGGCGGCTTGGGGGCTTTTGCTTTTGTTTTTTTTTTTCTCCCCCAAAAATAAAGCTTTCACCTTTACGATCCAGATTTTATTAATAATATTATTATTTCCCCTGAAGATTCTGGTAGGGCTCCGGGTGCGTTTTTCCCAACAGACGGTCTGCGGAGATTTGCTGTTGAATAACAATGGGAAAAGGATAAGTATTTAAAGAAAAGAAGTGATTAATGATTTTCTGTATAATTCTCGCATTTTTCTTGGCTTCTGTCTGCTTATAATGGCTGTGAACTTAGGTCCTATAGAAATCTTCTTTTCTCCCCCTTCGATTCTATTCATACTTTCCAGCTTTGATTTGCTTCTATAGAACCTGCATTCCTAGAAGCATATGCTTTTTTTTTAGGAACTATTTTTGCCATTCTTAGAAGCACTATCCTGAAAATAACACCCTCTTTGCATCCACGGCAGATCAAAGGGTAAACAGTAAAATAAAATGCAACAACAACAAAACCACCCCAACCTCAGACATTACAATAAAATACAGCCCTTGCCACCCTTTCTGGGGAAAAAATCAACAAAAGAAACTTTAAAGATCTCCAGTTGCTGCCTGGGAACCCAAAACCCAAAATGTCTTTATAAATCCCTCTCTTCAGCATCAGAAACCTGTATCAAATCTGTATCATGTGACTGCATTTATAATATTTTTTAAGCATTAAAATGTCAATAGAAAGAAAAATATAACGGCCCTTTGTTTGGGCTGGGGGAAGGGCCACATCTGAAGACACTTTATTTGCAAGGTGGTCGCGCAGTGACTTAATACAAATAAAGCCCTAGCAATAAACACAGTCCGGCCTCAAATGTCCCAGGCGCTGCCTTTGTCCCTGGGATATCGCGCAGCTTATGGGGGGTCTCCAAGAAGCCCATAAACACTGAACAAATAAGCAAAAGCCATTTTCGTTGGAGGCAAGTATAAGAAAATGATTATTTTCCTCAAATGGGGAGAGGAGGAGGCCTCCCCGCCGCCCCCCTACCCGTGCACAATAGTCTTTTTCTTATATTTGTAACTTAGAACTGCAGTGTTATTTCGTCTTGAGCGGTATTTTCGATACTTTCTATGAGAAAGAAAATGAAAATTAATACAAGAGCTGCGGCTCACAAAAGAAGCCATTTGTCTTCTTGATTATCTATTTGCTTGTCAGGCTATGAGCTATCGCAGGAGCCAGCTCCTTTGTAATATAAAAATACACAGAAAACCTGCAAACACCGAGAAACATCTGTGCAAAAATTAGACTCATTAATGCATTAACTACCTTGGAGAAGGAGATTTTTTTTTTAAATCAAGAAGTCTCTCTAGAGAAATACAGCGTTCCATCAATTCTTTAAAGCCAAGCCCCGCACTAATGACTACCTCTGTTTTGTCTGAAACCAGTTTGGGAAGAGCATATTAATATAGGCTTAGAATAAATAAATCATAATATGTAAGGCTTAGCAGTACTTAAGGCTGATGTACCCCATAGTCAAACATCTTTTGTTTTCATTAGGGAGTTGAGGCTGTGCCATTGACAAGAGAAACCCCAGCTCCAAAGCGACGTGCTTTTTAATTAAAATGTTGCAAAAAAAAATCTATTCCCCCCCAACCCCAGCAGCACAACAACAGCACAAAATCACACGGGATCAGCTTCACAATGAAACATTTATTTCCACTCGCGGGTTTTTTTTCATCCCCGCTGTTTACACGGGGGTTGAGGACGCGGCGAAGGACAAAAGGCGGCGGTGGCTCCGTGCCCGCGGCCCGTGCGCGACGACACCTCGGTCCCCCCCCCCGGGCCATCCCGCCGGGGGCCCCGCGCCCCTCGCCTCCATTTCCCGGGCCGGGGGAGCCGCTCTCCGCTCCCCGCACTCGCATTTCAGGTGGCACCACCGAGTTTCTAAACTAAACCTTTTCCCCCCCCATTCCCTCCCTCCCCAGACTCACAAGTGAAGCAATTAACCCGCTGGACTCCAAATGGCGGGGAGGGGGGGTCCTGCATAAGGCTCCGCTCTCTCGCTTTCTTTGCCCACCGCTCCCTGACCACAATTTCACTTTGTTTTAGTGGTTTCCCCCAACCCTCGGGCTGCGCCGCGGCCCAGGGACCAGCGCGGAGCACCGCGGATTTTCAGCTGGTTTGTTGGTTTTCCCCGCCACGGGGCTGTGCTAGAACCGCCGAGTCTTTGGGTTGTCTGAATAGAAATTTTCGTTTTGTGGCTGGTAGGCGAGGAAAAGAAAGAAAAAAAAAAAAGTGGGGGGGATCCAGTTCGTCTTGAAGAAACTGAGCCTCATTTATTAAAGTGAACGCTGGTTGTCGAGGTAATAGCAGACATAAGGTCCATCCTTTGTACGGGAGAGTAAACATGACAAATGGGGCAGAGCTTGGCGTGATTAAAGATGAAACAAGGATCCATCTTAGCCAAATCTGAAAACTACTCTCTACAGCCTCCTCTTAATGGAAGAGAGGCACAACAGCAGGGCCCGGCTTTGTTGGAGCCGAGTCTCCCTCTGCTCCCCCTATAAATACGGAGCACCCCTCCTTCCCTGGCTGCTAGAACAAAAAAATATCCTGTGTTCCCTACACACACCCCCAAACTCGTACCCACAGACACGCTCTCATCCACACACGGAACAGTTATAGGCTGCTGGCTGGTCCATTGGATCGGCTTTGGGAAGCTCCTTGCTGTAGCTGCAGGCTGCCCGAGGAGCTCGAGGAATTAGACCTGATCTTGGTATTTGGTAACTTGTGATCTTTTTTCCATTTCATGCGCCGGTTCTGGAACCAGATCTTGATCTGGCGCTCGGAGAGGCAGAGGCTGTGCGCGATCTCGACCCTGCGCCTCCGCGTGAGATAGCGGTTGTAGTGAAACTCCTTCTCCAGCTCCAGGACCTGCTGGCGGGTGTACGCGGTGCGCGAGCGCTTGGGCTCCCCGCCGGAGTAATTGGGGTTTACTGAGCACACACAAAGGAGGGAGAAAGAGGAGAAGAAGAAGAATTACTGAGCTGTTCCTCCCGCCCCCCGCCAAAAAAGCATCACACATTCTTTGGGGGTGGGGGAATACTCAAAAAATACACCACAAACCTTCTAAAAATATACCCAGAGCCTATTTCCAAATCTCCACCTCCATCCTCGTTGCTTGACGTATATTCCTGTTTTTATAAGGTCCCTTAGACACATTCTCCATGCCCTCTGCGAGAGGGTGCGTGCATGTGTGTGTACGCGCATATATGTGTGTATATCTATATATAAATACGCACAACCCTATCTGAGCATCACTCTACTACCCCCAAATCTTTAAAGTTCCCCATACACTCATACACGGAGGCAAACACAGGATCCTTTTCATTAAATATCACAGTGAAAAAAAAAAAGGGGGGGGAATAGTAAAAGTTTACTCAACCCGCCACTTAAATACAAATTACGAAAACATAAAACTTAACTTATGAAGATTCAACAGCCATAAAAAAGTAGCCTGCAAGAAATTGGAGGAGGATGGTAACAGAGACTTCAAAGGCACATGGCCAAGCAGAGCAATAAAAATTTATGGAGGATGTAATTATACCGCTCTGCAAACAGGCGCTCGTAAATCTCCGCGAATGGTTATTTTACAACTGGTGCAATAAGATTTCTACAAGACTTTGAGGTGCTACTTAGTATAAAGCAAAGCCTCTTTAGTTCACTTACCCGTGCTTACATGGACTTTTTTCATCCAGGGATAAACTACCGGCTCTTTGCACGAGGACCTGGCCGGGCTTTGGTTCAGAGAGTTTTGGCTGCAGGAGGGCGGCGGGCTGGGGGTGCCCGGCTCGCAGGGCTGGTTTGGCTCAGAGAGGTGGCTCTGCAGTCCGGCCGGAGGATGGACATGACCCCGGGGGGATAAGACCGCTGCTTGGTGGCCGGAGCTCGGACAGGACGAGTAGAGCTGCTCGTTGCACGCTGACCGCGGCTCGTACATCGCTTCATGTTGGAAAGTGCCCTCTCGCCTCTGGCTGCTGTAATATTCCGGCGAGTGATTGGGAAGGTAATCGCTGTGGGAATACTCTTCACAGGGTGGGAACTTGGGGTCCACATAGTTGGAGTTGATCAAAAAGGAGCTCATGGCCATTAATTTCTTAGAATTGCACACACGAAAAAAAATATATACCCTAAAATTTATTCCTGTCCCCCCCCTTTACTCGTTTTCCTGTTTCGTGAAACCCTCCTACTTACTGTCAAGTGAACAAAGTTGGAGTCCATGTGACAGCACGGGCCAATGACGAGGTGGCCTGCGATCCCCGGATAAGGAAATCTGCCCGGCACGGGCTCTCCCGGGGCCCCGAGCATCCCCGGGGAGGCGGCCGGGGGCGCCCG
>VWPW01020752.1:97497-113733 GCA_013389825.1 Crypturellus undulatus
CCCGCCGGGCCCGGGCTCCGCAGCGCCCCGGGAGCTCGGTGGCCCCCCCGGCCGTCCCCCGCCGAGGGAGTGTCTTGGACGGGAGGAGGGGGGGCGGGAGAAAAAAAATTAAAAAAGGACAAAAAAAATATATTAAAAAATGCTGCGAGGCTGCGGATCAGCCTGGCTGCCCCCGCACACGATCCATACGGTCCCTCCGGGTGGCGGCTGCGTCTCGGTGCCGGCTGAGGTGATAGGAACGGGAAGAGTGCGCCCCGAGCCTGGCAGAGATGAATAGGGCTTCTTTGGGATCGATAGGAAATTCAGCGGCTAATTCGGGGTGCCCGCTCTCCTAAATCACATTTAGCTGCGCTTTTAGATGGGCTCGTTCCCACTCGCGGAGGGAAAAGGAGCGCGTCCTCCGAGCGGGGAAGCAAGGGCTTGATGAGCAATTACCGAGAATTAAGAGAAGTCTCGATGCAGCGTCGTCTCGCCCGTAATAAAGACGCTTTAAAAGCCGCAGCAAAAAGGATAGTCTTTCAAAAAGCACCCTGGAATACTCCGATTGGCGCTAAAATCCGAAAGGCACAAAAATCGCTCCCCAGTCCCGTTTTTGCTCGGTGTCGCTGCCGCGGTGGCACAAACCGCAGCCATGGGGGGACTCTCGTCCCTCTGCGCAGCGCTGCTGCCTGCCCCCCGTCTGAGCACTCTGATTTTATCTCCAAGTGATGATAAAGTTTATCGCGGGAGAGCTCGAGTTAGGTTAAGGTCAAATCCAAAGGATTTCTTTCATTTATTTTCACCTACAAAGAGGCTTTCTGTAAGACTTTGTTTTCACCCTTTTATTTAGGGATTTTGATGTGATGGTGTGTAGGATTTTTTTTTTTTTTTTTTTTTTTTGTCGTTTGGGTTTGGTTTTTTGGGGGG
Organism: Crypturellus undulatus; assembly: GCA_013389825.1. Classification (NCBI taxonomy): domain Eukaryota; kingdom Metazoa; phylum Chordata; class Aves; order Tinamiformes; family Tinamidae; genus Crypturellus; species Crypturellus undulatus. Next base: position 98,404 of record VWPW01020752.1, read on the forward strand.
TCTGAGGGGGTGTTGGTTTTGCCTTCGGGGATTGTGACCTGTAGTGTTTGTGTCAACTACATATTCCCCTAGATACGAATTTGTGACCCAACTTCCTTTACACAAATTCGGATCTACAGGGTACATATAGAAGACAGATGCATCCTCCTTGGTCAGAGATCTTCTACTTTTCCTACTGCCAAAATTATCTTCCGGGGAGAGGGAATGGGGGAAACTTAAAGTTTGTGACTAAAGAAATTGAGATTTAATCTATAGATAAAAAGGGTTACAGATTTTCAGAAGAAACACAATTAAAGCATCCGCTCAAAATACGAATAATTTATAATCTTGATTAGAAAAAAAATACAGCCTTTTTCTACCTTCGTACCTTATGCGTTAGATTAGTACTGCTATAAAATAAATCTTCTCCTGGACTGGATATATTAGTGTAAACAGACAACGAGAGCAGAATCCGAATAATGGTGCTTTAAAAGTAAAATGCGACGCTGCGCTGCCTCAGTCGTGATACTCTCCTAGCTATTCTCTTATTCAGCACAAATATTTCATCCATTTTTCGTTTTTGGAGGTCAACCAAGATTTTACTTTATACGTGCGCGTTCGCGTACATTATATATAGAAAGAAAGAAAGAAACAGATGAAAAGAAATACAGAATGTAAAGGCAGATGGGACGACAGTTTTTTTTTTTTTTTTAATGACAGGCAATTCTTTTTACAACCCGAGAAAAAGATCAAAGGCTTTTCATTTCCGAAAAAAAGGGATATAAAACAATAAAATATTCATACTGTCTAGGTAATGAACCTTCTTTCGGAACTAATGAGAGTAGCATCACGTTGAGATTTCGTTTAGAATTACAGTTGCCCAAGACATTAAAAGTAGAACATCCTCCCCTGATCTTGGTTTTGTGTATTTCAAAAGAGACAACAGGTTTTTGGTCAAGTATTTGCCGATTAAATCGTTATTTCAATGTCACAGCAGAGAAACTACCAGAAAAAGAAAAAGGAAACAACAAACGCTGATTTACCTTGCACTAAAATTTTGAATATAAACCTTTTTTTCCCCTCTACGCTTACGATAAGTATCTCATATAAATATTTTTAAAATGCCTGTTATTTTCCTATTAGAGAGGAAAAAATAGTTACGGCCACGACCGAATGACTGAGTGTCCCGGAGCGCTTGGCCTGTGCCTCGCTGTGCCCTGAGATTTTTTCTTTTAAGAAACTTTGCAGCTATCGGGAGCTTTTCCTGATAAAGCGCCTGCTCCCCGGCTGAGCACATAAACGGCCACGTATTTTCCGCAGTAAGTGCAAGGCCACCCCGGGCCACCCCGCGCATCCTCCGCGCGCGCAAGGGCGGGTTTGAGGCGCAGGGCCGCGGCTGCTGCGCTGGGGAGCAGGCAGCGAAGCTCCGACTTCCCTTCCCCTGTAAAACTTGCCATAAAAGTAGGAAATCAAATCAAATCTGCTTGTACAAAGTGTCAATGGAGGCCATAAAATAATTCTATAGAACCGATCCCATTAGAGACGTTTTCTCTCTCTCTCTCTCTTAAATTTTATTCCTCCTTTCCAGCTCCATTTTGATTTATTTTATTTTTTGTATTTCCTTTCATCCCTCACCGAAGAGACCTGCTAAACTAAGCGCGTGCCATGAAGGCTCCTAGAAATAACTAGGCCTATCCTGGGATTTTTAACCCCCTCCCATATCTAAATATATATATATATAATTTTAATTTTCCTTTCCAGTGACGGACAAAAGGGGGTTTGGTGCCAGCAAACCAGCAGCCCTAGTGTCTACCAGCCCTCTCCCCCTCCCCCTTCCCCCCCGAAATCCTCCCAGAAATCGCACCCTGCCGCCTGGGATCCCAAATTAAACGGGAAGCGCCCCCCCGCCCCGCACACCTTGCTGCCTGCGCGCACAAATGCGCCCCGCGCTGCGGAAGTTCCCCGGGGCAGCGCGCGCCAGCGCTTTCGTTTCCATTTCAAAGCAGCGCTCTGGATTGGAGCGGGGGGGTCCTTCTTCCTATCGGGGGTCGCGGGGACCCCTCCACATCCGAAAACCTTCCCCAAGGCACCTGCCAGAGCAGCGTGGGCGCTAAAACCTTCCCTGCCAGCGCACCCAGGGACGCTCCGTTGTCGCCTCCGCCGCATCCTTATCCCTAAGGAGGAGGCTGAGAGTGTCCCCCCCCGGGCGGCGGGCCGGGCGGCTCCGCACCGCGCAGGTAGCGCGGGGACGATACTCACCTCGGCCGAGGGGCTGCGGGGCTCGCGGCGCTGCCCGCGGCGCCGGGCGCGCCCTCCGCGGGTCGCTTTGCAGGCGGCACCGCTCCGAAACCACCTAAAACCCGAGGCGCGCAGCACCCCCCGCCTCCCCACCCGAATCGAGGCTGGGCTATCCCGGGCTCTCTCCCCCGGGTTCCTTCTCCGCGACATTATTCCGCGATAACACTAATTTCTTCCCCCCCCCCCACACACACACCCTCCCGACCCCCACCCATTTTTCGCCCCTCTGCCCTGTTTGGTGCCCCCTCCCCCAGGATAAGCAACCATTGTCTTCCGCGGCGAGCGGAACTGCCGCGGGCGGAGCGAGGGGCCCCCTGCGCGCCGCGAACCCCCCAACTTTGGGGCCGAATCGCGCAGTTTGTCAGGCTTTGTTAAAGAGCGAGGCGTGTCCGCGGCCGCGAGCCGCGCTGACCCGCGCTTCACCCCGCGCCGCTCCGCGCCCCCGCGCGTTACCAGCCGCGCCACGCGCAGCGGTGCCTGCCCGTCCCTAGGCCGTTCCCCGCCTCTAAGTCTAACAGAGAGATTTATATACATGTATATATATACAGAGATATTTTTATACATATATATACACACAAATATATTTTTTTCTGCGTTAATCTCCTCCAGGGTGGAGGTTCTCTGCTTTTGGAGACCTCTGCGCTAGCAACAACGAGCGCTGCGATGTCCTCTGCTCTGCTAGGTCCCCTCAGCGCACCCGCCCCGCGCAGGACCCGCTGGGCTGCGCCTTTACTACGAAGCCACTGGCGTCTGTAGCGCAGCGGGGCGCGGAGAGGCGCGGAGCGGGATGCGGAGGGCGCCGACCAACACCTGCCTTGCGACAGGGAGCGGGGACCGAGTCTGGCTTGTCCTCCCTCCCCACCCCCGCCCCGTGTCATTTCTGGGCAGAACCAGCGGGGGCGGCTCTGGTTTACTCGGTCAAAGCGCAACTTTTTTAATTCTACCGCGGTATTAAGCGGGGGCGCGGAAAGAGCCCCGTGCGCGGAGTCAGCGCGGCGAGAGGGAGGTCACTGGCCAAGTAAATCGGGATTAAAATGTCGTGGATTGTCTAGCGGGGGCGGGAAGGGGGGGTGGAAATCCAAGGAAAACCCACACCAGAGTTGGGATTTCCGCGCCTGGTCAGGACTGAGAAACCCAAGGGCCAAGCCCCGAGCAGCAGAGATAAATTAGAAATACTCCTGAAAATTATCCCTTTAATTTCCTCCTTCCCTCCCTCCCTAGCTCTCTCCCCCCTTCCACTGCTTCGAATGAATCTACTTCAAATGAACATGCAGAATTGTAGTCCTAAATTGAAACTTAAACGTTATAATGTAGGAGTGAATATTATAGGGAAAGTTGGGAGGTGGGTTTTTTATTGCCATGAAATTATACCTGCTTGTTTTAATATCCCGAAAACAAATGGCCTTTATTATCCATTACCTGTTCTATAAACCTGGAGTAGAAATGACTGTTCTATAGAGATAAGTATAGTAATTACAAGGGCGAAGAGATGGATCACCCAAGTTACAACTAAACGGTAGCCCTTATATAGTGATATTTTATAAATACCAAGCAAATTCTTGGCAATTAATTAAAACTGAGCCTTATCACGCGAAACAAAACGCTTTACGTTCTCTTGAATTTCACCTACTCTATGAATATATCCGCATCGGGAAAGCAAATGTATTTTCCAGAATGCCTTTCCCAGGGCTCTAATATTCTCTCATTTTCTTCCAAGAAAAAAAAAAATGACCCCTGTTATAACTATTTAGACGCTGAAAATATTTAAAAGCCAAAGGGGAGGGGACAGGGCATCAAAAAAAATTTTTTTTGAGTTTGCCTTGCTCCGGTTGTTTGCTTAAGAAGCGATTGAAAAGATCTTCCCCAGTCCCAGTGCAAATAATATTTCGGGTTTGGAGGGTTCAAAGTCTGGCAGCGTAGAAATAACTTTGAAACGCCAAGGGAAATATTTATTATATCAGTTCATTAAACTGTTGCAGTGGCTAGAGTGGAGTCACATTTCAAGCAAGAAATAGAAAAAAATCCCATTCAAACTGCGGCGTAAAATGCGCTGCTCGACAAAATCAGCTCCTTCGGCGGGATCGAGAGCGAAATAGACACTGGAAAGCTCCTTTAAATACCTGCTTTGGATATTTTAAAAACACCAGTGCATTGATTTTGCCGATTACATTATTGTGGCTTTTCCACGATTAAGGTATAAATGCAGAGAGTAAATCATGACCTTGATTTTTTGCACTTTTTTTCCTTTTTTAAAAAACTTTTTTTGTAATTATTTTTTACATTCCTATTGAATATGATTTACAAAAATATTTGAAGCTTTCGGCTCCCGAGCCAGGGGGAGGAGACAGAAGGNGGAGGCAGAGAGGCTCCTCTCCAAGCGTTTTAGAAGCGTTTCCAAGGCAAGATGTTAGGACACATTTTCAGAAACCGTGTCAAGCTCTTTTTTTTTTTTTCCTCCTCGGAATAATTTAAACCCTCTCCAAACAAAATTGATTCTGGCCTGAAAATTATTTTTTAACTGCTGGCGTTAATATCCTATAGGGACCGCGGCGTAATTGGATTTAATAAATGCATTTCCCCCTCTATTCTCCTAATTTGACTCTAAACAGCGTTTCAGGCTTTAACGTTGGAAAAGACTAAAAAATCGCCACGCGTTTCCTCGCGGGAGACCCGGCCCAGGGTGCCCCCTTCCCGCCGCCCCCCGGCCGCCCCCTCGCCGCTTCTCGGCCCTTTTCTCGCCCTCGCACAGGACCGAGTCACGCACGGCGTAAACTTTTGACCCTCAACTTTTTGACCCTTCCAGCGATGATGCTGTACTAACAAGCCCCCCAAACCGCAGTTACCTTCCACGGCTCCAGCAACGGACTTTGCACTGATTTCCCTATCTTATTTATTTCGCTTAAAAAAATCTTTCCTGGCTTATTTTTTCTTTTTTTTTTTTTCTTCTTTATTTATTTCTCCCTTACCTCTTCCTCCCCTCCTCTTTTTTTTTTTTTTTTCTTCTTTAATTATTTTTCCCTTATTTCTTCCTCCCCTTCTTTTTTTTTTTTTTTTTTTTTCCTATGGAGAAAAGAAAAATCAACTCTTCCGAAATATTAGAAATTTGGCTGCAGATCATCCAACACCGTCCTAGGCGGATGATTTGCCGCCCCGCTCTTTTTATTTTTATTTTTTTCCATCTCCTGCCCCCTCCGTTAGGGAGACAGAAGAACTGCAGGAAAAAAAAAGGAGAAAAAAGAAAGAAACCTTAAACTGCAGCGGGTTTCATCTCACTTTGAACCAATTCTCTTTTCTTTGCGTATTGGGAGTTCACCTAGGCGAGTTGGTGACCGCTGCAATTAGCTGCGCGTTGGGGGCGGGGGGGACTATGTGATTATTTGGGTTCTATTGCGGTTATTTAGAGAGGACTCGGTAGTGAGTAGTCTCCGGGCTTGTTCGGGGGACAGGAGGGACGCGGGCGACGGAGACAGACGGTCTCATTCCGGGTCGCAGCCCCGCGCCCTGCCTCGGTGCCGGCCCGGTCCCGGTCCGGGTGCCGGTGCCGGCAGCGCCCCGCGAGCCCCTCTGCGTCCCTCCTGGCAGTGAACTTGGTCTGAAGCGGGCTCTGCTGGCTGCTTGAGGACGTTACAGGCGAGGCCACCACGTCCCTGGCCCTGCTTTCCCTTCCCCCCCTGCTCCGGCTCCTGCCGAAACTTCCCAAATACCCCCCGGCCCCGGGCTCGCAGATTCTCCTGCATAAACAAATCCGGGATTTGCCACTAAGCAAATGCCCTTTACAAAAGCCGAACGCTGTCATTTGTTTTGACTTGAAAGGTATATATATACATACACACACACACACACATACATACACATGTTAAAAAGAGATAAATCAAAAGGAAAAAAACTCATGCTAGTCTTATTCTTTCATCGCTTGCTGTCAAAATAGTTTCTTTTTTCAAGCTATTTAGGGTAACAGAACACGGAAAACTACGAAGGGCGGACACCTCTCGAGTTAAGTTATCAACCTCCTTCCAAATATCATTTATTTGAACATCAAGAGAGGAAAGATGGGGAAGAATCAGCTCAGGTCCCGAAACAACCACGGTCTGAAAGGAAATTTCAGTCTTAAAACCGCCCTAGGACTGCAAAGGGACCCCCCAGGTTCCCTAATGGTGGCGAGATCTTTATCAAGGGGGTTTAAATAATTCCAGGAGCCTTCAGGCCAGAAGGGCAATAAAGGAAAAGGGGGAAAAGAATTTTGAAAAAAAAAAATAAAAAAGGAAAAAAAAGAAAAAAGGAAAAAAAAAAAAAAAAAAAGAAAAAAAAAAAAAAAGGAAAGAAAGAAAGTAAGAAAAAAAATGGGGAAAGAACAATTTCTCAGGCTGAAATTGAGCTTTGCGGATGGGAAGGAGCTCTGGGGAGATGCAGGAACAGGGGCTGCCCTCCCTCCCCATCCTGGCTGTGGGAAGGGGGCAGCTTTTCCCAGTCCTATGGCACAGGGCTAGCTCCGTGCTCGTGTTTTTCCTTCGGCAGAAGGAAATAAAGAAATCGCCCGAGCGGGGCAGGATCGAGGCTCCGTCGCCAGCGCAGCCCCGCGAGGCAGATAAGGAACCGTAACCCCCGAACGTGTGTTAAAAAAAAATCAAAAAAAAAAAAAAAAAGGAAAGAAAGAAAGTAAGAAAGAAGAAAAAGAAGAAAAAATACCCTAGACCCCTTTGGCTGCTCCCAAACAGAACTGCCACATTGTTGCTGGGAGTCGGGATTGGGGCAATGCGAAGCACATCCAGCCCTTTCCCAGCCCTCCCCCTCTCTCCCTGCGAGGCACCACCAAAGCGTTGGGGACCTGGTGAATTAAAAAAAAAAAAAAAAAAAAAATGGAGCTTATGTTTTCCTTAAAAAAGGTGACCCGGGAGACCCCGGGGTCCGCGAGAGCTGCGAGCGCGGGGCGGTGGACGGTGCTCGCCCTCTCCTTGGGAGCAGCCGGGGCTGGACGAGTCTGCTGACCTCGCAATGATCCCTCTCGCCTATGAATTATTGATGAGATATGAGCTCTGATTTCGCTTTTCAGTAGGCAAACCCCATTATACTGTTAAAATGGCGATTTAATCGTTTAGAATAGCTTCGCTTTTTTTTTTTCCAACTCATTTGTGCCCCTTCATTTTCATTTAATTCTCTTAATTAAACCCTTTAACAGATTTTAATCACTTTTTGTTGAATAAAATAAGACATCATGCACATCTGTAACTAGGTTAGCTTGGCGAAGTTTGTTTTTGGTGGGGTTTCTTTGTTTTGTTTTGGTTTTAATTCGATCTGCTTGGTTTCGTGGGTGAATTCTTCAAGGCAAATTTTACTCTGTGCAAAACCGAACCAAGGGAGCAAGGAGACCCTGTAAAAATGCCTTAAAAAAAGACTAATCTGGTGTTCAGAGCTAAAATAAATAAATAAAAAGAAATAAAGCCACGGCATTCACACTGTCCTGACAACGGCCCTTCCACACTGAGCTGCTCTTTCCACCGCAGCGCTCCCCAAACAGCCCCGTCCCTCCGAGAAACTCATTTCCCCCCAGTTACCTCCCAGCGAAGCTTTCAAGCAAACGGCTACTGCGGGGTTAAGGGAGGAATTTTCCTCTTTTTCCCCTCAAGGCAGCCTGGGCTGGGGGCACCTCTCTGTCCAGCATCTTTCGTTACTGCAGATGTGCAGCCGGGCAGGGGCCTGGGTGAGAAATAGGGGCTTGGGCTTTTTTTTCCTTTTTTTTTTTTCTTTTTTTTCATTTTTTTTTCCTTTTTGCTTTCTTTTTTCTTTTCTTTTTTTTTCCCCCTTTCCTTCCTTTCTTTTTATTTTATTTTATTTCCCCAAAAGATCCACACAAGATTAGGCACTTGTTATTAAAGGAAATAGAGAACCTCTAGGGATGCAGAGAAAATAAAAGGGCATTATAGGGGACATTAAATAAATTTTATAAAGGCAAAAGGGGACAGATCTGAGCCTTTTGCTTTATTTTATTTTATTTCATTTTATTCTGTTCTATTTTTTAATAATAAGCGAGAGGCGGCCGCGCCCGCTGAGGCCCAGGTGGCCTCGCGGGGAGTCCCCGAGGCTTTGGCCGCCACTTGGGGCAAATAACCCCGATGCACCCGGGCGCTGCCGGACTCAAGTCCCTAAAACAGAGTTTGCTCCAATGATGCCCAAAGCACTGAGCAGCGCAAAGACCTGCATCACTGCGGGCGTTGGAAAGAAAATTCACTTGTTTCCAAAGCACTAATCAACTTCAAGAGATTGTCCTTGTTTATTAATACCTGGTGTTAAACCATTTCGTATTTATTCTCTCTCCCGCAGCTGCAGAAGGACTAATTGCCCCGTGGCTGGTGCCATTACAGAGACAGAAGCGCTGAAAAAGGCCAAGGAAAATCCCCGCCTACCTGCACGGTCAGAGCTCCGTTTTCCTGTTTACTCTCCTTATACTTCCTCCTCATCTGCCACAGGGAGATTTTCTTTTCTTTAGGGGATGGGGGGGAAGTCTGTTCTAAGCCTGTGACCCCTTCCGTGCTGTATATTGGTAACTAGTGAGACCTCCCCATGTCTCACAGGAAGCTGGAGACTAACAACATGCAGGAAAGAAAAAAATATATATATATAAAAAATATAAATAAATAAAAATAACAATAAAGCAATAAAATCCCCCAAAACACAACTTAGAGGGGGAAAAAAGTGCTCCACGATGCAGTTTGAAAGATAGCAAGGATATCTCGGGGATAGAGAGGATAGGGACCCGGGAGAGTGATGGGAAGGAGCTGGGGATGATTTATCATGCCAGGAATCAAATCCAAGCCCTGTTGCCCTGCTCTGCTAAAGGCTCCCCGCGAGCGCACCCCAATGCTGAGGCTGCTCCTTGCCCTCCCTTTGCCCTCGCAAAAGCACGTGGCACTTGCCAGGCCGTGTAAAATGGTGGCATTTCAAATAAGAGCCCGGTGGCTCGTGCCCTCGGACTTGATTTTGGAGCGGAGCTGCCCTGGGACAGCACAAAAGAGGAATTCCGAGCGCGGGGATGGGCATGGGGGAGAGGGAAAGGGCTGGCTGGATGGATAGATGGACGCACTTTGGAAATGCTGGCTTGGTGCATCGAACATAAGTATTCAGGTATAGATTAAGGGAGAGGGGCACTGCTTTTGTAGCCTAAGCTGTTAGTTAAGATACAAAGCGGTCACAGTTAGTTCTTGCCGCCAGTAGAGATCAGAGGCGACAGAAGCAGCAGGCCTCGCACTTGCTCTAATCCCGGCCTGATAACAAACCTCTCCCTGCCGCGTCTCCTAATGCGGGGGGGCAAAACGTCCCTAACTCGCCTTGTTCGTGGTGCAAAACGCACGATTTCGCGTTTAAAGACCTTTCCATTCCATATCTTTATTATCAACTGAGAAGCAGGACTCCTGCTCGAACAGGCATGGAGCTGCGCAGCATAAAGCAGCTCCAGGGAGCAGGAGAGGCTCCCCACACCCCTTCCCTCCCCGGAGTTCAGTATTTTCACACGTTTGCAGAGCAGAGGTTTCTGCCTGTCACTCAGGAGCGTTCGTTTGCTCTGTCAAACCTCTGCCAGGTCAGGGAGAAGCTGGAAGCGCACACGATGAATGCAAAGATACGAGAAGCCACATGGAGCAGGACAGGAAAAACAGCCCGAGGAAGGAAAAGCAATCGGCGAAGTGTGCAAAAGGGGGACATTCTGCTTTGTGTAAAAGAGACGGACATGTGTCCACCAAATGTCGTCTCACCGTTAAAATTCCCGCTAAGGAGGGGGAAAAAAAAAGGCGCTTGTGACTGCTCCAAAGTCTAACGAGCCCCCATCCGCCCCCCCCTCCGGACTGCATCCGCTTTGAACTTTCTTTTTTAAGGAAAAGGACGGGGTGGGGGAAATAGATGTGAGTTGGTTCAGGTGCTGCAAAGCGCCTCCCCTCCCCCCTCCTGCTGCAGAAGTAAAGATTTTAGTTTTCCAGAGAAAAATTCACCGTTTTCCTGCCATTTTCCCCCGAGCCCAGCGGTACCTACGCGGGTCCGTCCGCACCTAGAGCTACCTCGGGCTCATCGCCGTTTGCCCCCCGCTCCGACTCCCTTCTGCCTCTGCTCACTTGTTTGTTTTCCCAAAGAGAAAGGCTGCTCCCTTTCCATGGCACGCTTGGGAAAGGAGACGCGAGTCGGCGAGAAGAGCTTTAGGTGAGAATAACGCGTGGAGGGTCCCTATGTAAACTGCAGCCTGGCTAAGTTTTAGGGATCGCTGGAGACATAACATTCCGTGTCTCCATATGGGAGAAAATAACTGCGGAAATCAGTGGACATAAAAAAAAAAAAAAAAAAAAAAAAACTTTTTTTTTTTTTTTTTAATCTTGGGGAAAATCATCATCATCATCTTAATAAATATGTCTCTTCCCAGACCAAAAGAAAAGCAGAAGCGCACAAATTTCCTTGGCAGGCAGGTGAAAAATAATTAAAATCAAAAGGTGTCAGCAACCTGCAGAACGCAAAGCGAATGCAGCTCATTGAAATGCAAAGGCAGAGGCCGGATTTGTGCCTAGTTGCGAACAGTTATAAAACCCCCCAGACCCCTCCAATACATGACAGAGATCCCTTTTACATGACGAAGGACAAACTCAAACTTTGCCTGCAGTGTCTGTCCTCGGTCAAGCCAGGACGACCCCGCGACCACAGTGAATCTGCCCAGATCTGCTATTCCTCCCGGCCCCGCAAAGTTCACTTGGGGCCTCAAAACTGTGGCAGAAATCTGCTGAACCCCGGGCTCTCGGGAGGGTAAGCGCCAGGACCTCCTAAAAGTGAGAAATACAGCTCTGAAAGAGAGACAGACCCTCTTTCCTCCCCTCTCAGCCTTTAGCCATATCACCCCCTGAAAACACTTTAAGCGGATAATATTTCAGAAGAACTTACTTTCAGGACTCCAGTCTATTGGTTCTCTGGACTGAAAACTGGACCCGCAAAACATGTTCCCTGCAATTGCAACGTTTATCTCATCTGGAAAAGTGCTCACCCATTGCTGCCCCTTACAAGCCAAACCAAGCAGTTAAAGTGTCACTTAACATTCTAGAGAATGTGAAATATATTGTACATTGTCAACTCCCCAAAACCATAAAACTAACTTTATGGACCTCACGTGACTTTTGAGAGCCAGTGAGGGGTATCTGTCTGAGGTCTGGGCGATTTTTACGATCTAACTTCTAGATAAAACCCTATCCATTTGACATCTAAATGTCATACCCACTTTTGGTATAGTTTGCTATTGGTAAAAAAAAAAAAAATATCAAGGGAAGGCGAGCAAATGGTTTGGGATCTGACAGTCCACTTCACATTCCTCTCAAAATCACTTAAGAAGTACCTAAACAGTGGGAGATTAAGTTTGGTAAGTTTTAAGATCCAACTTTACTTGATACGAACAAAAAGCCTAAGCTGTGTTGTAAGGATGTCAGTGGCGCTTTGCCAAATAGAGCGACTTTAAGCTGGAGTATCTCGTGCCTTGTTAGAATCCCTAGGTAGCAAAATTGCAACATTTGCCATCTTTGATGATGTTAAATTATCTGCTGAGAAAATGCCTCGCTGTCGCAAGTATCAGTAGTTATCGAGCTGTAATCTGTTATTTACATGTAAAGCCAGAGACTCGGATGTGGCAGCAGTAAAGCACAATAAAATGCAGCGAGAGATGGAGGAGAGATTGCAGCTTAGCACAGAAATATATTTTATATATATATACATATTATAGATAGATTATAGATACAGATGGACACACATAGTTATGTGTAACGAGTTTTTTTGTGTGCAAACATAGAGATATGTATAAATACCTCTCTACCGCTTTATGAATGTGTGTGTGTGCGGATGCATATGGCAATTCCTGGAGTGCGCGCAGATCCGCGGGAGACGCTTTTATGCCGCGTTATTGCAACCTAAAGTAGTTTCAAGCAGTTTGTCTGATGCGATTTGGGGGGAGTCTGTGTTATTTGCAGGTGGGGAGGCGCGAGCAGGAGCGGGACTGGGAGGGAGCCGCTTGCGCGGGGCTCCGCGGCGCGTCCACGAGGTGCCCCGCGGCCGCGCATCCTCCGCGCGCCCGGGCGCAGCGCGAGCCCCGCGGCTTGCGCAGTCCTCGGCGGTCGCGCGTGGCGCCGATTCCTCGCGCGAGGCCCGGAGCCGGCGGATAGAGTGCGAGCAGAGCCTTTGTGAGTAGGAGAAACGTTTATTTGACTTCGAGTAAAGCTACAAACAAATACAAAAAGCTTATTGGCAAAGTACTACCAGGCAGCTAGACATGACAGATGCCATTTTTACACATAACATTGCATTCACTCTGCCCACTACGAACTGGCTATTAGTCACATCAGAAATATTTGTAGTATTTACAAACATTAGAGCACTCTATTGTTGATCCAATTTTATACATTTTTTTTTCATAGTGAAGTTTATCCACGTCTAAGACAACGTCTTAGAAGTAGCCTGGGATTAGAAATCCTGGCCTGAAGTTTGAGCTAAAACACAGACTGGACAATTTTAAGACAGAAAGATACAAGAGCTTTTTTTTTTTTTTTTTTTTCATTTTTGCCTTTTTTTTTTTAATATATATGTATTTTTTTTCTGCGACTGTAGTGCAGGAACCCCCGATTTTAGCTTAGGCAGAGAACTCACCCAAAAGCAGTAAACTCAGGAAGGGAAAAAAAAAAAAAAAAAAAAAAAAAAACATATCTATCATCAAAACAAATAAACAATCATATCTATCATCAATTTATAAATAAGTTATAACATTTAAAAGGCTCACATAAAACATGCTAGCTTTCCAAAAAGCACCAAGAGAGCACGGACACATACATTTATAAGAACAACAAGAGCATGTGGAGCATCTGGAAATAAAATTTAATTAAAAATAATAAAAAAATCACGACATGAGTCCTGGGATAACGGTACCATACGCGTTGTTTTAGAATATCAACAACATGCCGAAAAGAAGGTGCCTCACTGTACAGTACTCGAAACTAAGATCTGCTGCTCTTTATTTATTTATTTAGGTATTTATTTATTGTTTCCTCTTCTCTCCTCGATATTCCTCCTCTATAATTTATGGCTGAAAGGCGCTGCCTGCAGAGGCTAAGCTCATGCTTTTCAGTTTATTATCCTTCTTCCATTTCATCCTCCTGTTTTGGAACCAGATTTTGATCTGCCTTTCGGAGAGGCAGAGAGCGTGAGCGATCTCTATTCTCCTCCTGCGGGTGAGATATCTATTGAAGTGGAATTCCTTTTCCAACTCCAGGGTCTGGTAGCGAGTGTACGCTGTCCTCGCCCTCTTACCGTCTGGTCCAGTCATGTCTGAATAACACGGACAACAGTGGGATTTTTTTTTCTTTTTTCCTTTGGTACGATATTACCCTTGATGCTCTTTATAGATATAGAGATATTTTTTAATCCCCATGCAAAATATTCACCCTCTTCTGGCCATTATGAAGCTGTTTATTCCCCGATAGCGAGCTCTGCCCCTGGCTCCCTCTCTTGCTCGCACCCCACCCCCCCAGGCACGTGTAAAGCCCCCCACCCCCGGCCCCTGCAGAACCGACCCTCGCAGCTCAATAGTCCTAATTTAGCTGGAGACCCCGGGTCTTTAAATCTGTCCCCTTCGCCTCTGCCTGGCTGTCTGTGTGTTTGCGAGGGCAGCTGTTTCAACGCTGCTTTCTTTTCTTCGGGAGAAAAGGGGGGGTCTCGCTGCTCCCTCTCTATCCCCCCGCAATTTTGCCTTTGCCACGAGCAGATTTTTAAGAATCCACCCGGCAAAATAAGAGTAGGAAAGGACGGGGAGCCCCATCTGTGCATAGAATGCCATTTTAATGGTCAATTCTTTCTTTTCCTCCCCCTCCCCTGAAACATCCCCCTTCCCCTCAATTTTCAATTGCCCTCTCCCCCCACACACAGACAGCTCGAATGTTAAATAAGCCCCCATTCCGCGGCAGAAATAGCGAAAGTAAAATAAAATCGCCCCCCTTCAGGCGCCAGAGGCAGCTCTCTGCTTTAAAGCAGCGGCTAGAGCAAGAAATACAAAGCAATAAATAGCTGGTCAAAGCGGCTGCCCCGAATAAAAGCAAGGGGAGAAATAAAGGGGGTGAAGAAGAGGGGGAAGGGAGGGGAAAAAAAAGAGGGGGACGCGAAAATAAACAACAACAACGACAAGGAGCGGAAAAAAAAAGAAGTAGCTGTACCATGGCTAATGTGAAGTTTCCTCATCCAAGGGAATATCTGAGGTGCCTGCCCTTCTGGTGCCGCGGTGGAGGTTGCGATGGGCTCTGCCTGCGCTCGGGGGATGCTGCTGCTTATTGGAGTGCCCTCGTCGGCTCCCGAGGACGCGCTGGTCTCGTCTAGTTCTGTGAAATTTGTGTTGGTGCTGCCAGAAGTAGCTTGCTCGGAGGGGGACGGGGCGGGCTTGCCTCCATGGCTCTCGCTGTTGGAGCAGGGCAGGGAGTCGGGAGAAGATAAGGAGCAGCTAGACGCCTGTCTAAACCTGCTCTCCTGAGCTGGAGAAGGGAAACCGCGGGAGCTCTCGCCCACAGCCCCAAAGTGACTAGAGGAGGCTGTGCGGTTGATGCTAAGGTCCATCCCATTGTAGTTGTAGCCATAAGAGCTGGAATGCATGGTGCTTGAATCTCTGTAAGAACCGTTCATGGAACTGCTGGTCCCATAATTTAGTAACTGATAGTCGGGGCCATTTGGGTAGCGCCCTGAGAACGAGTTTACAAAGTAAGAGCTCATTTGGGTTATTTTGGAGGGCTTGATTTGTGGCTCGTGGTCGTTATAACCCTGTGCTTGACGATTTATGATGTATTAATGAATTATAGCGATGCACTGTACTTCGTTTTTGCTATGTATGCGGCCAAATATGGGGGGAGGGTGGGGGGTGCGTTTGGGCATCACGTGCTTTTGTTGACCAGTCGTAAATTCTCACTGATGACCTCAAGAGGTAATTCATGCTCTATGGTTACAAATAATGACGCTCGCGGAGCCGCTCGGCCCGAGTCAGCGCGCGGCGCCCCGAGTCCCCGCGCGCGC
>VWPW01020753.1:0-23150 GCA_013389825.1 Crypturellus undulatus
GGCTGGTGGCATCTCCCGGGCTTCCCCGGCTCTCGCTGCCGACGGCGCTGTGTCTTCACCAGTGCTGGAAGGCGGCGGCGAGCGGAGACTCAGCGGGGCAGCGGGCGCCACGCAGCCGCTCCGCTCCGGGGCCGCTCTGGCTCAATCCTCTGCCCACTTCCCCTTTCGGGAGGCGCAAACAAACCCGCCTTTCCCATCCTGCGGTTCCTTCGATGGAGGCCTCGGCGCTGCCTTCCGCTCCCGTGCGGCTCCGGGGGCCCAAGCGGAGCTGCCTGCGGGCGGTGCAGCCTAAAACGCCAGCGTGGGAGCCCGGGAGCGGCGGGATGGGCGATGGATGCGGCACCAGCACCTGCCGCAAGCGGCTTCCTCTTCCGTTCGGAGAAAAACCACCGCGTGTCGTGCGAGTCTTGCGCAGCCGCCCGGGCCCTCGGGAGCCGCAGGGCCCACACGGCCCGCGCTGCTTCCCTGCCCCGCGGGAGCTGCTGCCGCTCCGTGTGGGGCGACGCGGAGCAGCTCTGTGGGCTGTGGAGGAGACTGAGGGTGACGGGTCCTGCGGGAGCCTCCGCTGCTCCGTGCGGGATGATGCGGAGCAGCTCCAGGGGCTGCGGAGGAGACCGAGGGCGACGGGTCCTGTGGGAGCTGCTGCTGCTCCATGTGGGGCGACACGGAGCAGCTCCAGGGCCTGCAGAGGAGATGGAGGGTGACGGCCTTGCCCGGGGCTGCGGGTGGCGCAACCGCGGAGCTGCTCTCACCTCAGCACGCGCGAGCGGCCGCGGTGGGACCAGGCTGCCGCCCCCAGCTCCTCCCGGCCCAGGGCACCGCTCCGCGTTTCAGCACCGGCACCGCCGCGTCCCGGCGAGCGGCCGCGCTCATCCCGAGCACGCGCCGGCCCCCGCCGAGCCGTAATCGGAGCACGAGCCGCTTGCGCTCCAATTACTCAGAGACCGCAGCTTTGGCAGAGCTCGGAATAGCAATTACCTCCAGGAAACCACAAGAGCGAGGAGGAATTAGGGTTTAATTTCTCTGAAGTCCACAAGATCTCGATAAGGATCAGGGATCAGGGCTCTGCCTACACCAGGCGGCTGCCCCAGCTCAAGGGATAAGGGCCCCAATCCCAAACGTTTTCAAGTACACTTGGTTTTCCCTGTGCATCCCGACGGCCCCGGGAAGGGCTGCAGTTCCGCAGCCGCCGCGCGCCCCGCGGCGCTAGATGGCATCAGCAGAGCGCGTCCCCGCCGCGAGCGCTCCCGCTGCTCCCGCTGCCCTTCCCGGCCCCAGTTCATCCCACAAGTGCCAAGAAGGGCGCCGGGGGGTATGTGGGGCCCGGCGGGAGCTGGTGACAGAGGCCTTGGGAAGGAGCCACGAAGCTGCAGCCGCTCATTCCCCACCCGCGGTGCCATAAAACACCCCCCGGCCGCAGCTCCGGTACGGGACACAGCGGGCGGATGCAGCCCCTCTCCGTGGAGCAAAGAGTCGGGATTGTATCCAAACAGTGAAACGCATCGAGGCAAAAGCCAGCAGCTCCTCCCGCAGCTTCGTGGTGCAGCGGATGAGGAAGGAAGCGTCACCTCTAGAAACCAAACCTAAAAAACCCGCCAAGAAAACACTGCCCCAAGAGCAAGGCCAGAACGAACGCGGTACCTCTCGAGAATGACAGATGGAGCGGGAGAGATGGATCCCGGTGAAAACCCCCCGGCAGCTGCTCCGACGCGAGCATGAAGCAGGTCCCTGGGCAGCACTGTTCAGTTTTCACCCACTATTGTAGAAATTTGTCCTGCTAAAAGCGAGGACAACCCCACCCTGGGCACGTAGGAGAACAACGTTAGAGAGAGGCAGCCCCGACATTCCAGCCTCAGGGAATCCCGGCCCCAGCATTTACTCTCTGGCCTCTCGCTGCCAAAAACTGTCCTGGCAGAAGAGATCAGGGAGGAGACAAACAGGCTTCAAACACAAGCCCAGAATCGGCACATCTGGATTTTGTTGTTTGTGACTGAAAGTATCGCGTATTCCACGATATGAAGTTAATGCTTTCTCGGGGCAAAGCAGCTTCCCAGGCTGCACGGACAGCAGGCAAAATGAACAGTTACTATTGGATAATTTATTCAGAATTTTAATATAAACAGTTAATTGTTCAATATTCAGACATACAGTAAGATTTCTTAATACTCAAAGATATTTTCTGTACATGTCACTCCTTGGCTCTTATGTATGAAAACATTTTTTTTTTATTATTTTTTCCATTTGTTTTTTCAACATGGCACAATTGATCCTTTAGTTCAATCAAGAGGTATCTGCAATAGAATCTATTGCAGAGCGAAAGGCAGGAGCACAGGATGAAGCAGAGAGCCGGGAATGCAGACGGCACAGAGCAGCGCTGGGCTTGGAACCGAAATCGCTCGAGTTTAGTGAAGCTGCGAGCGGAACCGCATTGGCTTTTGGCTGCGTTTGATAAAGCCGATGTCCAGCACTGCCGTCCACGGCCTTCCTCAAACACAACCCACCGCTCGGATGCTTGCAGAAAACGCTGCCCAAAGTAAAGCAAAAAGGGTAACGCTTTCTTCCTCAGTAGCGTTAAACTTCTCAGGTTTAAAAGTGGCATTTCAGCCCCCCGCAAAAAGCAAACAACCCACCCCAAACCTGTGCCAGGCAGTTCTGATGGGTCTTGCACGGTGGATGAGCACGAGAAACCAGTGGTTGACGCGATGCCCTGAGGCAAACCCAGGTCCTGCTCCAGTGATGAGTCCGGCTGGGGAAATCCGACACCGATCCCAAGCTCGAGGTGCCTTTTCCATCCACTCCTAAAAACTCCAGTTTAGGTAACACAAAATCAGGGCCATTCTGAGGACACCGGCTCTACTCGGCTACACAAACGTGTCCACATTTGGCTCCTGTGGCAGAATTATTCGGGCCAGACCCGGCTCCCACAGAGACTTTCTGGATGAAGCAAAAGGGACCATTTATCCAGCACCATCAGCTGGAACAACCTACTCGGAACCAAACCAAACCCATGTTTTTTGCCAGAATATTTGAATCAGCAAGAAATAACACCACCACCATAGGAGTTAATACTAACTTTATTATACAATATTTAAAAAGTCATTTTTCTACTTGTCCCCTTATAGCTTGCATTGTGCTGCAGTTGATTTGCTGAAACTGCAAGAATAAGTGCTTACTTTTGAAAAGGACAAGCGATTTTATTTTAAAAAGAAATACACATTTAATGACAGCAGATTTAATAAAAATGGTAGCTTTAACGATTGCTTTTGAATAGTCCGATTCCTCCAAAAGTCAATTTTACTCCTGGCTTCGGTCTTGCGATATCCGTAACAAGGAAGCCAGACCAGAGCAGGTCGAAGCACATTAATGCTCTCACACCGACGTTCACATACAGAATCCAAAGCAGAGTTAACACAGAGCCAAGCAGAAGGTAATAAAAAGGCCAAATTGAATTAAGTTCATACAAATATCAACTAATCTTGAGTTTTACGCGTTTCTGCGGTTCTTGATTGCAACCCGTTCGACAGCTCCTTTCCCCGGGAAAGACGCAGGGAGCTACGAGGGGCCTCGGCGGCTCCGGAGGGGAAGGAGCCCTGCGCGGAGGGGTCTCTGCCGCTTCTTGGTCACTCTGCTGCTACCCCTCGGTCCGACCCGAGCGCACGGGGAGCACCGGGCACAGCCCTTAACTAAGGTTTTATGGCACAAAGATACTGGTTTATTTTCTGACGTGTAAAACAAGGTTCCAGTCTCGGGATCAGGAATCACTGCAAGCAGCGAGGGCCCCCCGAGCACCTCGGGGTCCCTCTTCCCATCACAGTGACATTAAGAGGGAACTTGATCCCCTCCCTCCCCTAACAGAGAGGCTTGGGGATATCCAACCCAGTACCTGCTCTTGTCCTATTTGCCTTCACCGTATATTTAGGTCAATAACACAACAAGCAACTCCGAGATTTTTCCAAAGAGATACCAACGTTAGATGCAACAGACTAAAATTAAGCAAAGTGTCCCATTACTATAATACAAATTTAGGAGGAAAAAAGATATACCACCCATAAATTAAGAGTACCCTTTAGCAACCTAAGAGCAGCCTCTTCATACCAACACAGCTGCTCTATCAAGATCAAACAGCATCGGTGCAGCTTGGTCTACTCCCTAGCGCGTCTCTGGCCCCGTGCTGGCACAGGGTTTACGGGGAGCAGCTCTTCTATTTTACAAAACAACAGAGTATTTACAAGCAGCCAAGACAGACGTGTTTTCCACCCTGCGCTGCTGCACTGCGCTGCAAGAGCAGTCCCAGACCCGCGAGAGGCATCCAGGAAGCAGCAACTCAACCTGCAAACGGTTCTCAGAAGCCTCCCCAGCGTCACGCTGCAAATATTTGCTCAATGGAAATACGGCAGAGGACGGCAAACACTTCCTTGTGCTCCCTGCTTTCCCGGCTTTCGGGATAGGGAAGTTCTGGTTATTTGGTGGCGCCCAAACCGCACGCGGGAGGCCCCGACTCCTCCTCGACACATTCCGGGCTCTGCCCTGTGATGCCGGTGGGAATTCTCAGCTGCCCTTCTGCCAAGGGGAGGATCCAGCCCCCCAGCAAATGTAATGTCAAGAAAAGAAAGAGTTTCCCACCCGCGGGGCAGAGCTGCCTCCTCCGGCCGCTTCGCCCGGCTCCCCGCACCGTCTGGCTCCTCCCTGTCCCCTTGCAGCTCGTCACCCCGACGGGGATCTCACCCCGCTGCAGAGCGGCGGCTCCCCCGTGAAGGCAGAGCCGCTCGGGGCACAACACACCTTCCTGGACATTAATTGAGGAATTCTAGAGGTTTCGGCTAACGAATGCAACCTCGACTTGGGAACAACCCCTGTCATCTCCCAACAGGGAGCAGCAAGATCCAAGCAAGGGACCACTGCATCCATGGGGTAGGGATCTGCCAACAGACACCAACTTGTCCAGCGTGGGCTGAAAAGTACTGGATTTTCCACAAGTGAGAGCTGGGCTCTATAGAAGATCGTCTCTTACTCTTCCCAATTCTTTACCTAGGTAAGTGTAGCGTTTAAGCCACGAATGGCAACAACTAGTGTCATTTTTCGCTTTGAAAGGAGACAGCTGTGGGGAAAAGTGATATTCTTACCGCTACGACCGTAGGTCTTCCCTCATCCTTGGCACAATACAGAAAGGCGACCAAAGGAATCTGCACACACTGTATTGGGCACAAACAACTGCCCAGGTTGGTGCAGAGGGAACGTGACTGCATGTCCACACGGATGGACTGCATGTCCACAAAGCAGAACACACGGTCCCTGCTCCGTGATCCGAGTGTTGCATTCATGGGAACTTGGAGGGCCAACCAACATCAATTCCATTTAAAACCTGACCCAATACAAGGTTCCAGTTATGACTGCTGCAATTTAAAGTCTTACCAAAACAGTGCTATGTGGGAGAGGTTTATTTTCCAAGGTCACATCCTGCTGGCGTTTCTCCCCATTACCTGTGCCCAGCGAGAACGGAGTGTGACCGAGACCCCCAAATCGAGCAGAACAACCAGACCAGTCACAGCCCCTGCTCCACACTGGCACCTGCAGCTCCAGGAGGAAGCTGCCTTTTCCTTTTAACTAATTTGCAAGGTCCAAACATTTAAATGGCTTTTTTTTTTAATTACAATGGAATTAAGTGGATGACACCAGATCCAAATTGTTTGCTGTGCATGGGAGCCTGCAAAGAGGTTCCTTTGTTCACTGCTGCTCGGGGTAGCAATAAACAGTGACTGTTCTCCTGCCCGTTCCCTTTGCATGGTCCCTCGTATTGGAATCAGCTGATACCGATTTCTCCCTAATCCACAACAGGTCCAGACCAGAATATTTGACAAGTTTAGAGGTGCGCAGTATTAAAAATATCCTTAAGAAACACTGAGGTAGACTGCACCAGAACAAGATGAAAAAAATCCCACCACATCCACCTGCCGGGTTTTTACCAATACAAATGTACACGTTCTGTGTATTTAAGAAAACAAATTGTTTGGTTTTTCTTCTTTTTACAGTGTTTTATATATTAAAATAAATAAAAAATTTCTAGTAAGAAAAACTTCTCTTCCTTAGAAAAGTGTGAGAATATGTCTTCTTTCCTGCAGTGTAGCATAGAGCTGCTAAACAGTTACTGCTTTGTAAAGCAGCAGAAATGTAAACGAGGCCTTTAGAAATCACAGGTTCTTACCCCACATCTGCACTGTCTTGTTTTCCACCTAACTTTGTGAGGCTTTTTGTACCTTCCACCTTGGTTTGAGCAGAGCAGCCCGAGCGAGCGCAAGGGGCTGCCCGTCCCTCGTGGCGCGGAGTCCGTGCTCCTAAAGACGGCGTCCTAACGGGTCTGGCTTGAGCGGGGTCCGAGCGGCGCTTCCCTACAGCTCCGACCTGCTCTGTTCATTTACAGGGAGAAGTGGCGCTGCTTGGGCTGCAATAAAAAGCCACACGTCAGCTTTGTGGAGCATCCCCGCTCGCACCAAGTCGGAAAAACCTCATTTTTTCCCAGCAGAGAGAACAAGTAGGCATGGTCTTTTCTACTGGATTTCTCCAAGAGAAAATACGGATAATTGAGGAAACTCTCCCCTTTTCAAACCACCTCCTGAGTGACCACGGCCTGCAACGGCTCTAAGGGTCCTTTCTCGCCTTAGCGCTTCTCCCTCGTCACTGCGAGACACCTTGAGTTTCACCATTACCTTCTAACACCTCGTGCTCGTCAGCTCTGTCTGTTGGGCAAAGAGCAGCAAAACAAAGCGCAGTCCCAGAGCTGCAAGTTCCCATCCCGAAGAGCTGGAAGCAGCGGCAAGCGGCCCGCGCAGGCGCAGGGATCCCGGGAAAACGTCGCAGGGCTGCAGGGAGCGCGAGGCAGGGAGGCAGCGGGTGCCCGAGCGCAGTCCCCGTCGGCTCCTGCTGCACGTGCAGAGCCCAAAGCCTGGGGCTCTCCCTGCTTTTCGCTGGTTTAGTGTCTTTCTCTCAGAGTCCTCGCTCTTCCCCACTGCCCTGTGCGGCGCGACACACGCGAAGGCAAAGCCGGAGCGGGGGCCAAGACGTAGCAGGACCCGGGACAGGGACATCCCGGTGTCCTTGAGCCCCCAACACCGTAAGTCCCAACTACTTTATCTCAGGGCTTCAGCCGGAGCCAGCTGACTGCATTATATAACTCATGAGACTGTATTCTAAAGCCTTGTCAAGTATAAACTTAACATGTGCTTCATAGTTCCTAAAAGGGTAATCGGCTAAAATTAGTTCATTCTGAAATCTTTGGACCACTTTAAGACCAAACAAGCCCCCAAATTCTACCCTCCCGGAAAGGATCATAAACAGTTAATAATTTATATGAAGTTTAAATTTAAACTAAAGACATTTTAAATATGTTACAACAAACAATATATATACTCAACGCTGCAAGAACAGAAAACTCGGTATCTCAGGTCAGGGGCCTCCTACCTCGTTTGGTCTTGAAAGTACCCATAAATCTCAGATTTCTGCTCCTTTGGCTCCCAGCACATTTTCCTCATTTGACAATGAGAGAAAACCTACTCCCAAGAGTCCTTAGTATAAAAATAATCTGTTTATGATTCAGTCACTCCAGGGGAACGGGAAAAAGATAAGTACACACTTCTGAGAAGAGGAAAGCTTCTGTGAGAACATACAAAACTTATGTACAAAACGAAGTGTATATTTTGATATACATATACACCCCACATATATATACTGCACACACGCACACACACACGCACACGCACCCTTGGGATTTAACCCATTTCAAAAGTGTGAAAAGCAGCAGCTATTGGTCAATCTGAGGATGTGGCGCGTCTCAATGGGTGTTCAATCCTTCGGCTGTAGTGAGGAGGATGCCTGAAAGCCTGGAATTCTCCTGGAAATGCTTTTGTCCCGCAGAAGTTTTGTTCCGCACCGTTAGGCTGTAGCTCAGATCCCAGCACATTTCACTTGTGTTGGCAAACGTGGATGCTCCTCCTTTAGTTAATTTAAAAGGTCACTTCCTGTTTTGCAACCATGGTTACACGAGGGACAGCAGCCATGGAAACCTTTTCCATTTATGTTCACAGATAAGTCCACTGACAACCAGTCAACTTGGCAAAAAAAAAAAAAAATTAATCATAAGATGATTAAAAATCTGAAGAGTTTGTAGATGTGTGTCATACACTGTGGCAGCAATAATAAAGAGTCCTGAGATTTGTGAAAGGGGGGAGAAAAAAGCAGACACAACCCTTGGGCCGAAGAGGAAGCGTTAGGAAGGACTTGACCTGGGCATGGAGAGAATCCGCCCGTTCTTCTTGCCACCGTTCATGTGAGTGTAAGGGATGTGCTCCTCGTAGTTGCCCTTGAGGGCCATGGAGGGGCCGTCGTCGCGGCCCAGCGCTTTGTCCCTCTGCGAGTACGAGGAGGGGTCGAGGGGGATGCTCTCCATGTTCTCGAAGTCCATCTCGTACTCCTCGGCCTCCAGGGGTTTGTTCTCCTCGCTGTAGAAGAAGGAGACCTCGTGGAAGCTGGGGTGCAAGTCCTCCTTGAGCATCTCGATGATCTCGATGAAGGTGGGGCGCATCTTGGGGTTGTACTGCCAGCACATCTGCATCAGGCTGTGCCTGCAGGGACAAACAAGCGTCGGGGACAGCGGGAGCAGCCCCGCGCGGCGCATGCCAACCCCGTGCCCATGTCACACCAACCCCGTGCCCGTGTCACACCACCTGCGACGGGCGCGTGGTCCCCCTGTCCCTACACGACCGTGTTTGTTCTTTCGCTGGTCTCCTGGAGATCCTTCCGCTCCTTTTCCCACTATTTCTGTCTGAATCAACAATTCTTTCCAATTCCTTCAATTGTTCTTAACGCGGCCTCCAAAGGAAGCAGGGCTCTTGTTCACAGATTCTTACAGCCCGCTCACCATTTTTTCATTCATTCACAAATTTCACCTCTAAGATAACTAAGCAGCAAACCCTTCAGGAAAACAGGCGGTCATGCAGGGGACAGAAGTCCCATAAATATTCCACCTAGAAGGGAGGCTGCAGCAAGAGGTTCTGTGTTATCGGGTACCCTGCAGAAAGAACTTACAAGTGTCTCAAGTACAAACCTTCAAACTGGAGTTTGTAATTACCACGAGAGAAAAGGCCCCAGGAGAGCAGGTTTCTATCGTAAGGATACGCACAAAACATGTTTATTTTTGACCGTGGAGCTGGACGTGCTGTTTTGGCTAGAACTGGGTTAGGGTAAGAGGTCCCTGAAGGCAGCTAGTGCCTCTCAGCATTCCCCATTCCCAGGCAGGCTCCTTCCCCTCATCTCTGCCTCCCGCTTCCTTGCGGCTCCTTACGCTCCTTTTGTCACCGACCCAGCTCAGGTTAAACACTTAATAACAGGATTTTTTTAATTACTCTGACAGAAACAGCTTAGGGAGCATCTGGGGATGCAGCGGCTCTGGCCGGTCTGGGGATGCAGCAGGGCTCGGAGAGGCAACGTCACGAGCAGCTGGGGACAGTAAACCTTAACCCAGCACCGGCGAGCGCCTGGCTGCGGTTTCTAATCCTCTTTGCAAGGTGTTTTTCCCTGTGTCTCCACACGGTTCCCCCTTTTTCCTCTCAGCTTGCAGGCAGCCGAGCCCTGGTCTCCTAAGTGCAGCAATGGGTCTGCCCCAGAAACGCAGAGGCTGCAGACACGAGAACCAGCTGTGGGCTCTGCCGAGCCCTCCCCTACCTTTACCTTCTCATTAGCCATCAATCGGATTTCTGAAAATTAGCAGTTAAACGCTGTAATTCTCAAGGCAGTGCAATACCAAACTACTTACGTAGCACAGCGAGATGATTTACGCAAAGCCTCAGCAGCCCTCGGATTAGCGAGCTGCTTTCCAGCCCCTGCAGCCACGTGGATGCTGAGCGTGGCCGGGCCCTGCCGCGGTCGGACGCAAACGGCCACTCACCAGCGTGCAGAAACGCAAGAGCATTTAGTTTGGGGGCACCTGGGGCAGTGCCTACTTGTAGTTTACGCTTTCCCTGCGCTTTATAGGTCATTCTCTGGAGTCTGCACTCCTGACAAAAGCTCCAGGCTGGTTTTAATTCTCCATTCTAGAGAAAAAGGCTGGTTTGGGATTCTAGCTTTAACTCCTGGCTCTCTGAGAACATTTTCGTTGCATTTCTAGGACAGGCAGCTCCCTGCGCTCTGCTTTGTTCTTCCTGCAGAGCAGGTAGCACCTCTGCAGGCCACACTGCAGCTAAAGGAGCGCAGCTCCATCCCCACCACCTGCTTCTCCACTTACAGCCTCTCGGGGCAGTTGTCTGGCTGATCCAGGTATCCTCCATCCATCACAAACTTGAGCACCTGTTCGTTGGAGAGGCCCTGGTATGGCTGCTCTGCCAAGCTGCTGATTTCCCAAAGGACAACACCAAATGACCTAAGGGAAAAGACAAGACTTCTGATAAGAATCACACATATTTTAAAAGAACAAGTATATTTTTAGGAAGATAATATAATAAAAAAAAAATCCAAACAAGTTGTTTTGTTTGTATTTTAAAGAAGTCAGAATTCTGCCAAAATTCAGCTTGGCAGGTAAAGCACAACTTACCACACGTCTGAATAAGTAGTGAAAACACCATCCTTTAGCGACTCAGGTGCCATCCACCGCACGGGCAGGAGCCCTTTGCCTCCTTTCCTGTAATAATCTGTCTCATAGATATCTCTGGTCATACCAAAGTCTGAAAACAGAATTGGGACATATTAGATGTCTGTACTGAGCTCGGGTGCTTAACTGATGGTTACTGGGAGGAACCTGGATGCTGAGATCTTTTTTTGAACTACTCTAAGACCATGATAGAGAAGCCAGAAACACAACTTTTCATGATGGTGTCTCGTCTAAATATATTCATCTCCTTTAATGAAAACGGGGCTCTTTGCTGCCTTTCCAAAAGGAGACAGTGGAAACCACATGCATTTACAGCACTGCTTTTGAATTTGGTGGAATTGTATTTTCAACAGATATGACCTACAGAATTATTTTCTAAACGCACACTACATACCTCCGATTTTTACCGTGAAGTCTTCGGCAACCATACAGTTACGAGCTGCAAGATCTCTGTGGACAAATTTCTTGGCATTCAAATATGCCATCCCATCAGCGATCTCTGCAGCCATCTGGATCATTTCCCTCAGGGTTGGTGGCGGACGACCAGGGTTATTCTACAGAAGAAGAGAGAAAAATATTAGAAATCCAGTCAAGTTAGCTGGTTTGGCTTATGTTGCATAATAGTGTCCCCCTGTCCTGTGTTTACCTCAGCATCAGGTCTCAAAGAGCGGAGGTAGCTTTTCAGATCTCCGTGTGCCATTAACTCCATGACCACTAGGGTAGGTTGCCCCTTGGAGACAACCCCGAGGAGGCGAACCTGGAAAACAAATGGGAATTTCCTTTGGGATTGTGTCCCAACACACCGGGCAGAGCCCAGCTCTGAAAACAGAGGGTTCGCAGCAAGCCCTGAGGAGCACAAAGCTCTCACACAAAGTCTTGAAAAAGCAGAGTGAAACGATGCAGATTAACATGTTCTACAGAAACAGAAGACATGGAAAGATCCCAGCTCTTCTCCATCAGTTATCTCTTTCAGAATGGTTGCCTTTAACTTGAATATCAATCTTCAGAAGCATGAAATATATTATAAATACAACATATTTATATATAAATATGCGTGACGGGACTTCCACTGCTCTGGAAAAGCACACATTGCTGCTTACCACATGATGGCAGCTGAACCCTTTCATCACAGAAGCTTCGTTCAGGAACTCGATGCGCTCTCGGAGGCTGGCTGATTCATTAACAGTTTTCACGGCTACTCGAGTCTCGGGCTCTCCCTTCACGATGTCCTTGGCGATCCCCTCGTACACCATGCCGAAGGAGCCCTGGCCCAGCTCTCGCAGCAGGGTGATCTTGTCCCGGGGAACCTCCCATTCGTCCGGGACGTAAACTGTTAAACGGAGGGAGACACTTTGAGGATGGGATTTCTGCAGCGCTGCCGCGGGTCACTGAGGACACCAACTTCTCAAAAAAAGCTAAACAAATCCATAAAGGACAAAGCCAACCCCGTATTGTAGCACTGTCCGACACAGACAGCGCTCATTGCTCTCACCGTCACTGGCGCTGAGGTATTCGGGGTTGGAGGATGCATAGAGTGGCCCAGTTGGTCCTTCAGTTTGTCTGGAAGAGACAGAGAAGCTTTTTGGTGCATTCAGTCTTTGATACTTTTGAACTTAAGGCCCTTTTGAAATTAATCCCCAAAGTACACGGCAAGTATAAAGTGACCCACTTTCCAAAAACACAGAAGGATTTCCTAAACTAATGTTCAAATCATGATATAAATAGAAAATAAATACCACACAGAATTACTTCTAAATGGATAAAAAGAAAACCTTTTGGATATAAGTTTTATTTGTTCTGGTGAGTATCATATAAGATTGCACCCACCTCTTTTTCACAAGCACGTAAGCGGCTCCAATAATTCCAGCAAGTATGATCGCAAAAATGATTGGAACAATTATAACAGCAATATTAGGCTGAGCGTTCACTAAGGGAGAAAGAAAGAGGTAGCGGTATTAGATCTCAAAACCTAAGTCTTTTCCTGAATAAAATCTTTCTGAATAAACAGGAATGAACACGGAACTAGAGGCTGCTTCAGTTGCAGAGTGCAGAGCTGCTCAGAACGAGAACACGGCCCCACGGTTCAACAAGGAAGAGAAAGAAACCCACACACTTCTAAGCATTTTCAGTTTCTGGAAAGCAGGTGTTGTGATAAAATTTTATGACTCTCTATATGCCTCTGTGCTCCTTCCAAAACCCTATCTTCCATCAATAATCTGGGTTTCTAGCAGCAATTAAACGTTGGGGAAGAAAATAAGCAGAGAAATCCAAACTCACAGTAATCAGCCACGTAGAAGTAGGCAGGTTCCGTCCACGAGCCGTTTCCAGCCAGCGAGGTGGCTCGGATCCGCACGCTGTAGTTCCCCGGCTGCAGCCCGCGCAGTTTGCAGCCCTGCTCGCTGGCAAAGTGCTTGCGGGAGACGCAGTGGTGGCCGTCCTGCGGGCAGAGGGACAGCAAGGCGCATTATGCCACCTCCGTGGTGATCCGGAGGCCTGGAATGGCACAACGGGGTCTTCTCCCCGCGCAGCGAGCACGCACGAATGGTGCTTCTGCACGCTCGGGTCTGTTCCCATATGGTTTGCCCTGGAGTGGTGTGTTGGAGTTTGGGAAGTTCGGGTTACGCGGAGCGTTGCCATGTGCTCTGCTGTACGTGGGCACTGAAACCCGAGCCTGGCTGGCACGTCCTGCTGCCCACGCGGCCCTGCGCAGGGCTGCGCTGCTCAGCGCTTCCTTTGAGTCCTTAAGGACTGAAATTTAGACGTGTAATTTCTGGCCTTCTGCGAAATAAAACTCCTAGGCAGCAAGTGCAGCCTTGGAGCAACCTGCTCTCCCAAAACAAGCTTAGAGCCGTGCCCAGTGCTAACCCTAAAGCAAGAAAATTGTGCCAGCAATGCCAGCAATGACCCAAGAACACCGAGAAAGGAAGAGGAGTCTCTGCAGATCCAGCTTCCAAGCTCCCCTTTAGTGTCACCCCTGAAGGCAGCAGAGCTGCTCCCCCAAGTCGTGCTGAGTTAAGGAAGGAGAAACGTCCTCACCTCTATCTCCCCGACACGGCCGTAAGTCACCTCGTACAGCACGATAAGGCCGTTTGGTTCCTTCGGTTCCTGCCACTTCAAATGCACGGTGTTTTTTTCAACCAGTTCATGGGTAACTGGACCCACGATGTCATCAGCCTTAGCTAGAACCAAAGTCATGATTAATAACAGTGCTTATTTCATACTTTTTACAAAAAATAAAACTGTCAGTACTTAATGCATCATCTTTTAGTATTGGGGAGTAACAAAAGCGCCAGATTTAGGGGGTGTTTTTCTACTGCAGCTGGGTCACATAGAAAACAAACAAACAACAACAAAGGCTTTTGGATCGTATCCTCCACACCTCTGTCAACCCCAAGGAAAGCGTAGGAGGATCTTTACCTTCTGGCATGGTCCTGGCGCTGACGTAGGCTGCAACGCTGCAGCGGGACTCCTGAGCATCGTGGTTACAGGCGTGGAGCTCAATGCGATACCCCGTGAAGTGCCGCAGGCCTGAGATGACCAAGGACTCCTTCGACTTCACCTTTTCAAAAGGTTTCTGCTCGTCGGCGTTCTCGGACGCCGCTCCAGAAGCGTTTGGAGAGGACGGGATGGTGGGGAGCACCACAGTGGCGTTGGCCACGGAGCCAAGGTCTCTCCTCTTTCTTGAGGGCCTGTCAAGTATCACATAGTAAAGGGTTATTTATCACCCTCAGGGCAAGCACATTCATCTGAAAAGAAAGAGTTAAACTGGAGACTTCAGAGTACAACTGAAACCTCAAATTCAAGCCTCATTTACACTGCAACAACAGCCCAGAAATCCATTTAGAGGCTTTTAGCATTTTCATGAGACCAAATATTAGGTGCTTTCCAACAAACACTTAAAATAGAGATTCACGTTACACACACACACACATATTCATTGTGCTGTTTGTTAATAAAGATTGCCTCTCCAACTATCCACGTTAGTCTGGAAAGCAGTTTCTGAAGCTGGGAAAATAAAATAGTGTGATCTTGTCAAGAGGCCCTGTCTGCAAGGGAACACTACAAGATTATTTTAATGTTGGATTAGCTTAAATAGCAAAACAAAACAAACAAAATCAACTCAATTGACCTAGTAAAATAAAACCTTAGTTTCCCTGGAGCAAGGATAAAAAAAAATCCAATACCAACCCAAAATCTCTTGTTCTAATATCAAGACAGCACCACTTTACTCCCTCCAAAACACTTGCAAACAGGAATGCCATGTTGGGAACTAAGCAACTGGGGGAATCAGTAATATTCCTCATTTACACAAAAGGAATTAATGGCATCTGAAAAGTGGACCATGTATTTTAAGAGGATGATGATCTTTTTTTGGTGTGTGCATGTGCATGCAGCTATTAACGGGTACAAACAGTGACCTGAACTGAACCGACACGGGAGGCATCTGCAGCCTCCAAAAACGTAACAGGCTCCTGAAGCCGCTGAACTTTCCAGTGCCGCCCTGTGATACCAACCAAACAACGGGCCAGCCTGAACCACAGAGCAGATCTGTAGACGGATCAAGTCTTTGCAACACCCAGGTGCATTTTCCGATTACATTTTCCCCTCAAGCTACAAATACAGCCACTGGGAAAGCAGATTTTAAGATTTCCTCAAACTAAACAGCACTTTGCACAGAGTAATGTAAGCGTGTTTGACCACCTACAGAAAAAAAAGCGATGCCGAACGGCAGATTCAGCAGAGCACATTCCAGGTTTTAGTTTTTTCTTCCTGTAATTACTAATTAACTCCTGGGACATTGTTTTTTTCAGCTGCTGCTATCTCGATCTGCTCGTTGTTCTGAAGAGCCCCCTAACAATTGGGCAGAGTTCAAAGATCCGGGTCTGGGTCACGGCACCTTCCTCCTTTAGAAGGGACCTTTATGGTCAAGCAGAACCGTGTTTGTCCTTAAGAGCAGAGCTACACCCCGCTGCTCCCAAAGTGTGGATTCAGCCATTCCTCACATTTAAGAGATGTTTTTCACAAGTGAAACAATAACTAGGCCAATGATGCAACACAACAACTTCTTCTGGAGTAACAGAAAGGAAGAAAGACTTTGGAAGCTGTAAACACAAACCTTTATGTATTTATCATCCTAGATTTGCAACAATTTTCTTGCCAAGCTCTCTGTATTTTCAACCATCTAACGTCTTCCCACAGTTGTTCCAACTTTCATTACAACTCATGGCCATTTCAGTAGCTCCAGGGAGCGGCCACGGGAAACACTCAGCCTTGGATTCCTTTCCCTCCTATTACCAGAGGGGATCAGCACAGGAGGGCTCCCACAATAGCAGTCATTTAGTTCCCCTCTGTCTCTCAGCACCTTTACTACTTTTGAACATTTTCCATGTTTTTCACAGAAGCACCGAACTGCTGAGGTTGGAAGCGACCCGTGAGGATCGTCTAATTCAACCCCTCGGCTCAAAGCAGGGGCAACCAGAGCAGGTTGCTCAGGGTTGGATCCTCTGGCCTTGGGCATCTCCAGGAACGGAGACTCCACGGCACCTCTGGGCATCCTGTTCCAGTTTTCAATCACCCTGTTGCTCCAATCTGAAAAACTTCCCAATACAGAATGAATAACACAAAAAAAGAAGAAACAAAGCGTCAGCTTCCGATGGCGACTTTGTTAGGTACAAAGGGACGGCACAAAGCACATGGCACAAAGACACTCGCTAGCTCTGATGGGAAGGTGGGTATGGCAAGAAGCATTTAGAAACGTCTCGTTTGCCTTGCCAATGCCAAAACAAAATAACCCGCAAGACTTGTAACTCTCAGGATCTAGGTTAAGTGTGCACAAGGCAAAGGAACAGCTCCGGATTTCCACATTTCGGGTAAGACCAGACCTGGGCTTAGGCAGAGCACGGCAGGTCTGCGGGAGAGCCTAGGGCCAAGGGGATACTGCACAGGGATTAGGTCACTGGGAACAGGACAGGAGGAGAAAAACAGTGCACGGAAAACAAGGAGAAAAGACACAGGTAGTGCAACTTCCCAGCTGCTCTGCTGTCTTCTCCGGCCCTGCCATTTCCCACTGCGCTAGTCTCCTCTTTGGGATTCCTCTCAGGGACTGCCAGAAGATTTCTGTCCTTCCCTGCCAGGATGAGGCCACAGCAGTGCCTGAGAAATGCTCAGAAGCAACATCTAAAAAAAACTGAAGTCGAACACGCTTCACGTTCAGCTGCCAGGCTCTAGATAGGGTCTGCTACGAGCTGGCCAAAGGTACAGTCAGGTCATTACTCTGCCACGGCCTGAAACCTGCAAGGAAGGACAAGCAGGACAGCGTCTCTGCTGCTCACTTATCGTGACAGCAAAGGGAGGTTGTAGTAAAATGGTTAATCTATCTAGGAAAAGGGGAGATTTCTTCCCTCGCAGGCTGACAAGATGGCACATCCTGGTGATTGGTTTCTTCCTAAAATACATACCCCAGAAACTGGCCTGAGAAGCATCCTGAGCTGGCTGCACAACAGGATTGAGAAAGAGAAAAAAAATAAGAATCAGATCATCAGAATTGTCTGCCTCCATCCAAAGGCTTCCCAACAGGGCTTGTTTTCCCTCTGGTTTGGAACGTGCTGCATCCTGGGCATCACTTTGCACACTGAAACTTGTTCTGATCAGCACTAACAGCAAGGGAATAGCACAGGAGGGACTGCACAAGGTTCCGTGTGACAGCGGCAGCATCGGCCACGCTCACCGAGAAGAGACACTGGCTAATAATGCACCCTTGGAAGAAAGAGGGTTCACCGACTTTTGTCAAGCAGCTGCAAACAAATGTTTAGCTAAATGCAGGAAGCAGAGAACAAATTTAGAACAAATACATGACAGCGACAAGAGCAAATCATTACTCCCAGCTCTCTAAGTTGCACACAACGTGTGAAGACACTCAACACCGCTTGATGTGCCACTGTGCGTGCCATCCAAAACAGGACATTTACCACCCCCAGCAGTTGCGTTCCTTGTGGTATTGAAGAGTGCAAGAAAGACCACGAACACTGCACTGAAGGGCAAGGCTGTGGCATGGTAAACTTCCCTTTTTCTTTTCTTTTTAACTCGGGGGAAAAACAAAGAAAACCCCACGCTATTTCTGGCATTGCACAAGTTTAAATGCGCTACAGGTTTTTAGCTATTTCTTGAGGATTCTCACTTTACTCTCAAGCTGAGGGGAATTCAGAGACGGGAAACACAGCAGGATCTTCCCAGTCTGTAACAGCATTGCTTGGAGGTGCTCAGCTTGCACCAGACTCAAATGCACATAATCAGCTGGACTAGATGGTCTCAAGGAAGCCCAGAGACTGGCAGTGTGGCCCCGTCCAGCCCAGTACTTCTGTTTAATAATGACATTTCCCTACCCCACATCACTTAGATTATAATTATGGCTATTTTTACCTGGGGACAAAAACCTCATTGTGAAGATAGTTCTCAAATGTCTTGCGGAAGGCAGACTCTTCCAGCTCCTTCTGTATTTGAGAGTCTGTTTTCGGACAGGAGCAGCACTCTCCGCTCACATCCTCATTTTCACTTTGATTGTATTTCTGAGGGTCTTCGGATTCAAAAGGAGGAGACCACGTCCTCGAGGGCAGTTTTAACCCTATGGATAAAGGCGTTTAATGTTATTCTCCTGCTTGACATGGCAGAGGCAGATGTTTGATCCCACCATGAGGAAACAGCCAACAGGATCCCAACCCAGTGCACGCTGCAGTCATAGCACATTATGCTACCCTCAACTCTCATACCCAAGTTGGAGCAATTTCCCCCCTTTTTAATGACAACTCTTTGATTCAAATCTATGCTAATTTTGGAATAAAAAGCTCGGATGTAGAATTCCAGACAGGAGAGGTGCACGCTCACCCTTTAGGCAGTAATCCAGCTCGTAGAGCTCGCTGTCCTCCGCCTGCTGCTGCCAGAACACCAGGTAGTGAGTGATGTTCCCATTGGGCTCCGACGGGGGCTTCCATTTCAAAATGATTTGGGATGAAGAATTAGAAACGGATATCGGATCTAATGGGACCGAAGGAACTGCAGAGAGGGAAAAAAAAATCTTTCTATGAAACTAAAACAGCAATGTTTGCGGAAAGAGCCATGGAGATGGCACTATCACGACTGCGAGTCAAAAGGTGAATTTCTTCTATTTTTTTGGTTTGCAAAGTAACCTTAATTTAACGATACTGACCCGTAGCGTTGGTCTGGACGTAGATAATCTCACTCTTTGCACCATAGGTCCTTCGTTCGTCCGAAAAGGTGACCAGGGTTTTCACAAACACGGCGTACTGCGTCCACGGCTTCAAGCCTCTCAGGAGCCAGCCCGGCTGGGCCTGGGCTTTGGGCTCATTTGACCGCGGAGGAGGGTCGACGTCCACAACTGTCCAGCTGTTGGAGCCACACGCGTCTTGGCCATCGAACTCCGTCACATTTTGGTAGGGACTTGAAAGGTGGGGAAAAATAAAAGTCTCAAATCAACAAAATCCTGCTGCATGGTGAGTTTTGCAACCCATTCTCCTAACACTATCACAGATCAGAAGCTGTTCCACAAACAATCCAGGCTCATTATTTTCAGCTTGAAAATAAATGAATTAATGGCAATAAGCTTGATAATCTTGTTTTTTAGAGAACAGTTCCCATCTAAAAGGCAGCAAGTGTCTCATTATCCCATGAATAAGGGGGAGATGATAAACTACAAGTCCAGGGTTAGAACACACGTGGATGTTTAGAGTAGTTGGAACAAGTAATGTTGGATTGCTCTTAAATGAGGAATATTAACTGCATACAACTCAATTAACTCAGGGTTTTTAATTAGCACTGAAGTAAATAGGCAACACGGGAAATTTTAAGTGAGAGAAATGGAAAAATCACAGAGATTGAACAGTTACATCCTCAACTCTTTAATGCCAGCTGTCATTTGTGGAAGCCCCCAGCAAGGCTGCTGTTTTGTACCCCAACTGTGGCTCCCTCCCTAAGCTTCCACTCACGCTTCTTTGTAGAAAAGCATAAATCCCAGGAGATCACGGAAATCAGGAGGCCAGTAGGGCTCCCACTTCAACAGGATCTTGTCG
The DNA here is from genome assembly GCA_013389825.1 of Crypturellus undulatus. NCBI lineage: Eukaryota > Metazoa > Chordata > Aves > Tinamiformes > Tinamidae > Crypturellus > Crypturellus undulatus. The sequence continues at coordinate 19,720 of VWPW01020753.1, forward strand.
TGGGATGTTCTAATAGAAGAAAATTTCAACAGTTCATTTTCACCTGTAACAAAAAGAAAAACAAACATTTCGCTGATGTTTAAAGGAATGCTTTCGGCTTGTAATTCATTTTCTGTTTTTCACAGATTAATATGAGGAAGCTTAGCACTGAGAAGAGCTGCTCATTGAAGCCTTATCCTCCTCACTATTTGTGCCTTCAGCCAGCGTTTGGAACAGATGATCTCTGGAGGTTACTGCCTTCTTTTAGTATTCTATGATTTTATGAATGTAATCACGTAGAATATTCGAACTAAATTCTAGTTAGCATCGAAATCAAGAGTAGCATGTTTTAAAGTTCATGACAATCTGCACAGATAAAGCCATAAAACAGCCTGCACGGCTTCTGCAGCCTCTGTCTGCAAAGGGAGTGAATCCCCAGCCTTGCCTGGAGTAGCCTGGCCCCTTTGCAAGCAGGAGGGGAAGACAAAAACGGTTGCAGGAAGGTGGAGTTTTGTGACCCAGGGGAACGGCTAGGATCTGGTGTGCCCAAGAGCCCGAGCAGGACAAGCCGTGCAGCTCTCATTGCATTTGCCAGTCCTGCAGTAGCTGCACGAGGAAGAACATTAATTTCGCTGGCACCACGTCCAGAACAAACAAGGGCTTTTTTATAAACCGGATGCTGCCAACGTGCAAACCAGGCTTGAAGCAAAAACAAACAAAAAGCCAAACACACTGGCAACATGTGGTCTGGCAGGGGGAGGCGAGGAGAACAGCGCAGCAGAGCCCGGTCACAGCTGGCACAGAAATGCAGCTGCCTCCTCCTCCTCCTCCTCCTGCTGCTGCTCTCAAAGCAGAGCGGCCGCCGGCACGGGCGCCGCACGCAGCAGCGCACAATCCGGACCCCCATCCCTGGGGCATCCCTGGATGTGGGGAGAGCTCGTTGGCGCCTTGCAGGAGACGGGGACCTTTGCAGAAAGTCAATCCTGGGAATGGGAAAAGCCACAGGGCTGCGGCACAGAAGGGATGTGCTCGTCGTAGTATTGCCACCCAGGTACGTGTGTACGGCGACGCACCAAGGGTGCTTTGGAGGACTGCAGGGACAGAGCGCTGGCAGCAACACTGCTCCTTGGCCATGCTGCCACCTCACTGCTGTGGAAGGGAGCTGCCAGCTCAAAGCACAAGCGAATTTGTAGGAAAAATGTCTCTAACTGTTGTCATAGCAACTCCCTCAGCTGGCTCCAGAGGTGGTGAAAACGCTGTTCCTCGGCTGTGCTTGCTCTCAGCGCACACTGTCCCCTCGCAACAGCCTAAGAGAAGATTCTATTAATCAGCTACTAAGCAGTAACTCCAAGTCCCAACTGGACTAAGGTTATGCTGGGCTAAACTCTTCTGAAAGACACAAGAATACACTGAAAGCTGAAAAACAGCTGAGCACACAGAGAGGAAAGGCCAGAGCTGGCAGGGCAAACTCCTGGCCAGGTGTAGAACCTGTGCTTTTGCTCGTGGCATATTGACAATGTCACCGCAGCAAAGGAGCAAGTCACACGGCTGGGGCTTTACCAGAAGGGCACAAGGACAACCTCGGAGGAGGCTGGTAGCCTCAATGAGGAGGAATAAGAATATAAGGTTAGCAAAGACGAAGGGAGAGCGACGCAATGTTGCCCTGTGTTTGGGAGCTGTCTTACATGAGGCTTGGTCACCATTCGTCTTCAGGGCTATGTCATTCCTCTCCTGACGCCCCTTAGTGCCAGAGATCTCCTCCATCTTGTGGATTTCCGACAAGCACAGCTTGGGATTATAGTGGAAAAAGAGTTTGCCTCGGGCAATGGTGAGGTTGTGCTTACTCCAGTCCCAAAGCTGGCGAAGATTCTGGTTGTCCAAGGCATAAAAAGAGTAATTCCTGAAAGCAGAAAATGAAAATAATTTTGGGAAGAGATCTTCTGAAAACTCACGTTTTTGTTCTCACACACTGATCCAGACACCGTGGAAAAATGAATACAAACTACTTTCCCCAGCAGGCTGCAAGCCAGGGGCAGAACAACATTTAAAAGTGACTTAGGGATTGTTTACCAATACAAATCACTCAGCACGGGCACTCCTTGCGTGTCAAAGTACTCAATTAAAATACCTGTTGAAGAAACTCACCCGGCTTCTAATGTTTCTCCTCTAATCAGATGTAGTTTACGAAAAAAGGAAAGAGAAACCAGGGCGTAGGACCGGCGGATTTTTAGGTAACCTGAGATTTCTTCAATCAAGCCAAGGTTTGCTTCTAGCTCAGCTGCTATGTTATCTGTGGAGAGGAAAACATTGGTTTTAGCTTTCTGATATCAGAGAGAAACACTGATATCACAGCTCAAACAGATTAAATGGAACAGCTCTACGTGAATCCAAATGACACTATACAAATCAATTAGTAAACAAAAAACAAACGAACACCACAAGAGCCCTTTTTTCCCCCTCCGTTCTTTTTCTGAATCACTAACATTCATAAACAAAAGCAAAAGAGAAATTCCCCAGCTCCTGAAAGGTGTCACATTCACTGATCTGACACCCAGTGCCCTCTACCTTCTCACTCATCCAGGACTTACTTCCTCCACGGATATTTATAACCAAGCTTCCATTAACAACCGTGCAGCCACGGAGCTCCTGGGCAGATGTCACCGAATCGATAGTCTTCTCCTTCCCGTAGTCACAAACCTTTGGGCAGGGCCCTGCACAGGGGGTGCAGTGCAAGCTGAAAAACAAAGAAAGTCGAGATGGTAGAAATGAGGCTTTCGTGGAATATAATCCGGGGCCTCTCCAGCAATCCTCAAAGGCAGAGCAATCGGCTCAGGGAGATGCTCTTGAGACAAGGGGCTCATCCCAGTGCACCGCATGCAGGTCTTGGGAACCCCAAATAGCTGACAATTATTCTTAAAATTGACTTGACATTTCAAATTCCAGTTTGAACTGCGCATCATGAGGAGATGAAGCAATTTCTCCTCGTCATCCTGTCCATTCCTATATAAGAAGAATCAGAGCAAAGTAATTTTGACTATTGTGGATAGCTGATCCACCAAGCTACTACCCAGTGCTAAAAGGATCAGGGTTTTACGATTAAGGAACCCGGTGTCCACTCTAAGAGGGTTAAATGTGTAGTTGATGAGCAGAGGGGAAGGCCATTCAACTGAGAACCCTCTGATTAAGGACTGCACATAAAGTTGCTTTAAAGAGGCAGGCAAGCATGTGCTTTGTGCTCTGGGGAAATACTTCTTAAAAGGCAGCAAGATGATTGCTTGCCCTGGTCAGAACACCACAAGAATGTGCCTCCAACTAGCTCAGAGGGGAAGAAAAGGAAAAAAAAAAATACACAAGAAAAAAGGTGCTTTATCTGCTCTAGGAAAACCCAGAGTTGAGTTGTGATGTCCTGCTGCCAGCAGACCTAAGTTGGACTCAATGATCGTGAAGGTCTT